>JAPSGF010000051.1:1676020-1995177 GCA_035772895.1 Perdix hodgsoniae
CCCGCGGGGGGCCCGGGCCGGGGCGGCGCGCCGCGCGCGGGAAGGGCGCTTCTGGAGAGAAGCCATTTCCGGGCCGGGCGCTTCTCCGCAGGTACTACGTGCAGGGGGTGTGCCGCGAGGGGAGCAAGTGTCTGTTCTCGCACGACCTGTCCAGCAGCAAGTCCTCCACCGTCTGCAAGTACTACCAGAAGGGGCAGTGCGCCTATGGAGCCCGCTGCAGGTGAGAGCCGGAGCCGTGCGTGGTGAGGAGCCGGGGGGGGCTCGAAGCCCGAGGAGGGCAGGATGACGCGTCGGCAGCGAGCTTCTCTCCCCCTCCTGAAGCCAGCGCCCGCGGTGCGGCGTTATGGTTTGAGGGGCCCTGATCCTATCCTGTGCGAACGAGGCGTCAGGGCTCGCGTGCTCTCGCCTCGCGTGAGGAGAGCTGGGCGCTGAACGCCGGCTGTGCGGCTTCCCGGCAGGCAGCGCCGGGCCGCGAGGCGGGCTGTGGGCTGCGGGCTGCGGGCTGCACGAGGCACGGCCCTGACCCGGTGCTGCGCTGCTCTGCAGGCTGCGGATCGCGGCTGTGTTCCTGTACATCCCGGTGCTGAGGTCGGAGGACTTGTGGCTCTGCCTTAAAGTGAAGCGGGTTTTCTCTGTGCTCCCCTCAGCTTTGCGGGCGGTGTTTCCGTGGCTTTTGCTGCGGTCGTTGGGTTAAAACTCTGGGGGTTAAAACTGCTGCGTGCTAGGGAATGTTCTGTGCCATCAGCGGGGTGCTGCAGAGCTGAGGCTTCTTCCCAGAGCCCTGCTGTTGGCAGATGGAGTCCTGAGTCTTTGCTCTCAGCAGCAGCCAGAGGTGTCAGGGTGTTGTGTGGCTGCAGTTGCTGTATTGTGTTCCTTCCCCGGGCCTTGCCAGTGGTGTCAAACCTGCATCCAGCTGCACTTCAGTGAGCTCTGCAGCTCATAAGCTGCTCAGATGGAATTAGCACTGTATGGAGCCGCTGATGGCAGCTGCAAAGTGCTAATCTGCTGCTCCAGTGGTGATGGGACAGCTGAGAGCCCCGGATGCATGTAGGCTGCTGATGTCTGTGCCTTTACTGGAGAAACCTCTGTACTGTACTGGCCGCTTCTGTTCTGTTGCTGAGAGCATGTTTCCATAGTCATTTGGAAGCTTTATGTCCTGTGTGCAAACACATCATGATGGTATGGGAGCAGGAAGTCCCATGTCCTGCTTGGACAGGGAGAGCGAGATCACATCAGTCCTTATTGTGTGTCTTTTTAATTTTGCTTCTCAGAGAAATGTCAACAAAACTATTTGTGTGAGGATGACGAAGACCTGATCTAATGTGCACATAAATTATGTTCTTTCAGCTGTGGTGGGCCTCTGTAGAGAGGAAAATCTTGACGTGCTTTCGGAGGCATCCATTTGCTGAGGCTGAGAAGCTTTTCAGTCTGGCTTGAAAGAGACTGAACATTTCAGACAGTTTGTTAAAACATCCCTTTCCATAAATAAATACGTTCAAAGTAACTGTCCCTTCACTGTGCCCCGAGCTGAGCTTTTCCAGCACTTACTCTGTTTCTCACAGGTACGACCACGTAAGGCTCCCTACCTCAGGGGGTGCAGCAGCTCCTGTGCCTCCTCCCATGGCATCAGCAGCACTGCTCAGCCCTCGTCCTGCACCAGAGCACAGTGCACCTGCAACCAAGAGCAAGTTGCGTGAGAGTGGCAAACGGGAGAAGAAAACACTTGTTCTCAGGGACCGAAGTGAGTAGGAGGCTGCTGTGCTCAATCCTTGATGTTGTCCTCTGTTTCTGATAGGAGTTGGGTTGTTTTTCACATTTTTTTAACTTCAGTTTCAAGGGCAGTGGGAAAGAGGTGCTGGAGATCCTCCTTATCTTGTGAGTCTCCTTTCCTCTAAACACTTTTGCCTGTCAGTACCTTTTAATGACAGTGTTTAACTGACTGTCTTTTAACCTGATGTGTCCTGAAAGATGTTTCTGGTTTGGGGTGGGTTTCTTGGTTGGTATCCCTATCCATCAGACCTTTTTGTGCATTTTGTTCTCCGTGAGAGGGTGTTTGAAATGGTTGCTGAGTGGAGGATGATGGCAGTGCTCAGAAGCACAAGCGCAGAGACATTCCTCCCTCTGCCTGAGGCTGCAGGGCAGAGCAGCTGAGCTCTGTTGCTGATGCTGTTCCGACAGATTCTCTGTGTCACACTGAGTGGGCCAGTTACATCCATGTGCTGTATGAGTTATTTTTTACCATGTTTATAAAACAGAGAGCAGCTGAAGAGCGCTCAAAACTGATCTTTTCAACAAGTGGTTTGTAGGAATTGTAATGTAGGAGTGAAAGAGGCTTAAGGCTGAGATTTTATTTAGAAGACATTTTAAAAGCAAAAACTGGTAGTCATTGGAAAGAATCTATAGGGAGCTTCTTGTGTAGGTTTTGTACTGTGTGTTGAATTGTTAATATTCCATTTTTCTTTCTTAAGATCTGTGTGGCTTGAATGAAGAGAAGGAAAAAGCCAGTGCCACGAATAATGTGGTGTGTTGCAGTGACAAAAATGATAATGTGGAAATGAAGCCCCATTCATATTTGGAAGCTATTTGCAGTGGGCTGGAAGATCCAGTAGCTGGAAGTTCCTTTGGTGATGGAGAGCAGCTGTGTCCTTACGCTGCAGCAGGAGCGTGCCACTTCGGGGACCGCTGCCTTTACCTGCACGGGGATGTGTGTGAAATATGTGGGCTGCAAGTGCTTCACCCTTTTGACCAAGAACAGAGGAAAGCTCATGAGATGGTAATGTTAACGTGAGATCCGTATGAGATGTGTGTGCTTAGCACTACATTTGGTTTGTTTTTAAAAATCCGAAGGTGTGCTTTGTGGAATGGCCTGTGGTTTATCTATCTGTAGAATGACAAGCATCCAGGACCTCAGTGGTAACATTGATGTTGACAGCATTTTACAGTGACTTCTTTTTTTTTTTTTTCCCCATTCCTTATGGGAAACTTGCCTTCCCCTAAATAGAATATTCCCCTCCTAGAACTCTTTTAGGAAGATGTCTTTTGTAGCTGACAGGAGGTTTTAGTGGTCCCTTGTGTGTGATGGGGGAGAAGGGGCCCTAGCCTGTGGTGAGTTCAAAGCAATTCCCTGCCTGTCTGCTGGGTCACTGCTTCAGGTATCCCTGCTTGTGTGTGGCTGCTTCCAGGGCAGTGTAAGATGGGGACAAACTGAGCAGAGTGTGAAGATTTTGGGAATGATCTTTAACTAGGAAGGCTAGGGAAAGTGAATGAGGAATTACTTGGGTAAAGATGGTTGTAAGAGGCTGCTCTTCACTATGCTTGGCCACAGGGTTTGTGTCAGGGCTGGTCAGGAACAGGAGCTTTCGAGGCTGAGGAGAATGACCAGAAGCCTTAGTGGTTACTGGATCAGAAATCTCTCCAGTGCCTGGAATGGAATCCAGATTACCAGAATCTCATGTTATGACATCTCAGCATGTAGTTCCAAACGTGCCATGTTGTTCTCTTGTCCCCAGAGTCTGACCTCTGGCACAGTATGCTGTCACCACTGCTGCCAGGTGCTCAGCTCTGGAGGCAGAGACATCTATTGGATGGAAAGGTGCAGTAGTGAAAGTGCTGCTGTTAATGTGGAATTACTTTCTGGTCTTTTAAAAATTATTATTATATAAAGTCTGCTAAATACGTACAACTTATCAAGTCCTGAGAACACCAGAAAGAAGAGGTAAAGCTATAGGGAATAACCACCAGCTCAGCTTGTAGTGCTGCAAAAGCAAATGATACATCACTGAGTACGGTGTGAGAAATGCTGTAGGAAGCCCAATAGTAAGACACCAATTCCTTATCTAGGATAAAGCTTAGTGCCTGATGGTGGAGGTCTTATTGATAAACAGAGTAACATCCTGAGTGCAGAATCCATACTGGATTCTGAATTAGATGGGACTTAGGGATATCTGAAGCACTGCCTTGCCTAACTGCTGTTCCGCAACAGATGCAGACAAGTGTAAGTTCAGGCAGCTCTACTTTTGATACCTACAAAGCTGCAGAGAACATGGGAGGGTGGAATTGTGTGATCATCTGTAAAGTTCTTAAAATTATATGATGATGATGATGAAAGATAGTAGGGATGCTCTTAATTAGTGTATCGTGTTTTTCCTGTAACAGATCCGTGCCACAGACACTTTACAAAGAATGGTCCAATATATAAACTGCAATAACCACTGATATCTCTCCTGTGACAGATGTGCATGGCAACGTTTGAGCATGAGATGGAGAAGGCTTTTGCCTTTCAGGCAAGTCAGGACAAAGTGTGCAGCATCTGCATGGAAGTGGTTTATGAAAAACCATCAGCCTCGGAGAGGAGGTTTGGGATCCTTTCCAACTGCAATCACACGTACTGTTTGTCCTGCATCCGGCAGTGGAGGTGTGCCAAGCAGTTTGAGAATCCAATCATAAAGTAAGTTCGTGTTAACCAGCCTGTTGTCTTTGTGACCTGTGTCGGTGGGTTGGGCATTCTGTTGTACTTTGACTTGATAGAGAAATAAATGTGGCCATAAGAGATCTCATAGCTCTAAATATTAGCACAGCCATTAGTAAAATACGAGCTTAGGAAATCTTGGTCCAAGTGTTAGAAATTTGCACAGTATTACCTTCAAGGCCAGGTAGGATGCATCAGCTTTTGTTAACAGTACTTTGTTAACAGTACTTAGGTGCTGCAGTCCAGCATGTTGGCCCTTTGTAATTTAAGCCTCTGTCCTTGCATTGACAATGGGGCGAAGTGCAAATGTGGACTGCAGAAGACTGCAGAGTTAACTCTGCGGAATATTGAGTTAACTCATGCCTCTGCCTCACAGGAACTTGTTTGCACAAACGGTAACTCTTTCCTTTCTATGCATGTGCTTAATTACTGCATTTTTTTGGTAAACTATAGCTTACTCAAGCTAGATCTCCCATTAATCACACATCTGTATCTGAGTAAATTCCTTTGTCTTCTAGATGTGTATAGCGTGTATTCCAAACATACTCCTCCTTAAAGAGAATTTTAAACAATTAATTAGGGCAGTTTCTTTTTTTAGAATCTCTTTGAAAGCTCTTCCAAGTTACAAGCACACTGAGGAAGAGGTAGGAAATATTTTCATTCCTCTGCCAAAGTAAACTCTTCTGCGAAACTTCCCTTAATAGTTGCCTTGAAGTGAAAGTTATCTCAGTGCAGTGTGAGCTCTGTTGAGCAAAGCTTCTGATGGACAGGTACAGAGATACCGTACCTACAGCAGGCACTGTGGCTTTCATACAAAACAGTGCTCTGGAACCAGGTTTGTGTATGGAGTAGATACTAAAGCAAATTCCTCAAATGTAATTTTGTATTTATTCATAACAGTGAGTGTACTAGTCTTTGCAAAGTTCCTCTCAATGAGGGACCTGGATTAGTTTGAAAAGCACTGCCTGCAGAGATACCGGGTGTTCCATGGGACTTGCATGGCAGGGGTAGTAATGCTTCTCTAGGCACCAGAAGGTGCATATTTGATTCTTGATCTTAAATCCTAATGAAGAAATCTATCTTATAAAACCACCAAATTAACAACTCATCAGTTCTGGCAGAGTGCGGGTCAGGCTTAGGGAAAATCCTTTTGTTATGCATCTGGTTTGGCTTTCTTTTGTATGTGAGCTGAAGTACTTAGCTGGTACTTCTGTGCACTGGAACTTTAGCCTACTTTAGATATTTCGGAAACGTCTGTTTATTTTGTTCAAGTCTGGGAATAAATGCAAAGCAGCACAAGGCTGACTGCATTTGGCAACCCTGCCACAGTGGGTTGGAGCTAAATGATCTTTGATGTCCCTTCCAACCAAGTCATTCTATGAGTCACTGGATTATTTCAGCTGAAGCTGGTAACAAATGTGCCCATATGTGCTGTGAAGTTGTCTGGTGCATCAGCCTGGCAGACCATCTCCCTTTCCACTCAGGAACCTGCAGTTTCCCGCTGATACGCTGAGAATTGGTTTCAGAAAGTAATAAAGCACTGCTTCTTTGTCTTCATCCATTCAGGTCTTGCCCAGAGTGCCGTGTGATATCGGAGTTCGTCATTCCCAGCGCTTACTGGGTAGAAGACCAGGAGAAGAAAAATGAGCTGATAGAAGCATTTAAGCAGGGAGTGGGGTAAGTTCACCAGCCAAAATACTTCTTACAGCGTCCTTGAGATTCACCAAGACTTAATCAATCACAGTGCCTCTATTTGTAAACTTTTTGTAATCCATTTTACAGATAACTCTTATTCACTAGTATGTGATTAACACACAGCACACCATTCTTTGTTAGCTGAACTTTGTGACTGCTATCAGTCTGTTGTAATTATAGTTCAGAAGGTACTTGAACTCATGATTGGAAATGTTGAGGCTATTTCAGTTCACCTGCCAAAGCTGGATACACATGCCTTCTGTTGGACATAACAGCCTAGAAGGTTGTCACACACTGAGGAAAACAAATGAGGAAGGAAAACTTAATTTTTACGAAAGCATCTTGAAATATGGGATACAAATTCACAGGTCTTTTGTAACAGCTACTGGAAATGTGAGATACTGCATCACTCCATTCCCTTTATTGTCTAATAAAAATTTGCCTGGTGATTGGGGCACAGGGGAGGTCTGCAGAAGCATTGTGTTACAGCAGCTTTGCAAAGCTGTGCTTGCCTGGAGAACCTAAGGGTCACTTTGTCACAGAACAATGAGGAACCATTACTTACCTCACTCTTTAAAGGGAGACAAGCAGGTTTATGCCTGACACAAATGAGTCATGACCGTTTTGTGAGATGGTGCACAGATTTCATGGAGTTGGTAAAGGTATTACTTAAATCTGTGCATAGCTGTCCTACCAACACTTCAGCTTCTTTTGGGGTTTTGTCTTACAACGTAGGAAACGCAGCAGAATTGCTGAAAGCAGTACTACTCCATTAAATGCTCAAACCAGCTTTATATTATTGCTTTATATTTATTGTTGGACAAAGTATTTGAATAAAATCACTTTGCAGAATCACACAGTTGTGGGGGATGGAAGGGATCTTTGGAGATCATCAGTCCAACCCCCTGCTAAAGCAGCTCCCTACTGCAGGTTGCACAGGTAGACATCCAGATGGGTTTTGAATATCTTCAGGAGACTGTATAACCTCTTTGGGCAGCTGAGGAGCTTCAGATACTGTTTGTTTTCAATACCATGTTGCCATTGTGGTTCTGTATTTTAATTCTAGAGGAGTTTGTATTGAGAGTTATAAGTTGTGCTAAAAATCTTGGCTGAGTGATCACATCTATGGAAGCAGACTTGTTTTGTTGGAAAAGTGGTGTCAGATACTGTTGCTACAAGTTGGGTTTTGGCTTTTGGTTTTGTATTTTGAGAATACAAAAAGGGCTTTTGCTTTATGTGCTCAGCTAAGACTAACACGTTGTGTTATAATTTCTGTACTGGAGGGTTTTATGGATGATCTCTTGGCAGTTAAACTTGAGGATGTTATTTCATAGAAAAAAAATGCCAATAATATGTTTATTAAAAGGAAGTCTAAGAGCAGGTCTTCTCATGGTACAAATCATTCTGCAGGAGGAAAAATCCTGACTGACTTTGGTTAGAACACAAGTGCTCTGTGACTTCCAGGTTTCCAAGACAGACCAATTCCACTTTTGAATACACTGCCTGCTCTGGGGTAGTGGTGTCTTCTCCATGTATATGTTATTTTATAGGCTGTGTTTAGGTTATAGGGATCAGTTTCATTGCTGTTTGCACATTGTTTACAAGTTCAATTGCAATTTCTCTGTAGTTTCCTCCAGATATTTCTCATTGGAGAACAACCCATCACACCACCCTCTCCCCAATAACACCTTTCTGTAAAGTGGTTACACAGCTCCTGCAACTTAGTAGAACAGCAAAGCTGCTGAAAACTTAATAGAATTATTATCACAGGACTTCCAAAGCTAATGATGAGAGGAACTCAACTCATTCATAAAAACAAAGTGATCAATGCACTGGGGAATGCTACAAAAATAGCAGTGGGTTTGTTCACTGTGATAGAAATGCACCTGTGCTGGATAGGTGGCATTCTTTGAACATCATTCAATTTCACTGTCTGAGATCATATGTTTTTAGACTTATGATGGTGCTCTTTTATGTATTTCTTTGTCTACTCTTACATTTTTTTTTAATCTATTTTCACTGTTACCAGTCAAGGAGTAGGAGACCAGAACTCTTGGTATGTTAATGGTACTAGCAAGTGCAGTGGTAATTGTACAAAGTGATCTGCTTCCTCACTAGCTGAAGGCAACAACTCTCTTCTCATTGAATTAGGAAAAAACCCTGCAAATACTTCGAACAAGGGAAAGGAACTTGTCCATTTGGAGGAAAGTGTCTTTACCTTCATGCCTATCCAGATGGGACACGAGCTGAGCCTGAGAAACCAAGGAAGCAGCTCAGCTCTGAGGGAACCGTGCGGGTAAGGAAGTTGTAATTGAAAACATTTCTTCAATATAAAGTGCACTAGTTAAAGTACTTTCCTACAGTGAATGGCCTCAGAAAAGTTAAGTATCCCTTAGCTTTCATTGAGGCAGATGTTTGTGTGGAAGAGAAGGCACCTTTCATTTAATAGCAATACTTCATCTTTTTTTACCAGTGCTTCTCCTTACAGATCTTTTTTCAAGGAGATTCTACAGTTAAAGCTTCCACTTACAGCAGTATTAAAAAATGAGTATTGCTTGCCTATGCCTAGCTGGTCCTATTCACAGCTAAAATGGTTTAAGCCTTCTCAAAGTCTCATTGTAGCTTCAGCCAGCATCTGGAACGGTTGAGACAGGCCTTCTAGTTCATCAGTACTTATATACAGCTCAGCAAATATTGCTGATATCAATTTTTCAGTCTCAACTTTTTTATTAAATGAGGAAAGATGACTGATTAGGGAAAAAAAAACTTCTAATTGACCTGTGCCAAGCTAAATCAGATTTCCTTCTGTTGCAGTTCTTCAATTCTGTTCGTCTGTGGGACTTTATTGAAGACAGAGAAAGTAGGACTGTGACCAGCACAGATGATCAAGTAGCAGAACTTGGAGAACTTTTCATGCACCTTTCTGGGGCCGAGGAGGATTCTGCTACTTCTCAATAAAGGCAAGCGAATGTGCTTTCTTCTGTAGCAATCTAGCTATTTATTTAGCAGTGGTTTTACTTCTTACAGCGCAGCTGGAATGACTGAATGTGCCCTGTGGTCTACTTGTGCAGTCCTGGTGAAGTTTTCAGATAGTTGTTGTATGGCAACAAAAGTACTAAATTATATTTAAAAAGTTAAATTGATTGCATGGAAAAAAATCCCTTGATCCCAAGAGGGTTCTCTTCCTCTTTGGCCTAACATCCGCTGTCTTGTAAATTGAATGGTAGTGTTACATACAGCTGCTCTCTTGCCTTTTAAAGCATAAGGTATTAAAAACTGTTGCTGTATCTGTTTAGGGTGCTTATTTCCCTCTAAATTAACTAAATGTATATCTGCAGAAACACACTAGGAATGATGATCCGTATAGCTCTTCCTTTCTTAAAAAAAGAAGTACTAATACATTATACCTCCAAGTATCTAGAGTTGTGAGTAATACTCAGTGTATTCTTATAGTGAGTGCTTCAGTAATGGGGCACTGCCAGGCTGCACAAATCAGGTTCCCTCCACAGTTCTAAAATAATGAATTGCATAGTTGCAGGAAAGGTCTCCTAGTTTCCTACAGCACCTGCTGTAAAGCACATGCAATTTGTTACCTCCAGACAGAGCTGTAGTTCCATGACTGGAGTCAAAATGCACAGGTAGATGGTACTTGCAGCACAAGTTGGTACTGGACACTTTGTAAGAAGTCAGTAACTTTCAATACTAATTGGAACAGTAATAGATAATTTTTTGTTCATGCATTTAATTCAAAGGGAAACCTTCAATTGGATTAAATGAAGCAAAAATTAAATGAGGTAACTAAATAACATTTTGATCCCCCTCTATCAGTGACGTTACAGTTTGCATCTGTACCATGTTAAATAATTTCGGTCAAAAAAGAAACAATGTCCACTGCTTACCCTACCTGTGGGGGCAGCTGATACTTAGGGCTTTTCCATTGCCATGTATTTCTAACATACTGAGTCACATCCTTCTGTAATGTGTTCCCGGGACAGCCCTACTTTCAGGTACCTCATAGCCCCAGCTAGCAGTTACGTTATTTCAAGGGCAGGTGAAGTTCCAGATGCCTACCTGCAGGACCTTGTTCTCATTAGAAGGAAGCACTGGTGGAGGTCCAGGAGGTCAGGTATTAAAGCACATTCTGAAATGTTAGCGAATCTTTCTTTAAATTTTAATTTACATTTGAGCTGCTGAAGCTTTGAGAATCATTTTAAGTTCTGTTTTAAATACTACTTGTAGCAAAAGCAATTCATGGTATGATTGTGCAATTTGTAAGAACTTATTTCTGCTGAGTCATTTGTATTAACTCTGCAGTTATGCTTTGGTCTAGAAACAACTGAACTAGCTGCTTGGTATTTCAGTGCAAGCAAAGATTTTTTTCCATGCAAGTGCAACATGCAATCTTGAAAGTCAAGCAAAAGCAAATACTTCTGCTACCTTTACAAACTGCTTATCACTGTAAGGTCGCGCACCTGTTTCAAGACTCAGGCATTTGAGAAAGCTTGATCATTGAGATGGCAAAAATTGTTGTGAAGCAAAGTGTATTTAGAGGCATTTGTGTAAAGCACCCCTTGTCCCTCTGTTTTTTTAGACAACTTCCATCTCTGCTGGGTAACAGGTTCCCCAGAGTGAATGTGCAAATTTTGCTCTCTGTTATGATCTAGGAAAGGTAGTGATGTTTTCTTGATTATTTCAACACTAAAATTAATTTTTAACAATGCTTACTCTGAAGTCAGTCGTTAGCTTGTAAATATCTATAACTGCTTACTGCTCAGCTTCTTTTTAAAACTGGCATTTGAAGGCACAAGTGATGGCCTTAATCTAGTAAATGATATCGCAGTGCAGCTTTTCATCACTCATTAAAAAAGATGAAGGAAGGTAAGTACAGCTGAGAGATGTAGTTCTGTAAGATGAATGCTCTTTCTGGCATACCTTCTACTAAAAAAAAATATGTGCTTACAGCCCTTAGCCTCCCCAGTAAAGCTTTTTTTTTAGGTAAATATTTTCAGCAATGAAATACATTAAAAAATAGTAAGTGGAGAGAATATTCTGTTCCTTAGACAGGGCATTCCTGTTTCTTTGCTCCAAGAAAACCAAGCAGGACACAAAAATCTGATGTACAAAAGGTAAGGTAACTTGTTTTTCAAAGCTGCCTAGCAATTACAGGAAGAGAAGTTTTAATGTGAAAGCAGTAAAACAGACTTGGACCTTTTACATTCTTCATTTTACAGCTTTCAAACTCTAGACTGACATCAAATACTAATCAAAATAATCCTCTTGCTTTTATAAAGTGTTTTCCAGAGAGAGATAACCTGATATTAAATAAGAATGAACCATTAGGTTTCTTCCAGGGGTTCAGTGCTAAACTAAGAGCAACTTTTCATAGAATCATAGCACAATGAATGTTGGAAGAGACCAATATTGCCCATGTCCCACATCTGCCTCTTTCTTGAACACCTTCAGGGACTGTGACTCTACCACCTCCTTTTTCCGTGCTTTCTTCTTTTGAACACTAATTGAAATGAAGATAAAAAGAGAGAAAAAGGGCTGCAATTAAAATAACAAGAACACTATTGAAAAGCATGCCGATCTGTTTACAGCAGTGTTTCCACCAATGCCAAATGCACATTTTATGGTAATGCTCAGTTTTAAGGGTGAAATACTAATCCCTGGGTGATGTTCTAAGGACAGTCAAGCTACTTATCCAGTACCTTTCTGGCTTATGTATTTTAAATTCTCCTCTGCCTGAACAGAATACTAATTCAAAAAGTAATTCTTAGATCAGACCACCTATTTCTTGGCACCTGCTGCCTGATTTGACCAAGAGAAAACACCTAAGGGAAATACCTAAGAGAAAAAAATACAGGCTTCCCGAAGATACAATGCAGAGCAGAAGTGGTGCTGGTAACTCACCTGATGGTTTGATCAGTGCACGTATCTCGCAGATGCTGCTGAAAGATTGTTACAGTAACATTAAAACCAGTCTGTAAGTGAAGTGAATGGAAACTGATAGGTTGTCACATCTACTATTTTATCTATTTTTACTGGTACAGTTAATATTTATCCTAAAAGATATTCAGAATGTTATTTCCTGAACTTTTCAGATGTAAATGTGTGTGTCAAAATATGAATTCCTACATTAAATGATGATATTGAATCTTAAACCTAAAATTTAATTTATTTTATTAAAATAAGATAATCAGAGGAACCTTGGCTTACAATAAATGCATTTTCTCAGGAGCAATAAAAACAAAATTAAAACCCAAATCAGCAAGAAAAACTGTATATGCTCAGTTTCCTCTTGATAGTGCATCTCTTGGACGACAGCTTCAGATGGGATGAAAACTATGCTCATTCTGCAGAAGTATACTGATACTGTTAATTAGCCTTTTATCAGCCACAAAAGCCTGTCTTTCTGCACTTTCCACCTCATTGGGCTGCAAGAAACAAGTCCATAGTACCAAAATAAGCCGCTTAAGTTACCGAAGATGACCATAGCAAGACTGGCTAGCTTCCTTCTCTGAGCAGTACAGTTTAGAATATACTCCATTCCTTTGCAAGAGTTTTTCTTCTACGTGCAAAACTATTGCAAAACTATTTTGTGTTGAATTAGCATTTTAACTTATTTCATTGGCTTGATGAAAGCTCTTAGGCAGGAGCTGATTTCCAGAAAGTATTTTTCTTCTTCCCTCAGTCTTGTTTGCAGATACCCATTTCCAGCAAAACTCCCCTGACGTGAAGCGGCATGGGGCAATCAGAGAGCACCAGAACACATCATCTTTCTTTCCTCAAATGCCAAGGCAGGTCATCCCTGCTGTAAAAAATACCAGTTTATCAGCAGATTCAAATCAACCCAGAAACACTGCCAAAGAAACATCTATCTCTTCTGTGTGTGGGAAAAATAAGGCTCAAGTGCATCTATTAAAAAAATAGTAATAGATCTCTTGATCTGTAGTCTGTTAACTATCCCAGTAGAAGAAACTGTAGAAAAAGGCAATGTGGAGCTGTGTCCCTGCAGGGTAAGAACAGCAAACATCCTTAGCAGCTTGTTCTTAAATGGGGATGCAGATGATCCTGCTGGTCACTGATCCTGTACACTGAGGCATTCAAAGCACAAATTCTGTTACTTCTGTTCCTTTCCCATCACTGGAGAGATTAAGGGAAGTGGAGCACAATCCTAAAAAACAGGCAGTCTTGTGGATGTTAACGTGCAAGAATTTATGTCCTCTGTATGGGATGCGCGGTGCAGAGATGGTTCGGAAGCACTCCGGTTGATTTTGGGTAAAGAATGTTGCAACAATTCAATGGAAGACAGTATCTGAGAAAAAAGCACATAAAATGAAAAGGTGACGTGTTAGAAAGAGCCACATTTCTTTTCAAGTAAGTCTTGAACCTTCCTTTCTTAGGGCTTTACCAGTATCCGTAAGAGAACAAAATACTATGTGGAAATACTGAAAACAATACTCAAGGAATGTCCCAGTTTAAAGAATCCAACTCTGCCACAGTTTCATTGCTGTGAGGACACTGAGTTTCAGGGGACAGGCAGATGCTTCTCCTTTAACAGTTCATCAATACAGCAATCAAGGGTCAAGCATTTATGCCCTCTTTCCTAGCTGTCTTTTTAGAAAACCAAACTTAGAACGAAGCCATTGAACAACAAAAGTTGTACTTAAAAGTAACACCTTTTTAGAAAGTGCTGCAATTCAATTCCAGATACTTTAATGAGTACCAGGAAGTACCTGCATTATCCTTACAGTGACGGGAAAAGGTTGAGTATCCTTTGTAAAAGGAGATCAAAACTTGTCATAGGAATTTAAATCCCCCGTGAATTTTGTTTGCTTGTACAAAGATGTGGAGGAAAAAAATAAGTAATTGTCTTGACAGCAAAGTGCTCTGATGTTAGAGCAATATGGTGTCCAACACTGCTTCAATCAGGATGGGTATTATTTTTAACTATTTTGTACCTGAATCCTGTATATCAGTATTAGGAACCACACAAGGGAGCTGGGTTATTAAAGGTGCACATATGACAAAACAGAACTGGGAAGCATGCCACACTTCATTCCTGCATCTGCTGCCAGTTTCTAAACATATATTTTTATCCACCTAAGGTGCTCTGTGGTAATGGCTATTTATAAAATACTTAGGAGTTGGTACATGCTGAAAAAAGCCACTTACTTGCGGAAACAAAGGTCTTTCTTCCCTAACTTTCTTCAAACAATCTGCTACGAGCCTCTTCATTGCTTTGGGGCAGTTCTTGTACAACTTGCTGAGGTCTGGAGAAGCATATCCTCGGCCAACCATGAAAATAATCTAAAAAAGAACAGCCAGTAGGTAGCAGAGAACTGAAGCCAAAGAAGCTGCTTCACTCAAAGCTCTGATGTCCCAAAGTCATGTGAGTGCCAAAGCCAAGCACACCAGTAGAGCCTTGTACATTAGTCCAAATCAGTTAACTGAAACAATGGCCTTGCTTTTGTATAACGTAGAACATAATTAAATCAGAGTGACACTGTGGTCTATAATACTCCCAAGATGCAAAGGCATTATTACAGTCAGAGAAGAACAGGACATACTATGTGACATGGCAATTTCCTTCAATTGAAGACTACAAGTGACAAATGATCTTCAATTTGAGCACTTACAAGCTCAAGCCAGGGTTTGGCATGACAGTGTTACTGCTCAGCAGAACTGTATTTTCAGGTATCTCAGTAAATACAACTGCCAAAGCAGATTTATATTGAGTTGAAAGTAATCATCATGAGTAATGTAACTACTCCGGCAGAAAGGAAAAGGGGTTAAGACAAACACTAAGGGATATTGTTAGTGACGGAAAACATTTTCTGTTTTAGTCCAGCACAGACTATAAAGCACAACAGAGGCAAAAATGCACTGCTGATTATTCAATCTTCATTTAAAAACAAAAAGCAGAATGCAATAAAACAACAATCAAAAAGCTGTAACAGTTTTAAGTCCTGTCCTACATTTCTTGAGGAAAATACAGCACACTAAACCCAGAAGCACCATGCAGCACTAAGTGACCTCTTCTTACCTGGTCGCGGTTGTTTATGTGGGAGTATGGCAGCTCTCCTGTCATTAGCTCATACAGTACTATTCCATAGGAGTAGACATCTGACTGAAAACTGAAGGGATTACTGTCTTGCATCCGTATCACTTCTGGTGCCTTTGGAAGGAGAAAAGCAACTAGTGAGAAGTGGTATTAACAAGCTAAGAAACAGAAATGACAAGTGAATGGGAAAAAGGAAGGCCAAGAGGAGTCAATAATTAGTGAACAAAAGGATGGAAACCTCAGGACCTCCTCTAAGGCACTGGAGAAGTCCTGTCAGTGCTATTCTACATCTTACTAAATGAGTACATGCACATATAGGATATACGTAGATATACATATAACAGTTCCAAAGAACCCTCAGAAAGTTTCCTATATGACTTGAGAACTTCCACACATAATCTGACATTGATCTGCAACAGTTCTGAGTTGCCTCAAAGCTTACTGCAACAATCACCCACAAGGTACAGGACAGCAGCAGTGCTAACAACCATAGCTTGGTACATCGTGTCAAGTACCACAGATGACTTGTGCTCAATCCACACTTCAAGGAGAGCTCTCTACGTTCTTCCCATCTACCTGATAAAGCTGCTGAATGCCAGATCAGCAAGTGTGCATGAAAAGAGATGCTGCCAGGTCCTCAGCAGGGAACAGAGGAAGAAGAAAAAAATGAAGACAGCCAACAAAGACAAGTGTTCACCCATCCCACAAAGCTTATTAAGCAGATTCAAGGCCATTGCTTGCTCTCCAGTTGAGAAGAGCCCTTCTGGGGAAAGGTGGGATGACTACAGGAAAAAAGCTCTTCCCTTGGAACAGTTCCTTGCAGTGCTATTGCCAGCCCTTGTCAGCCTTTGCCGTGTATGTTTAGAACTCCAAAAACTCAGGAGGAAACACTGCTGAACAGTGCCTACTTTTGGGCAGTTAGGCACTCCAACACTTCATTCGTCAATTTTAACTTATCCTACGATTGGAATAAATGTCTGCATAGAACTAACAACTCAGGTTGTCATTTAGATGTAAAGCTCTGTCAAAATTACTGCATTCAATCAACAAAACATGTATTAACAGTGAAAGCAAACTATTTACACAGCAGTAAAATACTTTTCTCACCATCCACAAAATGGAACCAGTGGGTTGCTCCACCTGTTGAGATCCACTCCACCTGGATTTTACAGTTGCTAGACCAAAGTCTCCTATTTTCACTGTGAGGCCTTCATGAAGAAATATATCTGAACAGTTGTTAAAGAAATTCTATAGAAAACTTGAATGAACAATTCTGAATTTTCTGACATGACCACAAAGTGTCTGGTTAGGGTTATCAGAAATCCAAGTTAACTACCCAAGAATATTGCTGGGTTTGCTTTTTGTTTTGTTTGTCTTATCTGCTACAAGTTGTATCTTAGAGAAAAAGTAATTTTATGGCATCCATACAAACAGAGTTAACAAAAATGAACATATGCAATCTATGTACTTAATACTGAATGTTCCTTCTCAAGTTTAAATTAATATTTCTGGCTTTATTTATGCCTGTCTCCTGAGGATGTTTTAAATTTATTAAAAATATATGGGACACAGTATAGGATGTGCACACATATCCCTCATCAAACAGAAAGCTTCTCTCCAATACACCATCTAGATAACAGAGACATAATATCATAACACTTTTACATTAATACTTCTACATAATTCAATTAAAATAAGTCACACTTGAAGAATGCTGCTTCTCTTTTTGTCACCTTTATAACAGCAGTTCATTAAGAAAGCACATACCTTCTATGAAAGACCTTGCTAAAGGTAATTTCCTATTCATCACAAGAAATTACTCATTTTTGTTACATGCATTTAGAACAGCTACTTCACACACAGCCCCCACCCTCTCCCAGAAAAAGCTCCAAGTTAACAACAAATCACTCTCATGTCACAGTGAGATGAAATTAGGAAAGGATACTATTGGATTTCATGTCTCTGTGGATGATATTCTTTGCATGTAAATAGCTGTGAAAGAAGCAGCAGAAAAGTGACATAAATTGATACTGTTCATACAAATTTAGCCTTCTGATATCAGTTTACCATATGACTAGTGGTCTAGCATTAATTAAGACAAGATTCCATATGGGAAAAATACAAAAAGATAGAATGTAAGTGCTTAAAGATGTTACAATCTTTGTCACTTGAGTGCTTAACATTGCAGTCTTTACAAGTCCTTTAACATGGATCAGATATTGAGGTTTAGATCTATGTGGCAAAAACTTAAATAATGTTTAAGAGGTTCAGAAATATTAGGCAGATTCATCCCCAGACATCATTCACAGCATCTGTACTCAGACATTAACTCCTGACTCAGTATACCAGTTTGACCTACTGTAGTGTTACAGCAGTAGCACATACTAGAGCTTGGGGAAGAAAAAGGGAACATCATTTCAACAGATAAAACAGGCACAGACACTGTTGCTTATCCTACTCACTCCATTCCCTGTGCTGTCTGCCGAGCAATGTCAATGAGCTGGAACATTTGGAACTTGGTCTCTTGAACGTGCAGGTGTTTATACAGACTGCTGCCTTCACACCACTGTGTGACAATGGCCAGGTTATCTTTAGTCATGTAGCCCATGAAGAGCAAAATATTAACATGCCGAGTCTTCCTAATAGAAGTAGCAGAAAAAGAAATTAGTATCTTTATAGAAATGTTTTCATGTTCTTTTGAAAATGTGCTCTTGTCTGAAGGAACGTATTTCAGCTTTCAAGCAAAGTGAACAAAAAAATCTTGCAAAATGAATTAATTGTTCCTGAAATCAATAGCCATGTCATACTCGCAGGTGACATTAACAGAAGTGGCTGGAGTAACAGAGGTGACCCTGAAAGCTGAAAAAGTGACAGCTTAAAATAAAATGAATTAAATTAAAAATGACTGAATCCCAAGAGGAAACCAAAGGGTCATTATAAACTGTAAGGAAACAAAAAATGTAATTCTTCTATATAGGTTCAATTCCAGGATTCCATTTTAAAGTTAAAGTTACTTAATTGGACATTACAAAACCAGTACCTGAAAACAAAAGACATGGATCAGGGAATAGATTAAAAAGAAGGAATTATGCTGCCAACTTAAAAAGACGTACAGCTCAAGTATTCTGCCCTGCAATGAGAATTACAGCAGGATTTATTGATCTTTACTTTCTTCTATATGCTAAACATGACCTGAGGGATTGTGGGTGTTAGTATCAGATATCTGAAAAAACTTTCAGAAATCTCAGTGAAGAACGACTGAATTATCACTGCTGTCTAGCAGCTCTACAACAGTATTTACAAGTATCACTGTATGCTCTTTTTTATTTTTATTTTTTAGAGATCTGCTTTTGCTGCCTGTTAAGTATAGACTATTGAGCAAGGTAGTTTAGTCCACAGGCAAATGCTGTGGCTTCAAATAACAAAATTTAGCAAAGAAACTACAAAACTCACCTTAATACAGCCACTTCGTTTCTGAAAGCCTGAAACTGTTCTGGGGTTGGATCTACAACTTTTAATATTTTCACTGCTACATCCCCTGAAAATACATTTATAGTTAAAGTTAGTAGCAATGCAGTTTCTTCCCAAAAATCATATTACCACATAGTATACATAAAAACCCTAGTTTGTGCACAGAATGCCCCTAGTAATCTGCGAACAGACCAAGACCGTAAACTTCTGCAGGACCACATAATTCAATTACCTGAATTTGAGAACAGTAAGAGTATTAATTTTTCACCACGCTTCCCTGTCTAGAAAACAGTAGAATTGAACGAATTATAAAAGGTACGAGAGTAGAGTGAAGCTGACTGTTCTAAAAGTAACAACTAACAGCCAGACCCACCAGTTCCTCAGTGAAAGAGATAAACACTAAATTCACATTAACTATGGATGGACAGAATATTTACAAGTGGATAAACTTGCCCCGACACTGCCACAGCAAGGTAAAAGGAGTGTAAATAAACTGAAGCTTAATCTTAGTCCACACGTAAGAGAAATTGCAGAGATATTCTACTCCCTATTATGCTTATCCCACAATGTAAAGGCTGCTGTCACTTAGCATTACAGAAACATCACTTACATTAAGATAAAAACCCCTAGAAGGACAGTTTTATCTGCTATTATGATTACTTCATCTTCTTACTGTCATTTCTTTTCAAAAACAGACTTGAAAGACATTAGCACGTCTGTAGAATATTACCATCAACTAATTTCATTAGCAACACTGACAGCTCAATTAAAAACAATGTTGCAAAGTATGGAAAGGATATGTAAATAGTACTTGAAAGATTCAGAGAATGTACTCTGACAGAGACTGCAGCATCTTCCACTGTAGTTACCAGCTGTTTAGTTTGCTGTGTAATTTGAAGTCAGAAAGTTCACAAACACTGAAGACATTCTAATACATTTATATTTTCCTTTAACTTCAGTAAATGCACATACTTCCTATTCCATCCTTCAGCATCTTCCTAAAGGGAACCATCTCACATTTTCAGCATGCAAAGGTCTAGTGGGTTTTTTTTGATTGTTTTTGATGATGCTGGAGTTTTTTTGTTTTTTTTTATAACTTAAGAGATTGCTGCTCACACATCAGAGCAGTACAACAGAAGAGGTAGAAAGACTACCAGTTTCACATGATGATCAAATCAGGCTTAAAAGGGGCCGGTTCCTACTGCAACTACTGTTTATGTACAATGCAAGACCAATAAAAGGTCTGTCAATATTAGAAGCATATTGCTAGGAGCTATACCAAGACAAGGATGCAGCATCCACTGACTGTAAGCCAAATGTTTTCAAACTGTTTTTCAATAAAGCCTCCATTATGATCCTTGCTCCACTGAGATGTTTTTAATCTCAACAGTTTTTATTGAATCATGTGCCACACTTTTTTTTAAGCTCAATGGCATTCTCCAAGCAGTTTTCTCTACAGAAAGAAACAAACAATAGCACTTGTTTCGTTTAGCAACAATCTGAAGACAATTAGCTTCCACCACCCCCCAACCATCAAAAACCTAGAGCTGATTACCAGGGCCAAAGGGGAAATGTGAGTGTTTATGATAGGTAGTCTTCCAACCCATTTAAACTGCCTTGGTTTTCTTTCCTCCTTTTAAATTTAGAAGCATGCTACAGGACACTACAGGATCCAAATGAGGTCTGTAACAGAAGTGGTGCAAATATTAAAATTAGTACTTAACCATCAGAACAATCTGGAAAAATATGGAAGTGCAGGATACCTATTCAACAAGACATGCACTCCTCATAGCAAGACCATCCTTGACACTATCCATTTCATTTTTATTTGGGAAGACTAAGTCAAGGAAGTTTACTGGAAACCTAATACAGGTTATACACAGTTGTACACATCCTCTAGCAGGCCTTCCATAGGTGCTCTCCAAAGGTTCAAACAGCCCTCCAGCATTGGGCATATTAGGAAATCTGACACCTCCATTCTAATCCAGAAATTCAATTTAAGTTTGCAGCAATCTGCCCCACTTCAATTAATTTCCTTCAACTCCACCAAGACATTTTAATTGCTGCAGTTATACTATTACAACAGCTTACTACAAAAAGAAGTGTACAATTTATTAATTTGTGCACTATGAGCTTCCCATGTCTTCAGTTCTAAACAGAAAAAACTAGAAATACTTTCCAGTCTTCGAAGATCAAACTACAAATGATAGCAAAACAAAAACAAAAAGCTCTCCCACTATTTCTCCTTTAATAGAAAGTCAGTATTAAGAAAAAAAGTGTCAATTATTTGCTAACAGCAATTAAGTTTATAAAATCAGATCAGGTTGTCATTGTTTGGCAATTTGACCTTGGCTTTCTCCAGAAACCAGGAGAACTCTGTACAGTTACTTTAAATGTGATACTGAACCCTACTTACACTGAATTCTGTGATAGCTGTACAGTCCTTTTACGTGCACAACTAAGGGTTATTTGTTAATATGTAGCTCCATGCATTTCCTCTTTAAAACATCAAAGTTTTTGATACATGAAGAGTAGTTGCAAACACTTTGGTGAAACACTTATTAATAAGAAACTCACATTCATTTTTAGATTAGAGCCTGAAGGGAGTTGTGTTTGTTTAAAACCGGACACCCTGAATTTGGAACCTAATTCTGGAGTTCTGCAGTGTGCCTCTTTTCAAAGTCCTCAGCAACTTTTTCTCATTAACTCTCCCATCAACCATTTCTTTAATTACAAATATTCCACCATAAAAACAATTCATACTTACTTCCTTTCCCTGCCACCTCGAGTACAAGTATGCTAATTAAATGACAGGTATTCAAAATAAAAAAGGAAAGTAAACATAATTTAACATAATGCTGTGAAAATTTACAATGTGGTATTAATGTTGCTGGATTCAGCGTATAGATGGAGACAGAATTAGCAGTTGTGAAATTCAGATTTCAGCACTGGCACTGTGCCTAAATTTTCTCAATGCAAAAATTAGGAAATCCATATTTCTCACTTAGTTCTTTTGCTGGTAGATAATCACATAGCAGCACCATTCAAACACTTTTTTTCCTGCATTATTGTCCTTCTACAGTACTAACATTTTAAGAAGACAGTAACAGCTGTGAAGAACTTACCATGCCATTTGCCCTTGTAAACAGTTCCAAAAGAACCTGACCCTATTCTGGTAGAAAGCATGACTTCACTTGCTTCTATTTCCCAGTAATAACTAGAATCTCTTTGTCCACGAGGCCTCTGTAACAAAAGAAAATATTAAATGCATACGGTATTTATTTTATTAACTTTTATTAGTATTCTCTTCAATAGTATTTTATTAGTATTCAGGAAAAAAAATAGTACTTAATTATTCCCCTATTTTTTCGCCACACAAGAAAGCCAAACATTTCAGTGTAAGGCTTTACGTGCTTATGAAAACATCACTGAATTTTGCTCAAGAAATATAAACTCTGATCTGAGACCGTAAGTGGAATGAGTAATTGGGGATTCTTGAATTATTTGAAGATATCTTAAATATTTAAGAAGCTTACTTTAAAAAAAAAATCACAATGCTCAGATTACAGAACACTGACATATTTGAAAACAATAAACAAAAAATTTGAGAGCAGAATTTTCAAACATCCACGTGATTTACAGCTGGGAGTCCCACTAAGCAACTGTACTTTTAAAAAATAGAATAACAAAAAAAAATCCAGACACTGTTATTGTTTCTTCTTCTAAGTTTAAAAATCAAAGCTTTCAGGAACAGTTGCCATTTTGTTAAATTGATTTTTCCAAGACTCTTTAACCAGCTCTGTTACCAATATGATGGCATATGCATTTTCTATGAAAACCACGGCAGTGCAATTCAAAAAAGCAATAAGAAGGTTAAATTTAAACATATTAAAAAGAATAAAAAGATGCAGCACCTAAATATTTAGAAATGTAAGCCCTGAATCTATACTGAAAAATAATTTCAGAACTGTGTCTGAAATTGATTTTAAATCCAAACACTTTTCCAGGTACTTAAAGCATAAGGCAGTAATTGCTGTCTTTTCCAAGTTTTCCTTTTCTTTCAAGAACAGATATTCATCCCAGCACTGCATTCATTTCATCCTACTTTAACACATTGAATGTATTTATACACAGTGGTTCAAAAATACTTACAATTTTGTTTTTTTCTTGTGTATTTGTTCCAGGGGCTCTCTCTCTCTGGGCTGGGACTGGGGTTTTAGGCTGAGACCAGCCAGTCGGGCTCATATTGTTAGGACTTCCAGACAGAGCAGAGGGTGAAGCTTATATGCAAAAACAGAAGAAAAAGAAGTTACAAACCATAAAATAAACTCAAAATACAATTACAGTGCTTTATTTTTGGAAGCCATACCTGATTCACTATGGTTTCGAATTGCATCCTAAAACAGAGAAAATATCAACATAGTTAATAAAGTGTATGACAGTATGCAAATAAACAAGCAGAAATAAATGTGTTGAAATAGTTCTTGACAGTTTAAACTAAGTGTCATACACTATTGACCAAGTCCCTTTAGAAGATGGCAGCTTGGTTACAAGAATCCTATTTGCTTAAAAAAAAAACAACCAACAACCCAAACAACCCATGCAACTGGCAAATTCTTACAACACGTTAAAAATATTCACAGCATATTAAAACGTATTACTACAGAAAAAAAAAAAGAGGGGGGGAGAAGACATGGAACAAGAATAAACATGAGAAATACTGTCTCCATACTGTCCCATCCCTCCATTGTTGTTCATGCTTGTTTGATCTGAACATAGCTCCTGTGACAGCCCTGTATCTCCAGGGGACAATCATTGTAAAAGGTTCTGGATTTTAAATAGGAAAACTTTTAAAAGCTCCTAAAATATTCCAGGTCAATAAGCATTTATAAATAATATGGTAGAGGTATTTCAACACATAATGGACTACATCTTGTGCTCTAACACAAAAACATCTCCATTTCAAAACAAGTGTTTTCCACAGAAGTTTGATGATGGTTGAAAAGCATGTTCTTACACAACTCACTACTTGGTACAGTGCAACAACTCTCACCTCATGCCACAGGCACTTTACAACACAACTCTACAGCCATGCACAAGATAAACTAAGCTCTGACAAACATGACTATACAACTTTTCTCACCTGCTATGCATTATCCCAAAGTACATACAGGAAACGTAAAATATCCAGGTACTGTATAAGTACAAAGCAAGAACATGCACTACAGAAATGTTAAATACTGTAAAAGTTAATAGAAGTCAATTCAAACTTTCTAACTAATTAGTAGAATAATAAATGTAAGACTTCATAGGAGGACAGGACAAGCCTATATTCCACTGTATGGCTTTCAAGTTAGCCCAGAATTTCCTTACTAATGATTCATTTATGGAATACATCATTGTTGCTAGTTAGCTGTGTTCTCCCAGGCTTGAATTCTAAATAGATATTCTTGTAGAATTCCTTTACTCTGTGCCTGAGTGAATTAAAATCTACATAAACTATCAGAGAGAGAACTCTTGCAAATTACTGCCTTTGTCCAGTTTGAAGACTGTAAGTCTTTTTAAGAATCTGCATTAATAACAAGTGGTGTTTTTTCTATACTGGCTGAGAATGTAACTTTTTTCAAGCAAGCTGGCAAAGAACCACTAAATAATCTTCAATTAAGGAATTGCTACCTGAGGGGAAAAAAAAAAGTATCTTTGTTGAACTTCAGTTTTGGTTTGAGTAATATTTTCTTTTTTCTTATGGATCCTAGAGCAAATGCACCCCAAAACGTGTTTTTCAGAGTTTTTCTTGCAATACAAATGACACCACACAGCAGTGCTGCATTCTGCCACCTTTGCTCTGATGTGAAGTGCATCATATTCTTAATCTACACTTTTGCACAGTTAAATTTAACAGAATAGTTTCCAGAGGAAGACTGTCACACAACAGATGTATCTGAGAATGTTTTATACCTCAGAAGCTGTGTGACCAAGCAGATCTCTAATCCAAGCCTATTCAAAAGCATAACAAATATTACAGCAGTATGGCTTCATCCATCTTAACTAAAAATGAATTCTTATCAATTTGTCTCTTCCAAGTGTTGTCCTCGATATTTACGTACAAACATGCTATAAAGATTTTCATTAAATCAGCTCCAGATTAAACACTTCATGTGGACACTGCCATGGCTTACAAGTTACAGCAATCCTGTTAATCACAAGAAAACAAAAGGCACCAAGAAAATACCTACTCTTCCCCTCAAACAAAATCGTCTGCACCAGGAACTGGGAGAAGCATTCAGGCTGTTATTCTATGCCAACAGGGTAAGAGATAACAGAAAGAGGAAGTATAAAAAAAATTAAAAATGAAATTAGGATAAATGAAAGAAAAAGTAACCAAAGTTGTTTGGCATATGATAATTAAGTGCAGTGAAACTTTTAAATAACTATTCCTGTTCAAGCAAAAAAAAACCTTACAGGAGTATTCAGAGTGATTAATCACCTTATTAAGGTGACGTTTTTCATATCATCCCTAAAGGTACTCACTATCTGTGTCTGGTTGGTTTTTTTAAAGCCTACTGAAAAAGCAGCTACTGCCTCTAAGACAGGGCAGCTGTTTTTATTCGATCCGCTAAGAATGGCAGAATAGAAAGCATTTCTTTCTCTACCACTATGCATAAAGAATAAAGAAAGCAGTATCTCAAACACATACTAAGCTTAATAATTCATATTCTCTTTCCATAAGGCTTCATTTTGTTTTTGTGCTGCAGAAGACTGTAGTTCAAAGCCTCTATGGGAGGGGGAGGAGGAGCAGACAATGTTAGCCTGTAAGGAATGGTGCCTCTCCCCATAAAATCCAGCTACCACAATGTTTCTAACCAAAAAATTGTCACAGGGTTGCAGTGCACTTCATTTTACCTCACTGAAGATGCAGAGCAGTTCTCTGGCACATTTAGGAGAGTCTTTACATTTCATAGAAGCCTACAAGCTACCAGCTGAAGCAATAAGCAAGGAAACTCAGAAGTCAAAGGATTTTGTTTGGCCAAGGACTTTTTAACTTATTCCAGGAGGGGCAGCGGGGAATACAGGGTGCTCTCTGAAGTCCTGCTTTTCATCACTTTCTTCCTGCAAGCCTTTCCTGTAAATCACTCTCTTACACAAACAAACAGGATTCCTTAGGCCTCACTTCCAAAAACTCTCACTGTTTCTAGTGTAAGGATCCAAGCTAACGGGAAAAATAAATTAACAAATAATAAATAAAGGGATTTTCAGATACAGGTGGCTTTCCCATGAGCCACCAGTTCTATAAGGGTGTAACAAAGCACATTGCCAGTAAGCTCTGACTTGAGCTTTTCAGACTTTGAATTGCAACCAGACTTCCACCTCTAGTCTCATTTTAAACAACCAGCCCCCCTCCCTCAATCCAAACATTTAATTTTCGAAGAACATTCTTAAATATCTCAAATAACACCTGTTCAGACAAGCTGAAATTGTTCCCTTTTCACATCTGTGAAACTTACATGACAAAGACATTGAAATCTACCTAGAACTTATCTGAAGTTGATAAAGACTGTGAGAATGAGCTACTAACTTTCTAAGCAGATGTGCCACCTATATATCCTTATCACAGCCTGTTAAAGAAAACAGTACTTGAATTACAGAAAGAAAAAAACACCAACCAGTGATTATTAGACAGCCAGTAACAAATCCAAGGTCCCCATCAGTATTACCTCAATTATCCGGCTGTCTACTGGCATCGTAGTGCTAACCATGTGGACATTTGGTGTGGATGTAGATCGCTGTCTTTGGGAAAGGGTGCCCTCAGAGGAAGGATTTGATGTGTTGAATGTAAAGACATGAGGTGTAGAATACCTGTGCTGGGAGCTAAGAAGAAAAGAGAGAGAAACTTGTGGTTATTCTTTTTTTTTTCTTCCCTCCCCCCTCTAGCAGTCAGGAAAATACACTTCAGTGTAATCTACCAAAAGCAGTAATATACACAAAATTTTTAAACATAGGGAGCGTTTGTATTTACATGCTAACTAAACTATTTGGTCAGCCAAACCATTTACACTTCAACTTAGGAAATAAATTTAAAACTTGGCACACAGATCTAACACGTTTACTTCTGCCATTATAAAATGTGCCACAGTTCACCTCAGTCCCCATTAAATCATATTTAATATATTGATAAATTACAGGCTCTTTGGATTAATTAATTCAAGCAGTTAAATTTAAACCTCTTATTAAATGGATGGCCTGAAAGGTACTTTTTATTGCTAAAGCCCTGAGTTTTTTGAAGTCTACAAGACTGTTCAACTTCTCACACAGAACAGCCAGCAAGGAAGTCATGAAACCCAAGAGCAGTTAGTAGGAGGCCAACAGTAAAATCCAGTTCAGCAAAGAATTATAAATCAGAGCTAACATTAATCAAACTTCACTTATCCCAAATAACACAAATAGCCTAACCAAAACCAGACAGCCTTCTCAAAAACAATCTAACTACCTAATCAATAAGTCATTGTGCGGTAATACTAGAAATAGAATAACATGGCAAAGAGAGGAAATGTAAGATCAATTACTGATGTCGTTCCCAGTAAAATAAATAAATAAATAAATAAATAGAACCATTTGCAAGTCAGCTACGTGCTCTGTGCCTCATTCCTGAACAGGTCAACATTTTTCAAAGGGATGTAGAAAAAACAAAAGATGGCCTGCCCTCTCCAGCCTCTAGAATTTCAAGGAAAAGAATACAGGCACAAATTATCATCAGAAGACAGGCTGCTTTGGAAGGAAAGCGATTTATATTCTAGCATTAAAACTACAGGAATGTTCTTACTAATCAGGTCTCAGGACCTTCTGTAAAGTCAGTCTGCTTTCTATTCCCACTGTTCTCTTTAATCTCTTACCTATAGTCATAATTTAGGATGTTATTTTAGCTTATGAATGTGACTCATGCAAAAAAAAAACCAAAAAGCAAGTTATAAACCCTTACATGTATGGTATGTGATCACATGAAATAAAATTCACACAATACCAATTCTTCTTAGGCAGGTAAACAAAGGTCTCCACAAAACTTTTAATACACTCACTTAAAATCTTTAGACTAAAATTTAAAAATACACATTCCACAATTGATGCTTTGCTTGAAGTTGTAAGAAATGACACTAGATATTTTCTGTGATGAAGCGCTTTTGCCTTCTTGCACATTTACCTCAACCTTTTATATTCTTCTACTTTCAAGGAGTTGGGAGCATGGGGTTTTTTTGTTTTTAAACAAGTGTATTTCCCAAAAGAGAAATGACAGGAAATACTAGCTTACCTAACAGGTATCCGGGAGACAGACTCCCGCATCCGTCTCATTGTCAAGGGAGGTAGTGCAGGGACACCACTGTCACTGATATTTGAATTTGGGAACAATCTGAAATATCAACAAAAACAATTACAATTTCAACTGCTACACTACCTCCTGTACAATGCTCTTAAGACTGAGAATTTAAAGGGCTTTTGCTCTGCATGAACACATCCCCAGTTCCTGTATTTGCACAACGTTTTTTCTCTATATGGTACAACTAAAAACTACATCATCAGACTCTTACGGAGAATTTTCACTAAAGTTAAGACTTCAGATACAAATCTGCAAGATTTCAGACTTTCTCAACAGGATATTTGAGACTAACATTTTTAATTTTTATTAAACTCTAGTAGCATCAAGTGACACAGTCATCCTAAATTCTGATTGCTCATCAGTATAACTACATATCCAAGTTCAGTTATCAAAAAAAATACAATCACTAATAAAGATACAAACACATTCATAGGTTTCAGCTGTTTTGCATATAAGAACTTCTAACAGCAATTTTCAACCTTTTCTAATCAATATTTTCTAAGTATTATCCTTCATCAGTTTTATCACCATTCCATTCATTTTCAGTAGCCTATCAAAAGCACTGATACTCCTGAAACATTCATCTTTCCAACAGGTAAAAATAACTGAGTTGTGAATTTTTTTTTCTTATAACTGAAGCATTATAGAAGAGGAATTAGGATGCCTTCCCATGCTGAATCAGAAGGGCATTATAGCACCTGCCTGATCATTCAGTATATTCATTTGTTTGTCTGAGAACACTGAAATTCACAGCACTAACAAAATGCATGCAATTGGCCTTCACCTGGGAACAGACAGTCATTGCTGGCTGCTTTATGAAATCAATACATGTGTTCTGTAAACCGATGAACGTGATTACACCTCCCAAAGATCCAAATCATCTCTATGACGGTAAGATATTAGAAAAAAAAACACCAACCAGAGCCCAAGAGAGCTACTATTGCTATTAGAAAGGAACAATTCTTACAAGAGTTGCCTGATATTGCTCCAGTCGACACACATGGTTGGAACTTTAGTGCTGCAGTGCTCATGGAATTTATAACCGCATGTCTGACATCGAAACCCATTTAGGAGGAACTTCTGGCAGATGTCACAGAAAGCAAGCTTTAGAAATGTCTTCCGAGCCTGGAAAATGCATTTAATGATTAATCCAAGATTCTCTTAATTAGCTGAGATGAACATCTTCAGAGCTTGACATAAATAAAAACAATGATAAAATATTACCAGTGCCCCCAAGGTGTTACTGAACATAAAGTTATACAAGTTTGTGAGCCCATAGGTAACCAATAACCCTAACATAAGAAATCATTTTCTTAGGATATAAAGCAGTTTGAGGAAATTCCATTTTTCAAAATGACATCTAACATTTTTGAAGTTTCTGAAATTTGAAAAGATTTGTTAAAATGGATGAAAGGCTTTCCTCCTCCAAAGGAACACTTTAAGTCTGAATTTCCTCCAGTTCTAGAGCAAAATATTAGGCTTTGTAAGAAATTGTAGACAATTTTATTTGTATTTTTCTAATATTGCTTTAGTATAAGCAAAGCTATTTTCTGTTACTGCAAATCAATCCTAGGCTTTCTAATTGATGTAAGTGACAATCACTTTGCACAGTATGCTTCTGGAGCAAAACAACTAAACAGGCTGCAAAGCAGAAACAGTTCATTCACTCGGAAAACAAAATAACAGAAGGTGAAACTCTTAACAGTTGGACACTATTGCTGATTAAATTAGCAAACAAATAACAGCCTCCATCATCTACTTATCTGTAACCTTGGTTGCTTCTTCCTCTACATATGTGAAGGCCTAAAAGTATTTTTTAGCTCTATTAATTTGCTCTATTTTGAGCAAATCTTATATTTCCCCCCCAAAAAATACTGTCAAATCACCAGGCAGCATCAGCTCTCAAAGCAACCTCAAGACCTTGCAGAATTAACACCTTTACATGTTCAGTACAATTGCCAACAGAACCATAAGGCTGATGAGCTTATCCAGTGTTTTTTTATTTAATCAGATAAACACTGAAAATGCAAGTCACCTCCCAATTCTGAACTCTAAAGACCTGGTATCTTAATATAATAGTTACAGAAATATATCTTTATATAATCCCAACTAATAAAAATGTTGATCTGGGTGTTGATGGTGTAAAGGTGAGCTTCTCAGGTCTCTAACATCTAGAAACCGTGAAATATAAATAAAACTCTGACACTCCATTGTCAATTGATATTTAGCCAATTTAATTAATGGGGAGCAGTGAGGAGGAAGAAACAAAGCATTACTTCTGAAATTCCAACCCCCATGTTTACAGATGTAGGACTTTATAGTCCTATAACATCCCTTGACTGAATATGTAGTTCAACTAATAACATTTATTTCAAAATACACAAGAGGAGAGGAGCTTACAAAATTGTGTGTAGTGAGTGGAACATGATCAAGAAAGTCCACCTGCAGTTCCTCACCAATCAAGGAGGCAGCATCAGTGTTCCAATCCAAACGCACTTTTTTACTGAAAGAAAGAAAGAGGGCAGGACAGATTTACTTAGGAGGTATGAAGTTGCATCTAGTCAGTGTTCTATGTTTTGTGAGCTTTCTTGAGTAAACTGAAAACAAACAGAAAAGCACAGCTAACCTCTTATAGTGATCTGCAGTTCAATATACTTAACTTAAAAAAATAAGAAGTGACTTTAAGCCATAGCAATTCAACTCTTGTTTTAAACAAGTCATTTGAATATATGGATTATTTGAAATAATCAACCTAGGAGCTACAAAAACAAAACAAAAAATTATGAATTATGACTTAGTGACATGAAAGCTGTATTACGTGCTTCAGCACTGAAGTTACTTGTGACCTCAGAATGGACTCAGTTATACAGAGCTGTGAAACCACAAATGATTGCCTTGTGACTGAGGCTTAAAGGAGCGTTAAGCCCACGCCTTTCGAGGTGTGAAGTTAAATGTATTAACTCCATGAGATACCTTCACTCCCTCAGCTTGTAAAAGAATCATTTGGTATTTAATAGCAGCATCCCCGGTCCTACAAAAAATAAGGAATATCTGAAGTGAGATTTTAAATCCAAATATTGAAAATTTGTAGAGGAATGCAGGGCCTTAAAATTGAGCACAGAGAAGATCTTCATTTAATTTGGCCAAGAACCACTAGAACTGAAGTTTATAAACTACAAATGCAGAATGAGAACTGCACCTCAGATATGAAGGCATATCACATCATTTCAACAAGTGTACGAGAAAAACTTAGACACAACAAGCACTTGCATGTACCCCTCATTCTGAATACATTTAATACTTAGAAAATGTTACAGAAAAGTAATACCCAAGAAGCTTAAGGATTTTCCCTAGCAGAGGGTGAAGAAAGCAACATGGAAGTGTTCACAATCTGCATTTTCAAAAGAAATTAGCAAAAAAGGGGAAAGATCTAGAAACAAGATTTTTAAATTCTCTAGCTGACAGTTTCATGTATAACATTACAGACTCTTACCCTTTTGGTTCAGTAACAAGACGAAAAACTGCACAGCATTCTGGCTGCAGACCTCTTACTTTAAGTGCCTTCATGAGACAATCATGTAAGGTCATCCCATTTCGCACATTTACCTGTGTCCAAAGGAAAAAAAAGTACTGCATGGACGGTATCATTCGTTTAAGCTTCTTTGGAGAAAAAAAAAAAGTATTATGCCCTCTCTCCTTTTCTGCAACTGATGACTTTTAAAGTTAACAAATAAATAATTGTCCAAATTATTGTAATATAGTAATGGCAAACTTCTGTGCCCTCCAATTTAAGTCACTGCACATGAGGCCAACCTGTCAGGCAGGCATGTTTTCTGCTACCGTGCACTTAGACAAAGGAAGACCATTTTATTATTTTCACTTCTTACAGCTACTAAGTTTCTGTAAACCATATCTGTACAAAGCTCATATAGGTAGGCTACAAAAGCAATAGAAATACAGGCAAATAGAAATACTTAGCATAAAAAAAAAGACTTAATTTAAATTCTAGAGAGCTCTGATTAAGATTTTAGTTATTATTGGTGTATTCAGCTCTGGGAAATCTCATATTAGTGAAGCTTCTTGAGGGAACACTAATTACCATGCTTCCCTGTGGGCATACTTCAAGTGAATAAAACAGTGATAGAAATGACTATGTGATACTACACCCAGACATCACTGTTTACATCAGCCAAATACTGTCTCTTAATGTTGCATATATAATCAATGTATCTTGCTCATGCACAACTGAAAAATACAGCAGCATGGTAGAGAAATACCAGGTCTCAAAATACAGCCATACAGCTTACAATATGTGTCCTCAAGAATTGGAAAATTGATGATGATTGTAACACAGACTTACCACTGTACGTTGCTTGTTGGGCAAGAAAACTCGAATGGTATTACTGGTTTTAGAAGTATCTGATATTTTGCCATCATCAGATGCTCGGCGCTGATAACCGAACTGCTGGACAATGGTTGGTGAAATGCAATTTGGGCCATCAAAGACAGAATCCTTGAGTCCAAAACCATTACTGATAGTCTTCCAAGCTCCCTGAATGTGCTCCATGGATGCAATCTAAGGAAACAACAAAATTAGAGGAGTGAGGGAAAATTACAGCATCTTTCACTATGAAGAGCTATTTAATCTTCCTAGCACAGCAGACTTCACCATCTCTTTTCAGAGGTATCTGAGGACTGCGCTGCCTCTTCCCTTGTGAGATGTTCAACCCACACATACACAGTACAGTTCACCCACATCTGTGAAGTCAGCCTGAGTTTTGACAGCACTGGACTTTCTGCACAGATCTACACGTATATGTGTGCAATTCCATTCTCACTGCACCTCTAGTTGTCACAGCAGCTCGTTACCAACACTTTAGTTTAGACAGTCAACACTTGAAGGTGGTCTGATGCTAGCTGCAGGCCAAAAGAATAGTCCTGTATGCCAGATATGGTTGCAAGCATTAGCACACCTGTATTTTAAAAAGAAAAAGTGGCCCAACAGAAATTGTAACAAAAAGCAATGAAGAAACCCTATTTTTTATCAGTGATGTCAAGGGAGTTGACATCACTGGTTTGGGTGTCGTTCTGTTCTGTGGTTTGGGTTTTGTTTGTTTGCTCCAAAATTATTCAACTCCAAATTATTTTCCAAATCTTTTTCAAAAAGTAAGCAAAGTCAAAAACAAGTTTTGAAATCTGAAATGAAATCCTTGATAAATTTCAAATTATCTAGGCCAGATTATCTACTAAGCTTTCAGAAAGAAAATAATAATAATAGAATAATGCAAATAAGCTTAGTAGTTTATTCTCCCTCATAAATCTGCATCTCTCTGTAAACCTCTGCAAACTCAATGCTTAGAACTGCCCAGTGCAAGTGCCAAGTTAGTAGATTAACTCCAGATTTGCCTTTAGTGACTTCTGCACACTGCCCACATTCCTGGTCACCTCTGTGAAAGGGAAAGAAAGTCATATTAAGCCTGCTAAGTCAAAAAACACATTGGTCAGGAAATGCCAAAAGAAAGGCCTTCCAAGCAATTGCAATTCTGTCCCTTTATGGTACAGGAAAGGACTAGACTGACAGACCTACACTGTTCCCCAGATACCAAAAAAATCCGTGCATGACACCAAAAACTCCTTTACTGAGCGCTTATCAGTTTCTAATGTCTCGTTTCATGCTGTGCTTTCTCTGTTGTAAATTATTTGAATGCTCCCACCCATTTCCTCACATCTTTGCTGTTTTCTACAACTGAAGAGATAAAGCAATAGAATTCACAGAGAAATTTCTCACTAGTATTAAGTGCCCATTTGGGGATGCCTAAAAGGATAAACTTGAATTAAAAAGTGTTACACTCAAAGCACAACTCCAAAAAGCCTTCACTAGATTCATAAGCACTCAACACTGATAACAATCTGAACCCAAATCTGACAAGCATTTAGAAAGGAAACATAACCAACAACCTTAAAAAAGGGTTGGTTCACGTGAAGCACCTACCACTGCACACAGATTTTGCAACAGAAGAAAAAAAAAAATAATCCAGCCACTCTCTGCTACCTACCTCATTCTTTAGGCATCTTTGAACTTATGTAATGAATCCTCTCTATGTGATACTGCTAAAAGTATTAATAGGAATATCAGGTTTCTGTTTCATATTTCAGTGAAACCCTATCAGACAGAAAGGAATGTTATAATTTTGGTGCCATTTTATGGCCTACAAGTAATTTCCCTTCCCAAGAGACTGCATCCAAGATTTTGCCATAATCTCTCAAAAGCATGTATCTGTGGTGTGTTTTTAGCACCTCCACGTTTGTCACATCCTACTGATATTCCTTAGCAAGTTCCTACAGTCCACAGCCTTAAAACACCAGTAGCAAGCAAGATGATGGGATGTCATAAACTAGGCAATAGTCATAGAATGGCTTGGGTTGAAAAGGACCACAATGATCATCTAGTTTCAAACCTCCTGCTAAGGGCAGGGTCACCAACCGCCAGACCAGGCTGCCCAGAGCCTGACAGATGGAAAGTCTGAAAAGATTCCAGCCAAACCACAGTGGTAGTGGCTCTATGACTGATACCATAACAGTGGTACTATTTCCTGAATTTGAAGATAATTGAGTTAATCGAAGTTATAAGAAACCATTTCAGTGAAAAAACTGTTTTCTCCCCTGTAAGTCCCTGAAGTGGCTCACCCACAGGGTCAAGTGAGCACTTGTTCTGCTAGAAGACTGCAGGCTGAGGATGGGCAAAACTGCAGGAGAGTGTGAATGTGTGACTATCAGTCTTCTGTACTATCAGTCCAATCTGCTCAAGAACTGTGTAAGCACTAACTGTGAACTGGTCTTAATTTCAACCAGACGGCCCTGTCCAGTTCTGCCCTGAAACTCCTGGTACTCCAGTTCTGAAGCTCTGAGCTGCAAAAAGACACTATAACTGTATCAAGAAGGTTTTCTTTCACATCCTCGCAAAGAAAAAGCCACTGTGGTAAAGTTCCAGGTGGATAAATAAAAGGTCTTTTGCTCACATTTTCACTTCTAAGGCCTCCATACATCTGCCAACTATCCCAAGAAACTTACTGTATTTTCCAAAACCACATCACCTATCTCCATACGCGTATTAAGAACAGCACACCTCCACCCTCCATTCCACATTCCACACTATGGCCTTTTATACTCTGTGCTACCGAGGGACCTTACGAGTCAGTTTGTGAACGTTTCTTTCACTGACAATTCATACAATGAACACAGACATCTTCTCCTTCCTGCCAACTCCTGTCATCCCCAAGTCTGTCAGCTCTCCAGGCCCAGTTGCACAAAGGTTCTGGACGTTGTTTAAAATATCAGTAATGTTTAAGATTCAATTTCTAGCCAACTTCTAATAAGATTTAGATTGTTGAAATTAGTATTATTTTTTTTTAATCTATGGATAAGTTTTATACTTGATGTAAAAGGGAAAAGAGAAATGGAAAAACTGAACCTCTGAAGAAGGGAGGGAGAATGGGAGATAGAAGTGAGGAATACGATAGACTTCTGCATATACAACCAAGCACCAGCACAGCAATCTGGAATTCGAATGTATTTTCCTAGATGTGAAACAGAAAGGTGAAAAAAGTTACGTGCAGTTGCAACAGCCACATTATGCATATAAACAGCCCTAAGAATACCAATTAGATGGTAACAATAAAAGGAGTGGAGATAAATTGATAGGTAATGGTGTCAGCATGAAAACCAGTCAAGTTTGTCCTCTGTCCTCCTCTCAACTTACCTAACACTTCATTTCAAATGTCTAGATACTGTACAGAATCATATCACCAAGGGTGGAAAAGACCTCCAAGATCATTCAGTCCAACTGGACTCCTTGTTGCTATTGCTGTTATGAAAGTAAGTTGACCACAACATAACATTACAGCCTATACATTTCATATTTTGACTTGCTGCCAACATTTCCTGGAGAACTCAGTGAAAACAGGAAATAACAAAACATTCAAACTTGTATCTTGATGAAAGCTACATTTCATACCATAAGAAAGATACTTTCCTACTCTTAGCAATGTTCTCTCATCCAAATGTGAGAGGCCTGCTGCACACTACAGAAAGGCCTACTCAGAGAAACTAAAGAAATTGTTTTTGTAATTGCAAGTACAGCAGGCTCAAGATCAGCTGCTGTCAGCCTTCTGTACAAGGCAAACATCAGCAGTATCTCTGATCACGCACTCACAGCCTTTGCTTTCCTAGGACCTTTGTCTTAAGTAACTGCTCTGCTCAAGGAAATGAAGCTTTCCAAACACTTCTCTTCAAACTGTGGCATTCTGTGAGGAGTTACTAACCAGCAATTCCCACAAATACCCTGCTCCAAAAGTAATGCCTCCTATGTCATTATGTTGGCCCACAATGTCAGAGGTAGATGTTGGTGGTATGGCAGTAGAGGTGGAACCTTCCCACTGGAGAGGATAAGCTTACAAATTTTGAAGAAAGATGGAGAACTCGTGAGCCCTTGTCACTTTGTTCTTGATTTCTTGGATTAATGGAGCGTTTAGTCTAGACAAGACTTGCATTCTGATACCACATGGGCACATACCCTAGACACCATCACTTCTCAAGTAGTCACTGACCTTATTTTAACTATTTTGGAGGATCAGGGACAGACAATTAAGCTATTCCTCAAAAAGTAATTTATGAATTACTTATACCTTTCTACTGCCCTCTAGGGTAAAGAAAGCCAGCTTAGAAAATTATATATTTTAAAAACAAAGATACAAAACAAAAACGCTGTGAATTCAAACAGCTCACTGCATGCATGCCAGTAAGACACAAACACGGTAACTGTGTGACCAGCTCTGAACTGGTAACAAATATACAATCATACAAAATATGCACACAGATTCTAGTTCTTAACTGAACACAACAGCAGGCACAACAGCAGACATGCAGCTTCACAGGACATGGGTGGGTTCCATTTCTGGTCGCCTCATTATATGAGAGACATGCAAGCACTGCTTACCTTCTAGTGTCCCATACCCTGTGCCCTAGCACTGATTGATTTATTCATTTGGGATCTTCAACTCCAACCACTATCTGGTGAAATATATTTCTACTGAAACTGAATTAATTTTCCTCAAACTCTCCTAAGGTCCACACCAGTCCATTTCAGTGAAGAGATGTCTGATATGTTCCAACAGAAATTTAATTTAAAATATAAGAGGATTTCACAACAATGCCTTCACAAATACGTAATTCCAAGTTTATGTCTATTCCAGCAAAAACTAGTTTTTCTTCCTTTAAATGAATTAAAAACACGTTTTGAGACATGATATTACCCGTTATTAAGGCTTGCACTGTGTCCAATGATCCACTGCCAGCTGAATGTTAAGATTTTTGTTCCAGCTACCCTTCATCAAAATTACTACAGTCTGTCTACAACTGAAGAACTCCAACAGCAGCATTCAAGTAATACTTTAAGATACTAAAGTATGAGCAAATTGATCTCCTTCTAGGTCCACTACCACTAGAATACTGACAGTGATAAATCTCATATTAAACACTAACAGAAAAAGTCTCCTATTATTCCCATACCTCCCACAGATATATTACACACTATGATCCAGACTGCACTTTTAATCAGTACTCTTTGCAAGATGACAGCCATTTGTACACACATTAAAAGCAAACACAATAAACTGCTGTGCCATGCATGTACCTGGCAGTAACAAATTCTTAAAAATGATTGAATGAATAGTCCTAGGCTTCATTTCTAAATCCAGATTAGGCAGAAAAATCTCACCAGTGATAAGCACTCTAAAATCTAATACACTTAGAAGCTTTTTTCTTCCCTTATCCAGAATGACATTACAGAGCAGTGTATCTACTTTTATCTATCTAAGCGTTACCAACACTCTCCACAAACAATGTCATTAGAAAAATTTAATCCCATCCTAAACACAGCCCGAACAAAAGCTTGTGGTTTAATTACTGTGAAAGTCACATTTTCCTGAATCTGTTTGCCTGATAGAATAAAAATCAGTACTAAAAATTAAGTATTAGAAAGTATAGACAATCTGCCTGCATGGAGCAATCATGTTTGGAGAATAAAAAAGAAAGATATCCTTTGATTAGGAAAGCTAGGAGAAGCAACAAAGATCAACAGTTAAATGTATTTCACCAGCACAAAGTCAAATTGAAATCCTGTCTTTTACCATCTACGAAACAAATCCCCCAAATACTTCAAAGTTACTTCAACTTTTTCCATGACCACCAGAAGTGTTTAGTCTGATCTGTCCAGAATTTGGGTCCGTCTCCCTGAGGAGTGCTGACTGCTACAAGAGAAGGCTGAAAGCTCACAAGACACAAAGCACAGCCCCCTCTGTATACTAAGTGAAGTGCCTTGCCCTTTCCGTTATTTCTGGAAGAGACTCCAAGAGCTTTTAAAGACAACACAAATCCAGTTCTGCCTCCCAACAAACACACACAACTTTGCCTGTCTTTCTCACATGAACAATTAATGGTCAGTTGAAAACTGCCTTCTAATAAATGCTTTCATTTTAAGAGATGCTTATGAGACAAATCTTTTATCACTGTGACTAAAGATCATCAATATGTTCAACGTGGTCTCCCTCAGCTCCCCTCATTTACAGTGATTTCCAACCAATTCAGTACTGCCTGGGTGAGCTGTGGGGAAACAACACAGAACAGCAGCAACAAACAAACAAACAAGTACCTATTGTGATACATGGCTGTACTTCCTAAACATTTATCCTTACATACCAGCAGAAGATAAATATAAGCACGGGGCAAGAGTTAAGATCATGGCAAGAACTCCAGTGCATCTTCCACACACCTGTAAATTTGGGGTACTTCCTCCTAACCCTGATCTATGCCATACAAACTTTCTATGTTTCTTCAACAGTTTTTCTGATCTTTTCAGCATCTCTACTTCTCTGAACCATCCATTTCATAGTCGCCAATTTCAACGTTCTCTTGCTATTGTAACTGTAAGGTATTCAAGGAGGAAAAAGCATTTTTATTCACAGTTTGTTTTTCCAAGCACTGGGATCTACTTCCAGCAGCAGGGAATACAACTGCTCAGGCTGACATGCCTTCAGATAGATAAAACCTTTGCAAGATTAATAGTTTCCTGTATCCAAGAAAAACTTTGAGACTAAAATTTTAGTTAGAAAACATCAGTGAAGCCACACAACTCCAATATTACAGCCCTACAATGTTTGTAGTTTTTTGTTGTTTTTTGTTTTTCCTGGAAAACGCAGAACATTCAATGAGCACAAGCCATAAATGTTTTGAAACAGTATTTGCACCTCTGGAAGTATGATTAAGATTAATATAAAAGCCACCATGCATTCTCTCTACAGTAAAGGCAGCATACTGCTTGTACAGTAACTCAGAGACCACGGAGCTCTACACCCAGCCATCTTCCTCTAACCCCATTTGCAGGAAATGACCTTTCTTAAGACATATCTGCTCTTAGGTTCTACTTCAGGCTCTGGCTAAGAGGTGCTTATCTCCAAAATACCTGCTGAAGGTTCGGCTGCTTTGTGCTGCTCTCCTCCTGGTGGTTACAGTGGCTTCAGACTAGTTCTCCTAACCAAGTGCTGTTACCATCTGTTTGGCTTGTGCTTTCCACACACACAGTCAGGCTGTCAGTCATCCATTTCTTCCCATGTGAAATTTCTATTAAGTCCAAACTAAGAGCTCTGTAAGCTCCCTTACAAAAATCCAGATTCCCTCATTAGAGAATCAGAAGCACTGAACACTTTGCCTTTATCTAACAGAACATCACACACAGCAACAACCTCAGGTAAAGAAAACCACAGCTGGTGTTCACAAGCACTCAATTGTAACTTTTAGAAATTGCAGTTAAGTACAATTGCTGACTTCGGATTCCCCCTCAAAAAAAACCCCAAAATACCCCAAACCATCAACAACGAAAAAAACATTAAACTGTTATTAGAACAGCCATGAAAGAATAAGATGACCTGGGAAAGCACATTTTTTTCAAGTTACATTAGGTAAAAAATACTTGCTAACAAAGCACCAAAACCCGACAGCATGGCATAAAGCCTCCATTCTTTTTTGATGCCTATTCATTAGTACTTGAAAGAATCCTAAACTGATTTAGCACCATTACCTGAAGTATAATGACCTATAACATTTATAATATTTACCTTACAATAAAAATTAATAAATATTGAGAGGGGCTCACTTAATGTTTTAAGGTGTTCTTTCAACATTACGAAGATTACTGCAGCCAATGTGATATTTAAGACTTTAGTTTTTAAATTTGGTAAATTCAAAGTGCATTACTAGAAATAAAAAGCGTACTGACCAATGCTTTACTTTACCTGATTGTATCAGAATCACATTACATGACAATTGTGTCACACTCAGACTGGCTTTTCACCATAATGTTACCTTCTTCCCAGCAGAGTTCATCAGAAGAGGATGTAGAGAAACAGACAGACACCCAAGAGGACCTTGCCCTGCACAAGTAGGACTATGTGTTTACAGGGGTATTCACATTACACAGGCAAGTCAGACTTTGGACAAGCATTTTTTTCCCACAAGTCTTGCTATCAACTGCACACACATTCTCAGACATGTGCCTATTTGCATTTTGAGCTTTCTCATGCTTGAATTGTTTCAAGTACGGATGAAAGCCCCAAACTGTGTTAAGAGTTCCCTGGAACTCATCCACTTTACAGCAAGGATGAAAAAGTTACTCAAATGTCAGCAATCCACCAAATGCCCTTCCCACACAAGTTCTTGAGAATTGAACAAAAGTGACGGAGAATTTCAGCACAAAGAGTTATCAGCTTTCTCCTTCTTCAGCTGCATGTAGTAAATGAATTAACACTGAGGACGCCACAACTGCTCTTTAAATAAGTACCAGTCTGAGGATGAGGTTAACTAAATAACTACTGACAGGTGATAGTCACGCAGGCTACACATGTTTGAATTGTTGTGCAGTTCAAGAACACTGTGACTGCAGATGGTTGGAGGATGAAGAGATCCAAAAGATTCAAGACTCCAGTGCCCTCAGACCAGTTTTAAATTTTAAGTGTATTTCACTGAACATGGGATCTGTGCCAGAACCAGCAGTGCACAGGCAGGTCAGTGCAGCAGTTTTATGGAACTGAGCATAGAAACAACAAAGGAACATGCCACGAGTTTGGGATTCCCTACCCCGTCCCATCTGGAGGGCATGAAGGAGCAGCTGTGCTTGGTCACCCCACAGCAGGGTCCAGGCCTCTGGGACAGAGAGGAGTAGGGGCAGCAGTAGCCAAGAAAAGTCTGAAAGGAACCTTGAAAATACTTTCTGTGAGCTTACAACACAAGAACAAATTATTCCTCCTCGTACTTCAGAGCCAGTAAATGCACCTGGGAATACTTTAACATAAGTTTCTGCAGTGTGAACCAAAGCTAACACGATAATACTTGAGTACCTATGTTACAACATGCCTGGACAGCTCGACTTGTTTCCAAAACACAGATACTTGCAAAGAAACCTGCAAAAATGGGCAAATAAAAATTGAACTTAAGTAGAAATTACAGTCTGTATACAAGCAAAATTACTTAGAACATCTCAAATACTTAGTGTCTTGAGTGCCTGCAAAGAAAAATTATGTTACAGTTCAACCCTATCTTATATTATATTGCTACATACTTTCATGAATTTACAGTTCTTTGTGTGGGTTTTTTTACTAGTCAAAGTGTTTCAGAGGTACAATCTCAGGAAAAATAAAAATAAAAAAACAACCAAACAAGCAAACCCCACTACTTAGAAGATAATGCCACAGACCTGACTTAGCGTGAGGTCCGAATTATTCACAAAAGATTCGTAGTTGTGTGGAAAGGTGAACCATATCTAGAGGAAAATATCAATAAAGTTCCAAACAGAGGAAGAGCTTTGGCCTGCAAAGTAAATACCCATCGAGACTGACTAAAGAAAGAGCTTAAGTTAAACATACACTTCTGATAAAGCAAACACTGAAACAACTGTAGACATCATCTGAATATTATGGATTTTTTCAAAATACAAAAAGGAAGTTTTGGCAGTGGTCAAGGAATACAAGCACAGAACTTGTTTGTGTCCCTTCCCCTGAGGATAACCCATGGAACCTGGAAGGAAGGATGAGGCAGGATAAGGAAGAAGGGCATGACAGAGATTTGTACCTTTAGTTTTCCTTTATGTCAATGAAGTCCTATGACAAAACGATGAAGTGCATCATCTGTGGAAGACAAGACAAACAACACTTTAATATGCAAACTCTAGCACATACACAACACACCAAATCAACAGCCAACCAATGATTTCATGAATTACAACATTAGAGTTACCTTACCTTCCATCTACTAGCAGTTTTCATGGCCTTGTACTGCTTTTTACACAACACTTCAATGTAAGAAGATGTGCTGTGTAAGGCCAGACTACATGACCACCACAGTAACTCAGTATAAACTCGCAGTTATTCAAGAAACACCACAGAAATCTTTTATGGCTGAAACTCACTGAAGTACACACTGTACACTTCCTTCTCAGACATCAGGCCCTTAGTTACACATGCAACCTCCTTGCTGACTCACAAATGTCCCATCAAACCTTGAATAAAAAAAAAAAGTAACAAGCTAAGCTTCTAAGATTATTGCTGTCTCTTGTGTACAACTGCAAAAGGAAGAATTCTTAGGCAATCTGAAGAAACCTTGATTAAAAATATGAAGCTAAGATTAGCTAAAGAAGCAAGAGTCAAAAATACAAAAACATTCACAAGAAAGTAAATAGTAAAATGCCATCCCACCTCACAGTTCCCATCCTACTTTGCCATTTCCAGAACAAATCTCATGTTAGAGTAGGCAAAGATGGGACACAGTCACACAGTCACCAGCGCAGGCAGCACCTGCTGGAGCACCTCTCCCTCCTATGATGAAAAGTTGAGGGAGTGGGGCTTGTTTAGCTTAGAGAAGGCCCCAGGGAAACCCCACTGCCACTTTCCAGTACTTGAAAGGAACTCAGATGCAGAGGGTGACTGATTTTTTGTAGTCTGACAGTGATAGGACAAGGGGATATGGCTTTAAACTAAAAGAAGGAAGATTTCAGTTAGATACTGGGAAGAAAGATTTTATTCAGAGGGTGGTAAAGCGCTGTAACGTCACCCAGAGAAGTTGTGGATGCCCCATCTCTGGAGGCATTTGAGGATGGGATCCTGGGCCGCCTCATCTAGCGGCTGGCAACCCTGTCCATAGCAGAAGGTCTGGAACTGTGTCATTTTTAAGGTCCCCTCTAACCTAAACCATTCTGTGATAAGCAGAGAGTGTGGAGAAGGCATGGCATGCTGCCCACCACACACCAAAGAAAAAGCTGAGCTGTACAGCTGTAACAGAATTGGTGAGCAATAATGACACACTTAGGAAATAATCCATACTGAATCAAGAGTTGATTTCTTCTTTTCCCCAAACAGATTACATTACTAAGGAATATGGTGTAAAAAATAAGACCAGAGAGTACGTGGGGGCCAGAAAAACAGAGCAGATCAGAGGACTAGAGAGACACATCCTCCAAACAACCAGAAAAGACCTTTTTTTAAGTGGATATCCTGGCAATTAGCAGACAAAAACAAGAGTACAGTTATGATCCTCAAATTTAGTTAACAGTCCGAGACAAAAAAAAAAGCAAAAAAACTTGTACTGCAAAATGAGTCAGAAGAAAAAGAAATCCCATATACAAATTGAGAAAACAGCATAAAATTAATGTGATGGCTTAAAGGAAGAGCAGGTACAGCACTGCTACCTGTACCCAAAGCAACAGCTGTAAGGGAGTAAAGCTGTGTACTTTACTTGACAGATAAGAGAAACACGGAAAACGAAAATCACAGGAGAACATCTGCTAACAGAACTGGCAAGAATCAAAGTCAAGGTAGTGAGCGAATTGACAAAAATACCTGCTGTTATTGCAGATGTGAGATTCAATTAAATGTGAGAAGTAGAATTGTTTACCTAAGACAATGGCAAAACTAAGGGAGAAGAAAATGCCTGCATACTGGAGGAAGTGTGCTTACTTGCAGGATTTCCACCTGAGATACTGCAGGACAAGAGAAGGAGCAAGGGAAGCAGGTGTTTTGCACAGGAACAGGGAACTTGCACAAGTTCATCACGGACCATACTTTGGTATCAAAACACTGCATTGGAAGTATTAAGAATTCTGCTACAACAGTACACCTAATTTCACAAACAGGCAGAACCAGAATTTGGCACAAACAGAACTGTGAAACAATAGGTTTGCATTTCAGTGTTTTCAGGCCACTTTTTTTTTTTGCTGAAAGTTTTAAAACATACACCTGGACAATATCTCAGGTTAGAAAAACAGAAGTTAAACATTCCACTATTTTTGATTCAGGCAGTCCTCGCACAAGTGATGTTCTGCATGTGATGCTTCGACAGCCAAACCACACTGATGCCACTCTTGCTGATTACTCCGGTTCTCATTACCAGGTGGGTAGCTACAGCAGTCTGCCACCAGCAGCACTGGACATCAACAATATTAACTCCTTTCCTAATGGGTGAAGGAACACCAAGTTTAGTTAACATCAGCTGGAGTTTTTGGAAGTGATGACAAAAAAGCTCCAACCTGCTTATTCCTGGGCTTGTCTTCTACCTCACATTGCTTATTTAAAGCTTCCATGTGAGAGATGAGATAGACAAAACACTTACTATACAGAGGAAACCAAAACAGAAAAACAAAACAAAACCTCTGCCTGCCATGAAATACACAAACAGAAATTAATCACAATTAGAGCAGAAACATTATTTGTGGCGACAGGAGAAACAATATTTTCAAAAGTGAGAACTTTAGTCTTGATCTGCCTGATCATTTTATTAAAAATCTTCTTCAGAGCATACAGTGCTTCTGAAAAACAGAATAATTCCAGGTAATGGAATTTAACATCACAAGGGCAGATCTTACTGGAATAGGTAAAAATAGCACCCGTGGACATGCCAAAGGAGAGTCTTTCCACTATATGGCCACTGCCTGGATTGCAACATCAGCTGGCTCTCTTTTTATAACCACTTGATTGCCAGTGAGCAACTTACCGAGAGAACTCAGAAGGTTGGAGAAACACAAGAGCAAGGCCAAAATTCACTTACAGGTGAAATCAATCCACTCTATCACCGACACATGGTTTCACCACGCTATTATTGCCTCTGTAAGCTTTATACTTGCTTCTAAAAGCATTTAACACAAATGAATCATGTAATTCAGAATACAGTTTATTTTCTGTTAAACGTCAGCATAAAATTAGAGGCTTGCACACTGTTGTTTCTTTTGGCTGCAGCACATTCTGGAAGCTACCTTATGCCATCCTAGCTGCCATTCTCCAATAACCTCATTTTGACCAATTTCTGGGAACACACCTCCCATTTCCAGCCAGCTTGGAACAACTACTTTGTAGCACCTGAACCCTACAGATTCCTTTTCATGCTTGCAAGTAAAGACAACATCTACAATAACATGAACACTTAGAACTGCTAGACAAGGGATCAGATAGAAAAGTTACTTTGCTTGAAAATGCTCCTGTCAGCCAGCCACTGGACCTGCCCAGCTTTCTAATTGGTGCAAGGGAAACCAGCATCCTCCAATCTCCAACAAGACCAACAGGTTTCTGCCTTTCCATACCTACATATTGAAACTGACTGGACGTGGCTTACATGGCTTTTTGAAGGGGGGTTGGAAAAGGATAAAAAAAAAAAAAAAAAAAAAAAAAAAAACCCACACACCAAAAAACACGACACGACTTGGCTTACAACATTACTATCACATCTTTCACCCCACTATATAAAGATGGAATGAAATTCAAATTATTTACTTCACCTTAAGCTTCAAGCTGCTGCTATAATAAAAAAAATGCTTCCTATTTGCACACAATAGCCTCAGTATGAAATAGTTTAGGCCTGAAGGGGTTCATATTCAACCAGGGTTTATTAAAATAAGGAAAATATTTACCTGACAGTAAGTTGCCATTAACAACTGCTAGGTAAGTTTGGGTCCTCTGGAATTCTGAAAAAAGGTTTTACGGAACGTGAAGGTGGAGCTGCATCCTACAAATATCATCAACTTTCAGAGCAGGTTAAAGTTTCTAAAACAAATCTTGAAAAATATCAAGTTTTACTGTGTATCAAAATGCACCTCCTTCAGCTGGAAACTGGTTCAGGGTTATCACTGGTTCTTTCAGCTTCAAATTAAGCTTTTCATTTTACATTATATTTACAAAATGAACAATTCTGGTTGCAGTTTTGGTAGCAATGAGTTAGGAAATTGGTTTTTTAATCATTTAAACAATACCTAGTCTTTTTTTTCTTCCGGCAGCACTGCTACCATTGAAGCTTCCAATCTAACAGCCCTCCTTCCACATGCTGTTCTGCTCTGCAGGACCATCACTGCATTCCTGCAAATCTTACTTCTGCAACCATTCCATGCAACTGGATGGGAGGATCTGCACCCCCACCTGTTACACTGTGCTTTGTTCAGATTCACCAAGAAGTTCTCGTGTAAAATATCACACGCCATTTATTCTAAAGAGGGAAAACTGTGGACTAAAGCAAAAAGGATGGTAATTTACGTGTTTGTCCAACAGGCAAGCGGTGTTCAGGGGGGAGGTGGGGCAGAAAACACCTAATTTTTTCCATAGTTAGGAAGAGAGTGCAGAAGGTGAGAAGAGCAGTGCCTTTAGAGGAATTCTCACAGACAGGAAGATCACTCCAGAAAATACTCACAGCATGAGCAGACTGAGCAAACCTGGTGAAGTGACCGAGAACGGAACAAGAAAGTAGAATACACACCAAGCAGTTTGAATTACCGAGACATGTACTGGAGAAAATGACAACCAAAACAAAACTCTACAGGAAAACAAAATGCAGATTAGTCATATGTTGAAGTTTCTCAATAAATACTTAAATGTTAGCACTGCACAGGTACCACCAAAGACACCCTTCCTGCAGCAGAGCGCTACCTTGCAGCTCACTGGTGCCTCTCCAGCCCCGTGCTGCCAAAACACCCATTTTCAGAACTCCAGTTTGTTCTCTTGTGAAAGAAATTATGTAACAAAGCACCCTGCTGGGGGCTCTGAGCCATTTTTTAAAGTCTAAACCTCTGAGCCAGCTTTAATTAACATGGTTAACCCCACGCCACACCCAGCTCCAAGTTAGTGAGGCCACCTCCCTCCAGCTTGCCAGCTAAAAATACTCACTGTCCCACTGCTCCTAACCGATACTACATATTTCGGCTGGAAGGCAATATTAATTAACACCTTTTTGACAGCTGTTTGTCAGAAATGAATATTTTAGTGTCAGCAGCAGAAGCTGAATCCAAAATGAAGCAACACCCTGCAGAGGTAAGAGAAAACAGCAACGGTGCAACATCTGCAAAGAGTCACAGCGCAGCGAGCAGCGTGCAACCAGGAACAATAAAACGGCGTTCTATCAGTAAACCTGGAAATACAGGTCCCATCTGCAGGGTTTTTGGTGAACTGCAAAGAAAACAAAGCAGAGACACACACTCATCACACACAAAGATGGCTGCGAGGCAATTCCAAAACTCTTTTGCCCGCAGTTAAAACCAATTGGCTTTGGTTTAACCACGCGAGAGCTGCGCTGCACGTAGCGCGGTGAGCAGGATGCGCACAAGGCAGACACACCTGCAGCTGCAAACAAATGCACTGAGCGGGATTCACGGCCACACTGTTCCACGTGAACCCATGTCTGCACTACAGCCTTAGCTCTAATTCTTGACATTCCCCACCAGCAGGCAAAAACCTTCGGAAAACAAATAATCGCATCCCACTGTGTCCGTTAAAAGCCTTTAAAAAAACGCTCACTTCTGTAAACGCTGTTTACTGTCGCTTACAACTCTTAGCTCCAAAGCATAGCAAGAAAACGCTTTGCTCATTTACAAATGACTTGAGAAGGGTTTTGTTTATCCCCGTCTACTACATCACTGCAGCATCTCAGTACACAAGATAACCATATTCTATTAAACTGCAAAAGGTCAGCACTCAGTGCTGCGATAAAATCAGCCCTGTGTGAAATAGATGGCATTTCTAGTACAAACACAACATCCAAGTCACCAAAGGAATACGCGTATGCCAGCTGCTTTTCAAAGCAAAATTGTTGTTTACAGAAAAATAGTGTACGCAGCAGGAGCCAACAGAGCACTGGGAATTATTCACACAAGTTTGGCCCAAACAGACTTTCTTTTCAGAAAGGCGACGAACAACACCAAACACACATCTGGACTGCCAGCACAGAAAGCCATGCAAAGTGAGCTGAGCTTCGTGCTGTCTCAAAGCCAGTAATGTACTGCATACTCATCATTAAAGAAAGAAAGAAAAAATGCTGTTAATTCACCACAAAGGTAGCAGCAGCATTTGGACACAATTTCCGAGTGTTATATCAACTCTTCTTACAATTAATTTCTAATTTAGAAGCTGCTTTCAACGACTAGATTTCAGATCAGAAAATACCAAAGGTTTTTGTGTAAGCAATTACACACCAAATTGGTACAATGTTGATATAAGCCAGCTGCTCATTTACAAACGTATTTATCTTACACTTACTGAAGTCATGCTTAAAATGCTTGTTAAATCACAAGTTTTAATGTTGCTTTACATATTTGTGTTACTTCCTCAAAGAAAGGTAATTTGGATTTATGCAGTTTGGTATTTTAGGAGAAACTCAAGCTCTATTTCTCATTACACAGTCCCTACATTTCTGCATTTTTTAGGTTGGAATACAGTCCATGAACCTACTCCTTAAGAACCAATCATCCTTTCCAATTATTCATCTTTTTCAAGCTTCATTTACATGCAAGTTTTGGAAATCAAACTGCACGCACATTTTCACTCCTGTTTCTACAGCAAGCGGCCCTATGTCACTATGCCATCCACTGTCCTTCCTCCTCGCTTCCAAACACTCTTGGGCTTATTTGCCTATTTCAGCAAAGCAGGCAGGTAGAGGCATCAGGAATACAGAGCTCCCACAGGCTATGGAAATAGGAGGCCAGGCTGCAGAGAAACCTCCTGCTTCCCCCTGCCAGCACTGCAGCTCCAGCCCCAGGTGCAGCACGTCCCACATGGCAGAACCCAACCAGGGAACCTGCTGGCAGCCAGGAGGGAGGCAAGACACAAAGGAGCCAAGGAGAACACACCTGGAGAGGCTCCAGCATGGCAGAATCGAAAAGGGGATGGCAAGGGATGCCAGGTGTGCTGCAAAGCAGTAGGAAAGGGAATGACTGAAGGTTTCATGGAAGGGAGCGCGGGCAGAGCACAGAGGTGACATGGACCCAAACACAAGTAACAGCCTATTAAAAACAAATATTTAATTTAGCTCATTTGCTCAAGTCATTTAAACATTCTGTGTATGTAAGACAAAAATGAATTTATTAGCACAACTCCTCCATCTGAAACTCACAGCTTAAGGACTTCTTTAGTCACAGTAATTTCACATAACAGCTTTTGGTTTCCACCTCCTGCAACAACTGTAGACCTAACAGCTTACCATATCACCTTAATTTGTTTCCAAAGGCAGAAAACTGGGAAAACTTGTTTTTTTCCTCAGCTCCTGGTTTCTCAACAGCAAATGTGACAAATAACTAAAGTGAGGGGCACGTATGTCCCAGCAGAAACCAGTGCTGATCTAGCACACCAAGAAGTGCTGACCAACCATTCCCGTAGGTCATGTCTGTGGTTTATAAAATAGGAGTTATTTTAATAAGCTGTAGTAAGTTCAGGCCCTGAGACAGCAGTCAAATCCTTAAGTTAGTCAAAGAGACCTTGTTGTTGCTTTAAAAAAAAAGATAGTTTTTACGTGCACAGCAAAAGCATTAAGCAGAAAAAAAAAATAAGTTTTATATCTTCTTTGAAAAAAAGAGAGACTTTCCCTGTCGCTTCCAGCTTTTTCTTCGGAACAGGTCTGTCAGCAGTGTTGCACAATACATTGTCCAGTCCTGAAGATATTAAGCATGGCAACAAACCACATGAAAACACATTCCAGATTTCTGGAAGCACTGCTGCTCTGGCCCAAATAAGCCAGTCCACTGCTGATTTAATGATCTAAGATTGAACTGCTTACCGTATTCATCAGTCATCCACTATATAAGCACAAAATACAGATCCACACTTATTTTTATGATTAACTGTAGCCTTAGGGCTTGCCTATGGAAAATATTCTTAAGACACGCTAATGAAAGTCACTTCCATTCTTAATGAATGTCCCCAGAACAGATTTAACCAAACTGCTTGGAACTTAACTCTCCCATTCATCTCTGCAATCTTCTTTTTTCTTGCACCTACGCTGCAGGCAAGCACTAACGGATAGGAACATCCATTCCAGTTGTAACCTGACGTTACCCAACAAAGAAATCTCAGGCAGCACTTGGATCAGAGTCTTTCAGAAGCTTCAATAGATAGATTTTAAAAGCTCTAGAGGTCTCTTGTACACGACTACTTCCAAGTATTTTGACTGAAGTTTAAGGCTTACTACACCATAGTCCTTCCCTGGCCCGCGTGCCTGCAGCAGCCCACAGCAGCGCCCAGATGGATGCAGGTCGTGCCGCAGCAATTCCACTGCAGGCCCTGAGGGCTCACAGCCCCAGGTGAGGTCCCTGCACCCGCGGATGTGCCCGAGAGGCTAGGAAGGAAAACCCACGCGGGTCGCTGTACCTGACACGGGCAGGGCACGCGGGGGACAGGAGGAGCGCTACTGTTGGCGAGGCGATTTCTGCGTACCGTAGAAAAAAGAGTCCGGGAGCAGAGCAGCACCACGTCTGCACGGCAACAGCGGGGCAACTCGAGGCAACAGGGAAGCAAAACAGCCGCACTCCGGTTTTTACGTGCTTCTTTTTAAACCGACTCCGAACGCCGCTCTCAGTCACGCTACCGCGACGCAGCCCCGGCTTCCACTCGGCCAGCGGCGGATCCCGGCGCGGGGCGGCCGCAGCCCCGCAGGAAGCGGCGCGCGGACACCGAGCTGCAGCCGGCGGCGCCGGGGCGCGGAGAACCGAGGAGGCGCCGCGACGGCCCGAAGCCGGGGCGGCCCCCAGCCCCGCGCCGGAAGGCACGCAGCGCCCGGCCCGCCGCTCCCCGCAGCCGGGCGCTGACAGGCAGAGGCCGCCCCGCGCCCCGCCGCCGCCGCCTCTCCTCCCTTCCCCCCGTCCCTTCTGGCTCCCTCCCCGCCGCCAGGCCCGGCGCTCAGCCGCCGCTCTCGAGGCCGAGCCCCCCGCGGCCCCGCCGCTACCCGGGCCCCGTCAGGGCCGAGCGGCCGCCTCCCCCCGCGGCGCCGTGCCCGGGGCTCCGCTCCAGGCGGCGGCGGCACGGAGGAAGAGCCGGGAGAAAGGGCAGGACGGAGAGAGGCGAGAGTCGAGCCCCTCCGCCCCGCTCGCAGCCCCGCGCCGCCCTACCTACGTCAGTCCCTCCCGGCTGCCGCCTCCGGGCTCATCTCCCCTCGGCCCCGCTCGTTTCGTTCCTCATCTAAAATGGCGGCCCCGCGCCCAGCGAGACATTTATCCGCCGCCCATCGACCCGCCGGCGCTCGGCTCCGCTCCTTCCCCGCGCGCGGCTCCTTCCTCCTCGCACCGCCCTCCTCTCGGGCGGCCGAGCGCCGAGCTGCCGATGCAGCGCTCCTCCCCGCTCCTCCCCGCTCCTCCCCCGCCCCCTCCGGCCGCCGCCATTTGGGAGCGGCGGCGGCGGCGGCCGGGAGCCGCGCGGGCACGGCGGGCTGCGGCGCCTTAGGGCTGAGCGCCTTCTCAAACCCGGCGCGGCCCCCCGGCCCGCAGCCGCCCGTAAGTCTTACCAGGAGCGGAGAGCCCCGCGCTGTAGGGAGCCGGCGGCGGCCCGAGGGGCGGTGCGTGCCGCCGGGGGTGGGGTGTCACCGCCGGGAAAGGGATCGGGAAACGCAGCCCCGGCGGGCAGCCGTCCCTCGGCGGGCGAGGAGGAGCCGTGCGACGCGCGCTGAGCCTGGCCTGAGCCGGGCGCCGAAGGCACCGAGTGCCCGCGTTAAATGGCAGTCAGCTTATCGTCATGAAAGCTTGGAGGGACGGCCACTGCAATATCGAATGTTTCTCCTGTTGCTTTTTTTATTTTTTTTGTTAAGAACATGCACGTTGTTAGTCGGTAGGTTAATCGATACTCAAACCAGCATTTCTTCTTAAAGAGAGCCTCCAGTAAAGCTCTCTCGGCCTTATTTGGGGCTTCTGTGCAGGGGGAGGCTTGTGCTGCATAATCCGAGGCTGCAGCTCAGCTGAAGTCACATCAGCAGCAAGGGCAACGGAAAAGCAGCACTGCTGGGCAGCCTCTCCTAAACACCAAACAAGAAAAGAACAACCTACAGAGGCTGCAGCTACTGATGCCCTCCAGGGAGAGGTGTATAATTGCCATCCCCGTTTCAGTCTGCTGTGAGGAACCATAGAAGGTTGAAACAGAAATCTCCATGTCCTCAGAAAACCACAGTTCAGTATGTGATTTATGAACGTGAATCACACTTTTCAAATTCTCATAGAGAAGCCTTTCCCACATGTGTCACATTTAAACCAAAAGAGTCCTCTGATGCACACACAGTTTACGTGACTTTAACAGGATTCATAGCCAAACTGTTGGCCCAGGAGAAACAGGTAAATTCACAGCTGTGTGTACAGTGAATATTTGGATTGCTCAAGACTAAGCGTGTTGGTGTAACGTTGTAGGCAGCAGTACAGGTATTGGTAAAAGGAGAACCTTAAAATACAATAGTGTAAAATGAATAAAACCATGACATGAGAAGCTTAAATCGTAACATTTTAAACTTTCAAAAAGAATAGATCAAAATCAGAGTCACAAATCAAACCACCTCAGATAGGGAAGATGTCAAGCTGAGTTTCAGATAGTTAAACAATGTCATTTATAGTTTGTTGGGTTTGGGTAATTTTTTGTCTGTCTGGTTTTTATTCCTGCATTGTAGACCTTAAATTGCGTGTGTTTTTATAATAACAGAACATCTTAAATACGAAATTCAGAGAGCAGCATGCTCTGTTTTGCTGGAAAGGAAGCTAACACAGTCTATTCTTATGAATTATTTTTGTTATTTTGTTCAGAACAGACTCTTTTTATTTTATCCATATCCAACTAAACACAGATGCTGTTGGTCTGACAACACTGCACACTGTCACTGTTCAGACACATACCTTTCCACCTCTCTAATCAGCATCTTCACAACCACATACTGAAGCAAAGTCTTAGAAGATTGTCTTTTTCTACATTATTAACTTAGGATTCCTCCTCCCAAGAGGTTCAGTCTTTACCACCATAGATAAGTGTGCAGTGATCTCACTGTTTCCCTGGAAAGCATGGATTCTGGAGCAACCTGTGCTCTCCAGGAACTCAGTGGAAGTTGTTCAGACTGAGATGGGATTGTGTAGAGCTGTGTGTCTGCAGGTTCTAACCCCTGAGGGTTTGCATTAGTAGATCTTTTAGATCATCATTTAGTTTGGTATGCAGAATGGACTGTCCAGTACAAAGCTTGTCTATGCGTATCTGTATTTAAATTAATGTTATTTATTTTTAGGATCAAGCTAACCTAAATACTTAAAAGTTGACAAAAGAAACTTTGCATAACAGTTCAGTATGTGTTACAGAATCAATTCTTCTCTAATACTTTACTCCACCTATTAGCACACATGCCTATGATTCTTATGTTGCCCTTATATAAACATAACAATAAAAATATTTGACAGAAATGTCAATTGAGGTGGGTTTTAAATGCAAATTTATGTGGAGACACTTCAAAGTAAAATTGAGTTTTTCATTATACATTATTGAAATAAGTTATTTATTCTGAGAGTGCAGCTCTATAAACAGTAAGCAGTGATCTTTTACTGAAAAAAAAAAAAATCACTGATAGTCTTACATGAAGTATATTTTTAAGATTTTCAACAAGCTGCCTACCAGTTTTCTATCCTCCATATGTTCTCTCTGCAATTTGTGGTATTACAGATATCCAGTATCTCAGGCTTATTATATGTAGTGCAGCAGAAAATTTCAGCTCCAATTTCAACACAATGCAACTTGCTTCTAGGAAAATTCAGAGATCCTGCACTGCCCCATCCAGTTCTCTCAGACTCCTCTCCAGACGGGAGGTATTAAGTTGCTTTCTTGAATTTTTAGCTACTCATTTGCAGTACCTATTACCAAGACTTATCTTCTAACGTGAAATAGAGCAGTGACATATGAGAATGCTGGTCAGAACTTTGGAACTTGAGAATTTAAACAAATGTGCTGGTTACAAAGCATCGTCCCTGCTGTGCAACTCAGCCCGAGTCCACTGGCTCACTTCGTGTTATACACACCTTGGCTGCCCCTTTATTTACAACAGGGCTACAGCCTGACCCAAAAATAAATAAACAAACCAAGCAACCCAACCCCCCTCGCCACCGGAGCCATTTGGTTTAAGAGTGACCTCCGCCAAGTTGTACGTGATATAGCTGTATTTTGTTAGGTAATCAGCACCGTAGCTGTCTCCATCTCCAGTTAGAAATAGATTGGAGAGACAGCAGATTCTCAGCCTAAGGACTGACTGATGTACCTTTGGTCAGAAGCATAACTTAGGAGGTTTGAAAGAAGAGCACAAGACAAATGTCAGTCAGTATAACGTTATGTACTGACAACACCAAAGCAAGAAAATAACACAGAGTGGGGATGCTGAAGTGATCTGTGCCATCTGCACAGTGAATAAATGCTCAGTTTGAATAAGCATATATAAGCTCTAACAGGGGAAAAATAATTAAACAAAATAATAAATACAAATCAAGGCTTTCATTTGTTTTGCTGCCTGGATAATCCTTGTTACTTCATAGACAACAAACACAGTAGTTTGACATATACATGTAGTCTATTTTAGAAACCTAACCAAGCTGGTTTATTGGGTTTATTTTGACTCCCTGAAGAAGCCTAACAACAACAAGATCTACTCAGAGCTAGGTACTACAGTTTAAAAATAACAACCGTAAGTGAGTAGCTCGGTCCTGAGAAATTTCTGAAAGATTTTTTGATTATTAGTTTTCAAATACCTGACACAGAGCTGCATAAATAGTCTGGTATCTGACTTGGAATGACCTGAAGCTGTGCATTATTTTTCCTGTGTATGGACAATTTATCGTGTGCATAAATGAGTGCATTCTGTACTTAGTTCTTCTAGAAACTGGCCATTGTAGTGGTGCACACAAGATGACAACAACATTTCAGCTTTATGTGAAGAATGATGGGTATTGAATCAGTAGCAGTGGAATAAGAAAAGGAAGGTGTATGCACGTGCACACGTGTGTGATTGTTTCTGAGTGTGTGTATGCATGTTCAAAACATACTGAGGGATTACAGGCAACAGTACTAAAAATTTTAAATTTCCCTTTATCTCTTGCAGATCACGTGTTGTGATTCTTCAGGAAACTTTTTTTTTTTTTTTAATAGATTTAAAGAGGATCCTATTCTTGTAGACATACGGTTCTGTTGGACACAGAAACACTGGCTTACATTCTTTTTGACATCACACAGCATTTATCAAAGGTAGATTCTAAGAGACAAGAATCAAAAGCAGTCTAGCCAGCCTATCTGACAGCTTGCAAGCTTCTCTCCAGTACTGTTATTCCCAGCTAAAGCCAAACTAATTATAATACAGACATTAAGTTATAAGTACCTGGCATCATTCAAGGGTTTGATGTATTTCTGCTTAGCAGGAAGACAAAAGTGTATTTCAGTGCATACACATGCACATGCACTAAGAGAAGTTAGATCCTCCATTTACTGATTTTTTTTTCTTCTTTTTTTTTTTTAAGTATTTGCTTTTAGCATAAATCTTTATCCACTGTTTTTCAAGTTCATCTTAAACATTCATATGAGCAGAGATAGGTGATCAAAGGCATATATTAGCCTTGGCAAGCATACCCGTTTTAGCCACCCTTTGATACTTGGTCTATCAGTATAATGTATAGCAAATTGTGCTTAGAAGGACATGACAGATGTGCTTACACCATAATTTTAAATTTTCATTATTCTATTTCTGAAGTTATGACAACAGTGAAGGATTTTTAGTTGCTTGAGCTGTGTTGGTAACAGAACTGCGAAGCATCAAGCCTGCTGGTACACAGTAATTCAGATCTAGGCTAAAGCGCGTTGGTGAAAGTTTCGGTGTTTGCTGATGGGCCACATCTCTGTTACAGGTATCAACATCAGCATTCTTGCCAGCAGCAGAACTCATTGCTAGCCTGCAGCATGTGAGACTCCGTTGGACAATCCAGTGTACGTACGCTAGTTCAAAGAAGTATATGCATGGTTAATTTAGTGTGTAGGGATGTTTTCATCTGATGTTTGATGTCATTTGTTAATTTTTGCTTGCTTTTGTTACAAATTCATTTCTCTTAGACTCATCTATAGTAATCACATTGGTTACATGCATAAGAACATGCTTTTCCTCGAGTGGAAAAGTCAAATTACTTTTAAAGCTGCTAGTACAAGATGTTCATTTTGGTCATATTTTTGTAAAGCTTTCTTTTGTTGTTTCTTTTTGCAAGATTAAAAAAACAATGCCATGAACAAAACAACTAAATTACTTGAACAGTAATTAGCAAAGACATCAGGTCAAAGGAATGCAAACATACAAGTCTACTGCTATGCCTTACTCCAAAACTGAGCTATGCTGTGTTAGTAGATTTGTTAAATCTTTCAGCAGTTGCTGAGAAATGAGTATCAACATGCCTGGTCATACCCGAGTATTTTTAATACTTTCAAGATGGATATCTAATACTCAGATGTTGTCAGACCTAGTTATTCAGCCTTTCCTTTACTTCAGTTTTTCCTGGTAGAGACAGAAGCTTTGTATTAGCAACAAAACAGGTTAAATGCTTACATAAATGGAACAGTGACATAAGAGCTTAAGTATCTGCTGAAACATTACTGCTGAGACATCAATTCTATTCGGTTCTAGGGCTGGATAAAAAAAGCAAAATTTGGGGGGGGGGAAGCTATGAACTGCTAACATCTCTGTGAGGTCGGGTATTCTGATTCTGTGCTCAGACACTAGCTCTCATACAGGAGATCAAGGAAGACCTTCCCCCACCACACCCTCCATATATTTTATAGTTGAAGGGGGGAACAGGAGCAGAAAATGTGTGTCACCGGTATATAATATATATATTTATATATAATTCCAATTTGGGGGTTGATGATTTCAATGTATCACTGCTTTAATTCGCCCATATATACCACACCAATACTTTAATCCTAAATGGAATATTACTTACAGTATTACAGGGCCATGGGTGCTTTGTGAGGGTTCTGACAGAGTAACTGGAAGTTAAATCTTTCCTGAGGCAAGTCGTGTGAAACTCAAATGCAGTATTGCTATCTGAGAAGAATCAATGCTGAGACATCTCCCCAGGACACTCCTGTCAGATATGTATCTTTCAAGACTATCTTTTCAAAATAAACTGAGGTGGATTTCTTGCCCTCTCTTATGAAGGCTGTGAAATTAATAAGAAATATCATGACCAGAGTTATCTTACATTGATGCATGCAGTCCACTTGACACCAAAGCACTTTGTGCTCGTTTGACCTAGCCATGCTGGGTAAGTGCTCTGCCTTCTTGCAGCTTTCAGGAGCAGAGTTCAAAATCAGCTATTTAACTAAATATTTGGGTAAAACTTCCAATGCAAAGCAACAAAGTTATTTCCTCAAAGTTATATGGGTTTTGATTTACTGAGTTTAAAGTGAGATCATGCTCTTAGCTGACAAAAATGTAAGCAAAATTATTTGTTCTTTTTTTGCTAGATTCTATTTAATGTTGATGACATATAGTCAGTTATGTTCATTGTTAAATGTGTTTGTGTCCATCAGCACGGTTTTGTTTGAAATAAGCAATGCGTATTTTTATAAGCCGGTTTTCAGTTTATTTGAAATATATAAGATTTAGTAAAACTTAGTAAATTTCCTATTAGTAAGCTGCAGAAAAGACAAGTCAGCTCTTCCAGATGTACCTGGCATTCCGATTTGCTTCCTGATTCTCTCCAAGGCAGGTCATTCCTTCTAAACGTGCAGATACGTGCCAAGCCTTAGTGTAATTATGTTTTCATTTGCACACAGCATAGATCAGACTACAGCATTTATATATGATCAGTGTAAAGCTTTGGCATCATGAAGTACAGAAAATACCATATTTAACATGGTGAAATTTGGTATAACCACATATCCAAACCCCTCTAGTAGCCAGAGCAATACTGAGTTGTTAAGCATGATCACAGAAAACTAAGTTACAGGTGTCATACAGGTATATTAGCCTGTATTTTATACTTAAAGCATGAGATTTTAGAAGCTTAAAAAAAGAAAAGTGAAATCTCACATCTAAGTGAACAAAGGGAAAAGCAAGCCTATTCAAGAATAATTTCAATTCCTGTAGCAACACAGGAAATCTTTGAGAATGGGAAGGAAATAGAATCTGTTCTCATATTTGACAGTATATTCCATGTTAAATGGTACATCATAGATTTGTTTCTTTTAATATAGGCCATGCAATTCACCTAAGTATTTGACTTAAACATGCAGAAAAGCCTACTTTCTCTTTGGCATATAGGATTGACTCAAGTGATTAAAAAACTTCTGATTATTTTTCCTGGTAGCTTTCTGTTGCTTGTTTTTATAGGAAGTTAAGAATTCTCTGAGGAAAGCGCCAAGATGTTTGTGTGGCTTTATGAGTAATGGAAAGAATTTACAACAAAATATGCTACTGCTGAGTTGTGATATGGAACAATAAATAATAAAACAGTTAAGAAATAAGGATAGCTGAGATTCCTGTTCTATAAAATAGCTTTTCCTCGAGGAATGTGGAACTCCTATAGAACAACTTATATGAAACATTAGAGAGGATACTTGCCAAGGAAGCCTTTACTTGGAATGTGACAAAAAGCCAAAATGTTTTAATTACTTTTACTTTGTAGTTGAACTTCTTGGTAAGAAAGTGCTACTTGAAAAAAAGTGTTACTGCTGTAGAATTTGATTACCCTGAGTAAATTCAATTGTTCCCCTGGGCTAGAAAGCTAAGCAACCTTTCAAAGAGCATACTGAAAGTAATGTTTTATAAAAAAGACTTGATAAGGGAATAAAGCCTAGGTAACCAAAGTTAAGCAAAATTTTAAATACTTAAGTAGGTTATTAAAATAAATATCTTCTTATGGAAACAGGTAGTTTTCACATGGAATGCTGCATTTCTCATTCAAGGGAATAAAAGAATAGCAGCTTCAAGAAGGCTTTCATTACAGGAGGACAGAATATAGAGTTATTCTTTCACAGTAACATAACAGAAAATCTTTCAAGGCAGTAAGCAATATGAGTGCTACTCTTACATAGTACTGCTTACTACGAGGGATAACGCTGCTGGTCTTCATTACATTCACTTATTCTAAAATGCTAATTACGAATGCCATTATGAGTGCCAGTATGTCATACTTAACCAGCTGTTGGTATGCTGTATGTATGCTAATGTTCCGGAAAGCAGCTATCTTCAAACAGTCTGAACTGCTTTATTTTTAAGTTTAACCTGAACTTGTTATTCTGATTTCCCACTGATAATACAAGAGTAAACAAATAGCAAAAAGAGCACTGTTATCACAGAGCCTTAATGACTCTCTGCTTTTGTACTTCGTTCTTTCTTCCCCTGTCTTCACAATTGCCATCAGTTCTGAGGTTGTTGTATCACTTGCATGGCATTAGATCTATGCCACCCAGTGTGCTTTCCCAGCGAGAATGCCAACTGTATTTATCTTTTTTTATTTATATAAGGCTGCAGTGGGCCTTTTCATTCTAAGATGCAGGCTAAAAATTAAAGTTCTGCAAGTTATTCTAATTGGAACTAGACACTGCCAAACAGATTGAATCGATCTTTTTATTTAATTAGAGAACTTCACTTACTGACTTAATTTCTTGACACAGGTTTTCATTTTCTGCATAAGCAATTTGAATACTGACCAGTATAACCAACACAGATGGGCACAAAGCAAGTCACAGGTCTGATAATGTGGACAGCCATTAATCTTTGTGTGTGTGTGTGTGTGTGTGTGTGTGTGTGTGTGTGTGTGTGTTTAAAACTTGACACCAAATCAGAACATTTGGGCTACATTCCTTTAATGTCCTGGATGGGAGTGAGGATATTCTGGATTTTGTTGACTTTTCAGTACAGGTTTGTCCTCAGTACTGAGGGAAGTAGGAGCACTATGGCTTAGGTGCAATTTCACAATACATTTAACACAGTCTAATTATAGACTGTTCCCAAAAGAACAGTTCTTGCCTCCCCTTTTCAGCTCAGCTGCATGTTTTCTGCCCTCTCTCTCGTACTGGATTTAGCAATCATAAGTCCACATGGTGAGTCAGATTTTTATGTTTTCATGACTAATCCCACAGTCCCAGGACTTCTTGATCAGTGCAGGATCAGGAGCAGAAAGGCCCAGCTTGTGGATGGGGTGTGCAGAGCTTGGAATCTCCCCACTTAACAACAACCTACGCATCCAGTTATTCGGTTTGTGAAACTGCAATCTAAGTAGTTAGAAACTCAGGATCACAGGAAGAGTATCTTTTTGCATATGCAAAGTATATCTCAAAGGCCATACCTTCTCACTCATCTGTTTATCACACTGATAAAAGAAGTAAGATTATATATACACAGTCACAGCTGAAGTTATGAGAAGTATACAGACTAATTTAACAAGATCCATTTGCTATAATTTATTTACCTCTTACTTTATAGGTTCTGCTTGAAAAAAAAAAAAGCAGAATTTCTTCAGAAAGTTGAAAAAAAAACAGTTGGAGAGACACAGAGGTAAAATAGTTTGCTGATAAACAGAGCTTTAAAGACAGTCAAGATAAATGCAGACATTGAAAAAAAAAAAACAGTATTAAATTATGAAATAGATTAAATCTTTTGCAAATTCACTAGACTGGGAAAATAAAACCTACATCATACACTGGGTTTTCTGGTTCAGCTCTTCTGAGCTAGATAACGAGATGTGAGATTACTGTGAATGCCTCCCAAAAGTGCCAGCTCAGTGCTCAGCAATGGTTAAGACAACAAAAAAATGTTGGGAATTTAGGATGAGAGCTGAGAACAACAACAACAAAATAGGAAAGGAAAACTTATTTTATGGAAAAATAAGTCAAAGTCGTACCCACATTTTGACTACAGAATGCATGTTGCTCTGTGCCTTGCTAGAATGAATCTAACAAAATTGAAAGAGGAACAGAAGAGGACAGAAAGGATTGTTGAAGATAAAGAACAGCTTCCACAAGGCAAGCAGCTAAACCGATTAGAACTTTCCAGTTGGAAAAGTAAAGTAAATTTTTTTTAAGACAAGTACTTGTCACTATCCATTTGTCACACGTTACATGTCCAAAATCTTTTCTTATCCCCTACAAGATAATTAGCAATTCAGCAATTGCAGAAAGTGGATACTCTGGTATGCATTTGTAGGCATTTCCTATCCTAGGTTCTGAATTCATGGCTAGATTGTTAGGAAGATGCTACAAACAAAACAAACAAATGTATTTTTCCCTGACTGTGACCTGCAAAGCAATCAAAGTATGATTTTCTAGAAACGAAGGCTGATTTTCCTTCCATTTGTAAATGTCTTCTGGAGTTTTTATGCTTTCTTTAAAGTTATTTTTTGCAGTTTGTGTCTGCTTTGCTATCAATTTATATTTAAAGTACCATAGCCAATGGCTTTTAAAATATTTAGAAATAACTTACTCCTTTTGACAAATGACTTCTTGCATCCAGTAGCACTTTCTCTTTAGCTGATTCTCCTTCGTGTGGTTTACAGGGAAAGGTCCTTCCTAGTATTTTAGTTTGTTTTGCTTTTAAGAAGTCTGTAGACTATGCTGGGTCTCTAACTCCTACAAGCATTTTACTGTTTTACCTATTACTTCAAAATGAAAACTGAGTACACATTGTGTCAGTGAGAGATGTCCATAACAAAAGTGAGAAGCAAAGGCTGGCAAGCCTGTTGTTTTGACATCCAAACCATATTGCTTTGCAAGGAAGAGTCTCTTTGCCAGAATATTTTGTGTTATTCTGATTACTTGAGTGGTGTTTTGGATCAGAAGATATTTCCACAAGGATCTAACTGATCTATCAATCCTTATAATTTGGCCTTTACAAGGAGGCTCTCATTCACCTGAATAATAATCAGTAAAGCATGTAGGGAAAGGACAGCTCATGACTCAGACGATGGCCTCTAACCTGAAGAATCTAAGTTAGTGTTCCAAAAGTCATGCTAACTGAAATGCCTTTTGCAGTTAAATATATTTTCAGCGCTAAGCAACATACCCTACAATGGTCAGAGATCTAGCTCTGACTCAGTGTAAGACAAAGGGTAGTCAAAAGTCAGGTTTGAGGAACCTGATTATCACAACACATCCATCTACTTCCAAACTTGATAGGAGAATTAGTTTTATGCATGACCAAAAGGGGAGGAAGTTGTATAGTATAATGCCAATAAATCTAATGTAAGAGCAACTATCATCACTTCTTGGCAACAGTTCCACCATACAACCTGTTACAGAGACCTGAGATATGCTAGAAGTCAAACAGCACTGAAATATCCCTCTACATCAAGATTTCACTTTTGTGTTTAATCTCAGTACAGGCCACAGTGAGTCAACTAAATGATTCTAGAAGTAACTTACAAAGAAAGTGCCTTTTGTTCTTATCACATTAGGACAACAACGAAGACACATCTGAATTCAGTTATCAGGTTTCAATTTAGATTTATCTCTGAAAAATTAAAACATAAATCTTAATGTTTAGTATATCTGGTAAGTACATGTAGTATGATAGAATTACACAGCAGATTCCCACCAAACAGGTATACACAGCTGCTCTGAAATTATTTTCCATTTTTACAAAATGCAACCATATTAAATAGATAACATTTACATTAAGAAAGAAACCCACACACCTTATTTTGGGTGGAGAAAACAAAGATTACTTATTATCAGTTTTTCACTTATTAAATGCATTATTATTACTTGACCGAAATGATTCTCGGTCAAGTAATGTCAAACTATTTTCATCCCTTAAAAAAAGAAGTAAAATGAGGAACTCTGCAGTCAAAAGAAATACAGAAGTTCCCAAATAAATTAACATTCACTGTTAAAATTTATCATAGGGATTCTAGGAACTAAGTGATATGACAGAGGCTACAAAAATAGCTACAGGAGGAGTCACATGGAATGATGTAATGTTAATGTGGAATAAAACCTTGCTTTTTTAAATTGAAGAAAATTATATTCAGCAAAACTCTAGGAAAAGCATGAACCAGCAAAAAACTTAATCCTAGTGCAGTGAATCAAGTCAAGGGCAGTGTTCATCTGTATGCATTCACTCCTTACATCAGTATCCCATAGTAGAAAAATCTGATACTAACCTTGGCATATGAGTGCAAAGCACTGCACAGAAGTAATGGATAAGACCTTCACTTCTGGAAATGTTACTCTGTATTAAAGGCATCCTCGTGCAGCCACTTAATTTCTTCTACCCAAGGACAGAAGTAGATACAGGAATTTAAAGTACTCCATCATGAGGCTCATGTCATGTATGGAGGATTTTTGATCTGTTGCTTTTCTACTGTATGTTCTTTTAAAGAACTGTGCACAGGAAATTCGAGATGCAGCAAAGGGCAGTGCATTGCATTTCAATTTTGCCAGCCTGTGCTCCCACTCCTATATTAATAGGCTTCAGGATAAAGTTTTCCAAAGTCTGAAATATTTTGGAAACTTCGTTCAGAAGCATTATCCTAAAACATGACTAGGCTAGTCAGAAAGAGAAAATGAAAGAACTCTCAATATTTCTATTAACATAGATTTGAAAACACACAGACTGCAGTACTGAGCTGTAAATGGTTAAAAAAAATAAATAAAAGACGGTATGCAATGTGCTAATATGCTAATGGAAGCAAGAGCTTCATTCCATATGCCCTGGTACATGAGATCATTGGCCAAGTGGCTGGATATTTCAAACCACATGAGAAGCTCTGCTCTTTCCAGCTTGGAATACGGCCATGCACAATTTTAGAATCTCCTTTAAAAGTAAGGAAAACAGAAAATAAGTGGTCCTGCTACAAGTCGCACAACTTTGCTAGATCCATCTTTTAGAACTGGCCTTGAATTTCAGCTAGCCAATAAATATATTTGTTACCTTTTCTTTCTACCACATTGTAACACAGTTCAGTAGCAGATTCTTTTGCCTTTGAATACTGTCATAACTCCTGGTTGTTAGGGGTACTCTTACTATTCAGCTCCTTTTATTCTAGAATGCTTGCATGTTCAAGTGTAATGTTTTGTACAATTTAATTCTCTTTGTAGAAAAAGGCATTAATGAGCAAGTAATATGGTTATAAGGTGGAACAAAAATATACATCGTGATATCATAGCAAGTTTTAGATTATAATGAACAACAACTACAAAGGCATTGTTTTTAAAGCAGAGATGGGCTCAGCTTGTGGCTCTGCCAGAAACTAGCCAAGTCAGTTAGGTGAGTAATTGGAATGGGTTTAGACAGATGCTAAGCACTCTGCTGGTCCTGAGACTAACACAAGAGATTGTCCAAAGAATCCCAGGGTGACTTTGTTAGTGAAAGTACATGTAAGGAAATATCGTCAAGTATCGACGCAGTAACTGGGAATATCTGTGGTTAGCCACACCTATAGCTGCTGCCTCTTCAGCAAACAAACCCAAAACAAACAAACAAAAAACCCACAGCCATTGAAACAAAACCATGAAATTATACCATAAGGAGAAAAAAAAAATCCTGTTTAAAGATTAGATTTGTCCCATGGAGGAGGAGGGGAGTAGGGAGAAGTGTTTGTTGGTTGTTTCTACTCTCTCAGCTACCCCCAAAAGATAGGAAGATAGTATGTATCATTTCATTGCCACCATTCTCAAACCTTTTTGACCCCAGATTCAGAAGCTCTTTCTCACACTCACATTTCAGTCTCCTTGCTAACAGAAGTTCCTCTTCTGGCCTTATCTACTGCTAGAAGCAGCAGCAGCAGCAGAAAGGCTACTTCTAGCAGTACAGCAAGAAAAGCAGATTTTCAGAAGAGTTTTGTCCTCGTGGAAGGCTTTGCAAGCCACAGTAGGGCTACTATTTCTCATATCCTCGTAAGATTAATACCAGTCCTCACCTAATCTGCTTGATTCAAGGAAATCACAGAACTTGGCAACACTGAACTAGGGACTGAGGTGGAAACCTTAACCCAAGTAACACACATGTGCAAAACTCTCAGCAAAGCTATGTCTAAAAGTCTCTGAAAGGGCAGAACAGCTATCAGCACAACACTCCTAAGCATCTATTACCTATTGCACTTCTGCAGGCTGCTAATATACTGCATGCTTATGAGGTGTCACACTGTCCCAAAAATATGCTCCAGCTATGTCCAACAGTACCAACGGATTTAAAGCCTTAATGGAAGAGAGTTCATGTCACAAAGGCAATCTGTGAGATCATCTCTGTGAGACATAGAGAAAGTTTTAGCCTTTAGTTCTCAGTCTTGTTTTTTTATTCTTGTTTTAAACTTCATTCCTCAGCAAGGAAGGATGAAGCGATGGATAGCAAACTTCACAAGACTCCTGGATTCTACTTTAACGAGGATTAAGCTTCAATATTTTTGAATATATTTAGGAAATGTTTTCTTCAGTAAGGGTCCATTGCTTTGATTTTGACTGATGCTTCAATTTTCTAACCTTGGAAGGGAAACAGTCATGTTTTCCCTGTTCTTTAAGCACTTTCAACTGTTTGAGGCAACAACCTTGGCTATATGAAGGATATACCCATTCATAAGCTAAATTCCTCTAGAATGAGCAGTAACTGGAATATTGACAAGAAAAACACCCAAAATAGCTGCTAACACTGGAAAGCTATGAAAAAAAAAAAGAAAAAGAACTGTACTAGTGAAGGGTAAGCAACTGGAAACTGAAGAAAAGTGAATGTTTTGAACAGCAAGAACAATTCAAATGCATGCTAGACTGGAAAGCAGAGCTATTTGCTACACAAATTTCTCTCTCCAGCCATGAGTCAGCTATACAAATGTTCTCACTTGTTGTGTATTAGAGGCAGAACATACAGCTGAAATCAAGCAGGATTCACTGACATTCCCGTGCCAAGCAGGCGTATGGGCCCATGTTCACACACAGAGTGTCCCATCTGCATATAACAATCTTTTTCTTCCTCTGAGTTATCTGCTCCTTTCTTCTTCATTTGTACATGGGGAAAGCAGAGAGGGGAGGAAAGAAAAAAAAAAATGACTCAGAATGGACTCAGCAATTGGGAAGTTTATCATGGAAGGGTGCACTCTCTAAAAGAATGTTATATGGACATCATTTCCCCCTAGACAAACTGATTCAGATTTAAGTTTAATCTTTCATGCATTCTTATTGTTTGGAGAATTTTGCATTTGTTCTAACATCTACACAATCTAGCATCTATGAGGAGTTTCTGTAGACCACTTGCAGCACGAAAAGTCTGCTGTTGCTGTCCAAATCATAATAATGCCAAAATTAAGCAAGTTGTTCACTTCTTTACATACTCAGATGATATTATAATATATGAACATTACACTTGCATGGCTAGCAACAATGTTGTCCTTATGGCCCTTGAAAGGAGGAAGAAAATCACTCAGCTCAAGTTGTAGTAGCTGGAGATGCTACATAGTCCTTCTGAGAATATTTTATAGCAGCTGTATTGGTCCAAAATTGTAAACATCTGAGAAGTATCAAACATAAATGCCATCACAAATCAGCAAGTTCCATAAATAATAAAGCTGATTATCACTTCATTTCCAAGCAGTCATGTAACATACAGTTTTTTCTTACTTTGACTCATCTGATCCTTAATGTGATGTTGAGATATTCCATACCAGGGGTTCTGGAGAATACAAAGGAGTATGGATTACAGATCTTTTTGGAAAGAGCATGCAGACTTTCAGTAGCAAGTTTAAAGTAAAAAGTTATGTGACAACAACTTATCTTAAATTCTCTGGCCAAATACAAGTTTTTGTTAGCAGTAAGGTCTGGTCTCCTGAAGCCAGCTGTATATCAGCAATTCTGTGTTTAACCCTGAAATTCTGATGCATATCAGAAGTGATATAGCTTATCCGTGAGACAGTCTGTTCCTCAGGCCAAACCAAAATTACAGTCACTGACCAATTCCTTTGAACTGTGACAGTAGTGTTCTCATGATTCTACTGCAAGTAGAATGATTCTGTCCTGCATTCCAGCCAGACTTTTGGCAACCCAGCAGCTCAGCCTTCATCTCATTTCCAGCCCCATCTGTGGGCTCTCTTTGACTATCTGATACTTCAGTTTCCTGGATTAGAGCAGCTAGGCCATTACTTCACGGAGGCACATTACTTCACAAGGCAGATGGAGCCTTCCTTCTCTCCTTCAGGATCCAATATGACTTTTTCCAGCTCAGGTTATACAGGTATGGGAATGATTAACGCCATCCTCGTGGGAGAAAAGGAAGCAGAAAATATCTGTAAGTCTGGTCCAGCACACAGCCCTTCCTCCTGTTCATTCCCACAGTGACCCAGTGGGGTTCTGCTCTCCCTCTCAACTTGGAGGAGGACAGAAGAATGGGGTTTCCTGTATTTGTTCAGGTCTGAGAAGAGAACTCTATTCTAGTAGCTGTCTCAAGTCTGTAGTAAGAGCAGGTGCACACTGCAATTCACAAGGAGTAGAGATGTAAATAAGAGCATCAAAGCCATGATTAAATGAAAGCTGGCTACTGTAAGTATTGATGAGGGGTTTGTCTTCAAGCGCATCCCTAATTCGCATCAACAGATAGACCAGCAGAACAGAATGTGAGGCATTGCTGGAAGCATTTATCAGGCAGTTTCGAAAGTTCATGTGCCCTAAAGGCAAACTGCATTGCACACATTTAGGACAACTGGCAACATTACAGAGTCAAGTTCAGAGTGCTCAGGATAATCTCAATAAATAAAACACACATTCCCTCCATATGTTTTTCTCGTTGTTGTTGCTGCTGTTATGAAAGCTTTCTTCCTCAGGATATTTCAGCATCTAGCCTGTGCTTTTTGAGGTTAATTCTGCAATACCTAGTAAATTTATAGTTGAAGACATTCTGCAGTTACTCAATACTGAAAGCCTATGCATAATACTAAAGCATGTTACCTGAGGATTAACTAGTAGAAGCAGACAGAGGCATGAAGTCATACTCTAACATCTGAGTTTTATATCTATAGGAAATGAATTTAAGAAACAATATATGTTAGTTTTTGTTTTGCATCCCTGTTTCCTCTAAAAAGAAGGGAGGTTTAATCTGTTCTTTTTTCTTGTGATGTCTCCAAGACTATACCATGAAGGGGAGAGAACAGAACATGAGAAAATGAGAATGAAAAAGAGAACATGAATTTGTTTTCTTATCACATACAGAAGAAATACTGGTATTTTAGATTATACTTAGTATGATAGCAAATGGTGTTAGGAGAGAAAGAGGTAGTTGAAAACTAAAGGGAAAGGATTGCGGTACTGTGCACAAAAGGCTCAAGTAGGACACATTCTGCTTTAAAGAAAGAATAAGGTAGAGCCATGACCACTTTTGAAACCTGTCACTAAAACAAAAAGTTAGGGATAGGTCTTTCCAGATGGAGCAGTTTTGCTTCAAGTAACACACTGGAATAGGAGCAAAATCCTGCAACTTATTTTGTCCCAAGCAACTGGCCTAGTGACTACATTATTTGCTAATCTGGAACAAAGGGCTGTCTCATCTAAACCAGAAATCTGGTCTTGAAAATTAATCCATTTTGGTGAAACTTTGGTCAGAAAAGTGTTCCATGCATAGCTTTGGCCTTTGAATGTCATTTTCCTGTGAAAAAGCAAAAGCTTTTTTTTTTTTTGAAAGATTCTTGATGAACTCTTTCTAAACCAAAATACATTTTGAGTAACATTTGAAAAGTTGTGAGCTTTATCAGTGTTGTCCAATAGATGCACTTTGCATAAGTAATTAAGTAATTAACTTGAAAGAAATAAACGTTCTTTACTGGTTTACAGTTATTTTCACAGTATAAGTAATCTAACACTGCATGCATTTGAAAACAGCTGCAATTTATAGATGAGTAATTTTTGCATATGAATAGAATTTGTTCTGTGTATGACTAATTTCTTCATCTTCTGAAAAAAATTAAACATCTTTTCCTTCCTGTTAGAAAGCAATTGCAATTTACAGGAACAGTTTATTGTTATTATTATTTTTTACTTGAAGGAAGTATTGCATTTGCCAGTATTGAACACTGACACTAGATTGGAAAGTATTTCATTTTTAACTTATTTCAGTTTTGAATATTACCCAGCAAGTTCCACTGGAGTAGAATCTCAAGGACCATCACATGATAAATTACATGGTCACATATTTTAACTGCTTAGAATCATGAAGGAATCTGAATGTTTCAAATTTCTTTGTGCTTATTTCCAACATGTATTACATATAGTACATCTCTTTTTGTTCATGCACCTACATTGCAAGAGAGGACAATATATCCATGCTAGTTATAGTACAGGTAGAACAAGCATTAGTACTGAGATTTAGTTGTTATTATTATTATCAACACAGAAAACAAGTTGAATGTATACACACTCCATAGACTCAGAAGTGTTTGTGCTCAAGATGATTATATTGTTTCATGTCCAAAGTTCAATAACACTAAGAAAGATATGCCTATTGCTCCTATAACACAAGCTTCACTGGAAATGTTTATACATCCTATGTAAGGAATTCAGATTTGAACAGCTGAAAAGGTTCAACTTTTATGATGTAGGAACTGTTATGTATTTCAGTGTCTGGGCGTAATTAATGACACTAGGATTTTTTTACTTCTTTTTTTTTCTTTTAAATAATCTCTAGTCACTATTTGCACAAAGATTAATGCAAACAAGACAAGCATCACTGTGAATATCCAGTTTCTCTCTGGTTTTCCCCCCTCCTCTAGTGGGAGATTGACTTGAATACTTTATATCTTATAGGTAGCTACACTGTAGAAGAGGGACCACCAAGGCTTGCTTGTTGAATTAAAAAACATGAATCGTATCTGGAAGATACAGGATACAGACATTTGGTGCAGTTTGTTATAAAGAGGTAGAGTTTCATTCAGGAAAATAGGAAGTATGACTAACAATGGATAAAAAGGGCCAGTGTGAAGGCTGCACCGGTACTTCAAGCACAAGGAATTTCACCAAACTGTATCAGAGAATGATGACCCTGCTTACTCTGTGGGTCATTTCTTATATCTATGTCTATGAAAAAATCCACTTAAAAGTCAGCTATCTCACTTACAATTATCCTGAATATGAGTGGTCATTATACACTATATCATCTATTTATACTTTAGTATAACAACCAAATTTGATTCTGAACACTTACATAAAGCAATATTGCACAAGACTAAGTCTAAAATGTATAGGATTTGGCTCTAGTTTCATGTAACGATTCTTCCTCAGTAGCCCACTTAAAAATCTGTGAAATTCTTTTGGAGAAATAATAAATTTTCTGCAAGTCCCTGTTAGCAAATAAACCTTGGTCATGGGAGCTAGAAATGTACATTTTTATCAGCTCTTTAAATGCTATTAGTTACTTGTATCCTTCTGATGTAAATTAGTCTCTCATGGTATTATTTCAGCATTGTGTGTATATGCAGAATCAAAGGTCAAGGAAAAAAAACAGATCATTTATGTTGGGTCATGAGACTTTGAAGAAAGAACTATGAACTCTTGGCAATATGTGAAATAATCCAAATGCAAAAGCCCAGGAAAGAAACCAATTTCAGAAAGGTGCTGAAATGCTTCGTGGGAGGCATTCCCTCACAAGACTGGAGTGAGCAATTGAATCCAAGGAGCTGGCAAGGAGACCAAAGTAGGCGAGTCAGGCAGAACCAAAGCAGGTTTTGGATTGTTTTTCACAGCACTACACTAAGCTAGCTCTTGCAGTTTCATTCTTATCGATCAATATGTCCTTAATAGTGAAAAGAGGATACTCTAAACTTGATTCTGAAATTGAGGGCTGTCTATCTGCAGGAAGGTACCTGTTACCATCCCTTCTTTTGCAGGAAGAGGTGAGGGTTCTTTCACCACTTCCAACAATCCATACTCAGGTTGCATTTAGTTCAGTTACTTTCTTAAATCCCTTGGCTACTATTTTCTCCTGCATTGTAGAAAGTTGCAGCAATGTGGAAAACCACATAGGAACAAGATGCTTTTAATTGTTTAATTTCACTTTTAAATGATTTCCCTTGCATTCATTCACAGGCATTGAACTACATTGGTTTGGATATTCTAGACAGATTGAAATGCCTCTTAAATAAGTGAATCTTCTGTAAATCTAAAAACAACCACTTTGCATTAAGCACACTGTGATTTAATACAGCATTAGTTTGGGTAGTCTTGCAACACTTATCTTTCAGATAGAGGTTCCTGTTATCAAAGCTGACTTTGATTAAAAAGTCAGTACATAGGATCATCAATTTCTATTTATTACAGAAATTAGAACTAATTAATCTAGTAGCATATTCTGGTGAATAGAATTGTTACAAGAAGCCCTTTCCATATATATCAAAAGCATCATCTACCATTCAGAGTATAGAGATGGAGTCGTTGATGGGAAAGGATCAATCTGAGCAGAGGATGATGAAATAGCCAGTTGCACTACACATCCTTTAGTTTGAGAACTAACCGCAGTGATTTTGTAAATTTCTGCATTCTAGTTGCTTGGTTCAATTTGCCATGTAGGCCTCAAGATGTGCATTCATATAAAGTATTTCTAAGCAGTGTTTATTTAAGGTTTGAGCTGAATACATGTGAAGAGAATACAGAACTGTCATAAAGAACTGTTATCTACTTCACGGAAACTTAAAACTGGAGTAGCCTCCAGTCCACATGTAAAATCAGTTATGGTATTCAGATACTTTGCTCAACCAGCAGAGTACCAGTTTTTAAGCACTACACACTTAGCTCTCTCTAGACAGTAGCCATATACTTTTGTACTTAGTGGGCAACATATTATACTGTTCAGAGTAAGACTATCCACACAGGCAACTTGAAATCCTTGCTCATGCCAAAACAAGATTTATAAACATTTAACCAACATTAATATGTAATCTGAAGAAGACCAGAGCTGTTTCTACACTTTGAAAACATTATCCTTGATTAAACAGTGATTACCATCTTCCCTCAGATAATATATGTTGTATATATATATTTATGTATGTAATTTTAAAATCAAAGCCTTGTACTTACTGCATCATCTTCTGCACATCATCTGATGGCACTGGGAACAGATCCCAGCATCCCAGAATGCAGCTTGGCAGGTATTAGTCTCCTGCTTATAATGGGCTCTCTAATTGCAATGCATTTTTTTTCCCTTTTGAACTAGGTAGCTAACCTGTATTTTTTCTTGTTATCTGCCCAGAGCTAAATGAAGTATCTGATACGCCCAAGGAATTCCTCACCTGCTACAGGTGACTTCAGACTGGGAGTTGCCGTCACCAAATAAGTATGAATCTACATGTAACCAGGTTTTAATAATAACCCCAGGCAAGGCAGACTGCTCGTGCTTCCATTTTTATACTGTTTATTCTTATGAGCATAGCAAAGCCCTCAGCATGCAGGTCTCCTCCCCTGAGCGCCAATGCAAGGTTGAAGCTGAGAGATTCTGATCATTAAGCATGTATTGACTTGATATAATAAGGTAGGGAGAACCTCAGTGTGCAATTGCAACTGCTTCTGCTACCCATTAGCTTCAGGTGCTTAGCAATTCAGCACATCAGCAATGATTATGCTTAAGCTTGACCCACTTTCTCTTCCTCATTTTGCAAAATCAGTATTATTCTTGTTATTTTGCATTTAGCACTTTGCATTTAAGCAAATGCATTACAATAAAGAATCATCTACTGTCACAAGTTGAGAAGAATCTGTTATTAATATACCTAGCTGTAAAAATCAATGCAAATGCAAAAGTGAGGGAAAAGCAGCAGAATTAATTGCAGATTTGTGTGCAATGTTGATGCAACAGCAGCAGAAAAAGAAAAGGGGGAGAGCTTGATCTAAAATACTAAGTTTTCTTCTCTCCTTTTTATTTGTTCAGCCTTTTGTTCCTTCATCTGTTCCTTTCCCCTACCATCCTTAGTAGCAGTTAACAGACTTACCTGTCCTTACCAGCTGCCTCTGTGGTCCAGATTAGTACAGTGTGATTATGGGCTGGACTACATGTCTGTTGCTTTTACTTAGAAGGTAAATATAAATATGCAGCTTCTCTAAAGGTGGAACTGCTATGGCTACTATAGTGCTTTTCCTTTAGTACTTTTCTCTGCTGAAGATAAAAGTTCTGCAACACAGCATTTTTATGGACTTTCTGCAAAAGCATGGAGTCAGGAAAAAGAGTTTGCTTTCTTTCCTTTGTTGTTATGTCATTTCTTTCACTGTGGTCTCCATCGTGTGAGAAAACAGACAAGAATCTTAATGTAAGGAGAAGAAAAGCAGGCTCCTTATTTAACATGTGTGAGCTTTGAATAGAAAGAACACTAATTCTCTTGCAGGAAGATGTAACATTTCCCTGTTGTATTTCCCATATGACCTACTGGTCAAGGCAGTGTTGTGCTAAAAATGCACAGCCTCCCCCAGTATATATTGCATGTAAGCTAAATGCAAAAAACCTGTAGTTAAGAAACAAGATTTTAAAATCAAACACACTGCCAATGCAGAATGACTGTTGCAAAACATGGTAAAACAACTGCTTGTATCATTGCCCTTCCCTGAAGCACAAAGCCACACTTATGCAATTTTTCTTTTATATTTATGGTGAAACATTCACCTTCCTAATTAGAAATCTAAGCAAGAGATCAGTTACTTTTACTAATATCTTTAAGTATAGTGGGAGAAAAAAAAAGGGTCTGAGTTGGACGCTTACCAGAGAAATAATTAATCACAAGTATTTGAAGTTTGGCTTTTGGAACAGCAGGTGCAAGTTTTATAACAGAAATATTTGGGTAGCCTTCATTGCTTTCTCTGCCTGTAGTTACAAGCTTCTGTATCCAAAACTGCTTCATGTAACTACTGTTACTGTTTGAAATCCACTGCAGGTTTCAACAATGGTTGAGTAATTTTCCAAGTGAAAGTTTGCAGAAGGTGCTCGGTTTTAACCAGCTTTTTGAGCACCTGTGAATAGGCAGACTAACAAATTCAACTAGAATTATCCCCATGTACGTGTAGCTCACACTTGGACTGCAGATGGTGCACAACATGTGAACAGCGGGAAGCAAACGGGGGTTCTGTAACAGACTCTAATGTACCATTACAAACTTGGAAGAGGTTGTGACGCTAATGAATGTGTTTTTTCATTCACATGTTTTTGGCTTCTGCTTCAGATCAGTTTAAGCCCTGCATTGTCCATCTGCAGGTTCCCTTGTTTTAGAGAAAGGAGACTTGTGCATATTATTTAGCAGAATCATCTGTTTCAGGTAGCTTGTTGGCAAGGATCTCTGTGAGGTGACTTTACATGTACGGTGCTGCTTTGATCAGCATGTTGATACAGAGAGAAAGATTTTAGGTATGTGAGTAGATATTTTATAAAGGAAAAGCAATCTACAGGTACAACTAAATATACCTTTGCATGAAGTTCAGTCAACTTGCTAAAAATGCAAATAAAGCACCTGTGTCAGAGGGTTTGAATCTATCATCATTTAACAAAAAAAATATTTCTGCTCTGTATTTTTCCCTTTAATACAATAACTTCAAGCTATTCAGTGGTTGAATGAAGACATACTGCAAAAATGCACTCTGGGAGCTTGGCCTCTATAGTGTGCTCCAGCTTTTAGATATTTTCTTCCAGACTTCTGTGTACAGAGTTTTATTTGTATGCAGACAACATTGTGCAGGTGTCTGACTGGTGTTTGGGGCATACAAAGCCAGGGCTTGACAAAATTTTGATTTTTTTTTCATAACCAAACAAACATTTCACATGCCACAACGCTTGGGCACCAGAGGGATGCGTTTTTCCATGTCAAGAAAAGCCTTTGTTCCTTATGCAACTATTTATGCTTTCTTGTGCTGCAAATTAATAATGGTACAAGATACCAGAGAATAAAACATAGAGTAAGAATTCTGGTACCGTTCTCAGTTGCCTTAATAGCAAGAAGGTTTCTGTACTGACTCCCTGACACTTACTGCAACCCAATACATTCCGTGAGAACAAAAAGAGAGTCTCAAATCTGAGCTGGAGATAAGAGCAGTCCCTGGTTGGAAATCCAAAGGAGGGAACAAATTAAGGAGACTCAGGCATCTTCTTTAAGCAGGGACTTCTGCATTCCTTCTGGAGTCAAAGTGAGCAAGTATTAAATTTGAGTATCAAATTGAATGTACTTGTATTGACTGACAGATTTAATAATCTCTCAAGTGAGAGAGATGAAATGAACAGGTATTCAATTAAACTTCCACTGTATGTTTAAAAACAAAATAAAACCAAAAGTGGTTTTATTTTTGTAGGAGTACTGCTTTAATGCAGTAGGGTTTTGCAAAGGGATCAGTTCAATGGCAAAGGTAATATAGTTCATTTTCTTTCAAATGCTGGTCCATTCTTCAGCTTTGCACACAACCAGAGCATGATTCCTGGTCTGGTTTGTGTGTACAGCACCACTGCCTTCATTTGGCTTGCCCACTGAGAGTGACTGTGCTTTGAGCATCTTTGTGCTTTAGGGGGAAAAGGTACAATCCATATTCTCTTGTTTCCCCACCTACAGAAGGGTCTGGAAGAAGCGTAGAGGCCTCCAGCAGATGACACCACTCATGCTATAGGAATATAAATACACACACACACAAAGAAAGCATACAGACTGTAAAAGTTAAGCAGGTAGCGCCCATATCAACTATAACATAATCTAGACTAGTTTGCTGCTGAGGCAGTGCTGACTTAATCATGGTATGTGGAATAGATAGCCAACAATATTAATCTAATGAATGCCCCAAATACTCATCTCTTTATTTTTACTTCAGATATTGAAAAAGTGTGGGGCATCTGCCAATGATGTGAAGTAGAGAATACCTTAGCAGGTTAGATGGAACCTAAGCACAGTAACATAACATCCTGGAAGAAAATCTGACTAACATTTCATTTTGTTATACCCATTCTTTTTCCTACAGCCTGATTAATGGTAATCTAGTAATGATTGTGGTTCAATTCAGTTGAAGTTGGAAATGTAGCTTGACATTAATATGAAAACCTTCTAAGTGCCTTCCCCGAAGCAGATGCCAAACAATATGTGCTTCAGTCTGAAACATGAGCACGTATCACTGCCAAGAAAAAGGACACTGGGCTAAGGGATTCTGATGGTTATTGTTTGGCCTGGTCTGTGTTTGTGAAAAAAATGCACTTCCAGTCATTTGGGTGTGGGGATTTCATGGAACAATCTTGATTAGCTTGCTTTCCTAAGGAAAGGAAGCTTATGTAATGGTTGAGTTTATCTCTCGCTCCAAATTTCAGACATATTTGACACATGAGCCAAGGTCTTAAAAATAATTACATTTATACAAGTTTCTTGGAAGTCAGCAACTGCAGGCAGAAAAAGAAACCATACTAATTCACTAACTGAAGAAAAAAAATAAGAAAACTCAGAAACCAACCATTGTACATCATATTGTTGGCCAGGCACTGTTAAAGCTGAAAAAGCCACAGCTTTTGAGATGTTTGCCCAGTGAGATGACACTGTAATAAGAAACATAGTCAGATATCCTTATATATTCTTACAATTTATAACATAGCTGAGGCACCAAATAATTAAAATACTGGACGGACGTATGTGCAACATTTTGATCCCTGGCTAGAGAATCGTATTTATTTCATGTAGTTCTTGAATGGGTGATGGTGGGCAATGACTTTAGATCAATCTCTTCAAGATAATTTTCCTTTACCCAGACTGCCAGAGAGTGAGAATCTGAACGCAGCTGCTGTTGGCACTATGTAGATTCAGGTTTTTCTCAGGAATAGAAGCAATGCAGTGATATAACTGTGCTGGGAACTCTGTCCCTAATCATGAGCCCTTTTTTTCAGCTATAGGACAGCCATATCTGTGTCATTCCTTTTTCATTTCAATCTGAATTCCTTAGATAACTTTGCTAGAGATTTGAGCTTTATTGTAGATATGGAAAGCTGCCTAAAACTTCTGCTCCTTGGTTGTTCTGGCTGCCTTCCTACCTCACCAATATTCAGATGCAACATGTTCTTGCTTCAGCAAATGTTATTTAAAACAAGGCAAAAAAAATCAACGCTATGCAAAATGAGCTCTGCTGCTACTGCAGTGACTCCAGAAACCTGCAAAAGTGAGTTGTGAACTGGATCTTGAGAGAACTAGTCCTAATTCCATCCCACTGGTCATGTGGGCCTAAAGGACAGCGACAGATAAAGGCGGCAGCGTTAGCATAGAAGTCACTGAACACTGCTCAACACTGCAGATCTCAAATTACTGATGTTTCTATGACCATCCAATGACCAAAGTATTTTGGTAGCCTACTCCAGTCTGGGCGGACATTTGAATTGTTCTCAGTGCTGGTTTGGCTAGCACCTGCTGTAGACAGTAGTGCAAATGCATGGGAAGACACCTGGGGGATGTTAGGCAATGTGGTGAACAAAAGCTTAACTAGCTTCTGTGAAATGTTTGTGGCTGCATACTACAACGACAACAACAAAAGTGTAGAATAATAGATGGAGTTACATGAAGCATGCAAAGATAATAAGCTAGATTTTACAGCTATATTTAAACATGACACTTAATATACACTGCACATCTTGGTATAGATATCCATGCCTGTTTGATGTTTCCAAGCGTAAAATTCTGATTTCTATTCCTTGTTAGTTTGCCAACAGATTGCTTGTGCTGTACATTTTTACACTTGGTCTCTGCCCTGAAGTGTTTTTGTGGGTGTGGGTGTCCACATAAAATAGCAACAGTCCCAATCTTTTTACATATTTCAAATGTAATGAGTTGATTGCTTTAGTTAAGGATGTGTCTGTTGATATCTTGAAGAATGATAAAAGTTCCCTTTGCTGGATATTCACCAAATTTACTTAGAGGCTGAGTCATTTGTTCATTTGCAGTCCCTAGCAAACCAGTAATAAACAGCATCAGCTTCTGCATAATCTGCAGGGGGCCAATGTTGTGCCTGTTGTCCTTTCTCATGGTGAGGGTTTAAATGTCCAATCCCTTAAACTTAAAACATCTCCATGAAACCACTCAAGGAACTTTTGCATGTTGCCTAGAGCATACCCTATGGTCACTGTTTTCACTCTCAGACCTAATAACGGCCAAACACAGGGCTCAGACAGTGTATGAGTCTCTTAACACATTCACTCTGGGAAGGTACATCAGAGAGAAAAAAAAAAAAGCTCACTCATTTCTTCACTTGGTTTCCTCACTGCATTTAAGCAGATCAGGATCTGTACTATGCATCTTTTAGGTTTCCATTATTCTTTTTTGTTTATCTTGACTTTTCTGCGGAGTTTCTATCTTTCTGCCTCTCCCGAATGTCAGCTTATTTTGACAGCATTCTGACCTACCATGAAATTGAGTCTATAAGGTACAAAAGCCTGCTTGTCTCTTCCTCTGTGGCACTCGTAGCTTCCTGTGAGCTTCAGAGACTGTTTAGGTTCCCTCACCAATGGTGGAAGCTGTGTTCTTTAACTATTTGCCTAGTCTCTGCCTCAGCCCTCTGTTTTGTAAGACTGGAATTGGTATTTTATGTCCCTTACCTTTTGTCTTGACCTGTTTCAATTACTAGAAAAGCTAGAGTGGGCTTTCCTAGTAGGTATATAATAGCTTATTTTTATGGAACTGTGAAAGGAAGGATTTCCCGAGAACCTCAACCTACAGAACAAGATTCAGAGAGTTAAGAGAAGTTTCTGTGGCAGCTGAAGAAATTAGGAGTCAGAAGAAGCTCCAGACTTTCCTGTGTGCTTGCTGTGTTGTATATATATAAGCTTTCTGCACAGAGGATATCACTGCTTATTCTTGCAACTTCTGACGTGCTATCAGAAATTGTCCCATGGTGGACAGTTACCAAAATGCTTGCCATTTTTTTCTCTGTCAGAGGATATAAATGACTGTTACATCCATACAATTAATTACAGATAAAGGACTGAAATGTATCAAACCTCAGACTACCTAGGAAAACAAACAATTAAATCTTTCAGAGGTGAGGGTGACTGTTTTCTGTTCCAGTGAGAAATTCAACCTATGCACTCGTTTTTATTATATAGAAGCTTCAAAGGATTTGTTCTAGAGTTGAGGCAATAGTTTGATGAGTTATTACAGGATCCCAGCAGTACAAAGAGCAAGAAAATGAAGTTTCTTGTATGTATGTGTGTACAGTGTGCGGCTCAGTGGGGTTCCCATCCTGGCTTGGCCTTCTGACTGTTTCATAATGTCCTTGAGTCCTCACAGAAACCTGCCTCAAGTCACTAAGTCAGGTGCACTAACTTGGGGACTTGCATACCATAATGCAGCAATATATTTCATTCCTTTGTACTCTCACTTTAAGGTGCACTTAACCAGTTATTAAGCTGCAAGCCTGATGCGCTGCAAAACCATAAAGAAATCTGTTGTGTTCACATTCATAATTGATAAGATATTTTGCATATTTATTTTTTAGGTGTTTTTTGTTTAGAATACACACAGCCTGAGACATTGTGTAGGGGCTTCAAATGTCTGCCTGATGGTATCATTACCTTTTCCTCTGCTGCAAATTAAAATACACAGTTCCAGATTTGTTCTACAAAGCTAACGAGGGAATGAAGAAATATAAATTAGCAGTGCAGCTTTAAAATTCTTGAACTGTGTCTGCAAAATTATTATATACTATTAAAAAAAATTAGTTTTAGCTATACTACTAAAAAACAATTAACAATCATAAATTGCTGCATGTTAGATTCTTTCAAGTCGCACAGTTGGGACAACAGAGATCCTGTCCAAAAATACTAGAAGGAACCCCAACAAAAATGCAGTTTTAAACACCCACTTAATAACACTAGCAGAAGATCACCTCTAGGTTTCTTTAGAAAGCACAATGTGAGCTCCCATACTTAACATAGATCAAGAATCAAGGCACATCCTAAAGTTGCATAACATACAAGGCCAAGAAGGCAAGGTATACAATCCCATTGCTTCATGGACTGCAGTAGAATTAATTGCAGCAGTGCATTGAGAAATTGAATTGAGACCTAAAATGAGACGGGTAGCATCTCAGCAGCAGGGAACAGGGCTGGCTGAGGTACACAGGGCTGAACTTTCTTTTGTTCCATATGAAGGAGCAGAACTTCAGAGCTTTCATGAATGCTAATGAGTCCCATGACTTTACTGCGGCATACTTGGCGACTGAAATCCATAATGCATATAATCTCAATCATCATTTGGAAACTTCTGACCTGTTTGCAAACTTTCAAGGAGCTACCACTGCAGATACATTATCACCACAATTACGGGTAGCCATGGAGCTCTAGTATTGTGTATATATAATATACACTGTTATGCAAACACACATTACTTTTAAACCTCAGTTTCACACTCATCGTGGTTTTAATTTCAAAGCATTAAAAAGGAGGCAAAAATAAAGTCTTTTGCAAATAGATCTTGATTATATCTAGGAAGAATTTTTGCAAACAACTCAGAAGCAGGCGGTCTGAAAATCCAAAAATGAAACTGTGCTAAGCAGGAAAGGACAGCTATGGCAAATGTTGCCATTAAAAATGAATAATAGTTATTAAAAATTCTTGTGCTGGTTTATTGTTTAAACAGGAAAAGATAAATTCAAAGATGATTAAATTTTCCCTCTGAACATGAGGAACCTTTTTTTTTTACATGAGATTCATAAAATGCCAGTTAGAAATAGCACTCATCTCTTCCTATCTGAACTCAGTCTAATTATTTCAACCTTGTAAAGCAATATTTAATTCTGCAAGTATTTAATCCTGACCATTCAGCCTGCACAACTCATAGATTAAATCCTCTTCTGTTTATCACTGTCCAACTAAAAGCTCTGCAAAAACAGTGACTATAATATTTCCCATCCATTCTCCCGAGACTCACCAGAGCCTGGAAATTCTTCGCACACCCGGCAGCCCACTGGCACCATCAGCTGTGGTTTTGATCCGAAGGAGAAATCCAAAGACTGAGGAAGGATCCCATCTGTGAGGATGTGCGTAAACAGAATCAAAGTGTGCCTGGGGTTAACAGTTCTTGGGGAGAGCAAAGGGAATAAGCTGAGACAGTCAGAATGATGCGCCTTTCCAAAAGGCTGTAATGAATTCTTTGTGTTGGCAGAAATACCTGGACCCACACGCTGAACTCTTGAGTGTCACATGGGTGACGAAGCTAAAAAAAGGCAAACCTATAGGCTTCGTTTAAACCGCCCCCAACATGCTAGTGTTTTCCCCCGAGAAAGAAAATGTGTTTCTTCCAAACTTTTCCACAGTCTTCTTGGGATTTTAATATTCCGCTCTCTTTGGTTTCATAGTTTTTAACTCTTTTATTTTTAGATTCCATATTTCACAGTGGTCTGTAGAGTCAGCTTGACGCCAGCAAATGTAACTGGATCCTAAGCCCCTGCAAGCCAGGAATTGCGGCCATGATCAGCATGCTGCCGAGAACGCAAACCTTGGCACTGGCCAAAACCAAATACTCTGAATCCTCTATTTATCTTATGGCAGGGCTTGGGAAAGGAGGGAAGGAGGTTCATCAAAAGGTGAAAAAAAAATGGCTGGGAAAGGCTAGGAGTAAGTAAATAGAAATCCAAGATGCAAATAAGTCAGTTCTACAGCAGATTTATGAAACTTCCAAAAGCTAGAACAGGGGTTTGCAAAAAATATTTCGTTCTCCAGTAACATAGTAACAGGACAGGCACGCACAAAGCAGATCGCCTTTATAAAAAGCCTGTGTCAGCAAGGTTGACTTTAGTGGAATAAATAAGAATAAGCTGCTTGGCAGCAGATCACTGCTGACAATAATCTCACAGGTCAGATTTTCCAAGTTCATTCCATAGCTCATTCAATACACACATAACTCCAACTACCATTTCTGTCTAGGAATAATACGGGGCACCATCTTCCATACAGCCTTTGATGAGGCGTTGGGTTTTTACCTTAATTTTAGATGGTGTGCTGCTGAAATAAATCTGGTTTCTGACACTAAGGAGATGAATTACTTTGTCTGAACTACTTTTTTTTCCTGTCACTTACAGCCCTTTCTTCCTGTAGACAAGAACAAAATGAAGGATTGATGGTTTATTTGACTGAGAAGTTGTTCATCCTAACTATTCTAGGTTTTCTAACTTGGGTAACTTGTGCCTACAACAGTGTGAGCATTTCACAGAAGAAAAAACAAGTGTATCAAGGCAGTTATTTGCCAAAGGTGACATGATGAGTCAGCAGCACAGCCAAGATTAGAGTACAGCGTTCAGACTGCCCATCCCACATGGAGCTCACTAAACCACTGCTCCTCCTGCAGCCTCCAGGGAATAAAGTTCATTTAGTTAGGTGGTAAATGCTCAACTCCTGCCCTTGCACTTCACCTTGTTATTTATCTAAGTTTTGGCAGGCATAATTGTTTGTTGCCAAGAAAGACTACAGCTCAAGAGAAGCAAAAAAAAAAGCATTGATATTATCTGTGGAAGAAAGGACACTGCAATGGCAAAGTCTGAGAGAACAAGAGCAGCAGTCTGCACTGGGAGTATAGGTTGCATGTAACACTGAAATTGCTTGATGTGATTTTTGACAAGTCAGCTTCTTTGCCTCTTCATCGGTAAGAAACACAGTAAAAGACCTGTAAAGCAAAGATCTTGAGCGCAGCAACTGATTTTATATGTTACTTTTCGTCAGTGTTTGAAGAAAGTTCTGCATATTTTTAAAATCCATCTAGCAAGTTATGTAGCACTAGTGTATTTTCTTGTCCTGGCATGTATTTGGTATTCACATTTGCTCAGCTAACAAGAAGCCTTGGAAAGCCAGTCCTCAGCAGTGCTGCCAGCAGAAAGTGATGCTGCATTACATAGGTGCAGGAAGTGTTCTGCCTTCACTGGCCTTTGTAGCATGCCACTGAATATCTCAGTTTAGGAGTCGCTGTTGTCACTGTGATGCTTCAGTTTCTTATCATATTAAGTATAATAAAAGTGGAAGTCTTGCTGGTTTCCCATATTGCTGCAGCTTTTCTTTAGAGTTGTTCTTATGAAGAATTTTCTGTAAATGATCCCAAATTATAACTTTATCTTCCTGCTCCTGGCTAGGAGCAGCCTGATATGCCTCCTTGAAAAAGCTTCAGCTGCTTAATTATGAGTCAAAGATTTTTGTAATTTACACATTGAGTTGCTTTTTATTTTTTAAAGAAATTGCCAAAACTTTGTTGATTGTTTTAGTAAATGAGTTTCTGACCTGGAGTATCTATCTATTTATCTTTTTTTGTTGTTTCGTTTATTGTCTTCCAGCATTCGGGATGTTCATAGATTATGTAAAACAATGTAAACTGACACAGTAGTTGTTGGAGATTAATAATATCTCTATAAGCCCTCTGCTTGCTTCACAGGGCTCAGAGAAGGTTCATGGAGCAGAAAGTCTAGTGAGTGCTAAGAAGGCTGGTCTGTGGGAAACTGCAAGTAGCTAAGAACTATCACCACCAAGCAACCTCTTGAGGTCAGCAGAACCCAAGATGGAGTGAGCACTAGAAAGCAGGTGACCACCAGGAAAGAAAATGTGTGACACCACATTGGTCTCTGTCATTGGGGTACTTTCCTACTTGGGAAGAACTTTCCATGAGAAAGCATGGATGGCTGCAGTACAAGTTCTTATAATATTGAGGGCCAAACTGTAATTTGGTGGTACATATCACATCCTATTTAATAAGTCATCTGGCTAAAAATGGTTTTAAGTGTGGTATCTGTTTCTATAGGGATTTGAATGCACATGGCAGTACTTTTTCTGTGACGGATGATGCAGAAATGCTTGTGCTGGCAGGAAATGAAGCCAGATGTTCTAGGAAGCCTCCATGTTAGGCTGAGGCAGCTATAAAAAGAAAATGGGGTGCTGCTTAGATGGTTTAATAGTAAGGACTGAGTTACCATTACTGGTCATGTTTCATCAACTTTTTGCATTTCTCTATCACCAAGAAATACAAAGGATTCCATGAGAGCAGGACACACAGGCAGCCTTAAGCCCTTAGAACGTAAATATTTGTAAAGCAGATGGTGAGCCCTCAGTATTAGAGTAAACATAAATCTTTCTGTTTTATTCTCATGTGCAAGTGTATTTTATTCAGACCTTAATCTTTGTGCTGTGTAACTGCCACTAAATAAACAGTTTCTTTTTGACTAACCTCTAGAGAAAGATTGCTTCCTACCTACTCCTGTCATGATTCTTGCAGGCATGTTGCTCCTTCCTTCACAGACTGACTATTTCTTTTATTTGGGCATAGTAAAAGAAAGACTAATCTAGGCATCTGTAGAGAAAGTAGGTCTTAAAACTAATGATACAGAGATACGATGTGGGAGGTATAACTACTTTAAGTTCAAATCCCGAGGTTTTTATTCAGTTCTGTAACTGTAAGGCGAGCAAATGTAGTTATGTTTTTGAGAGAAGACGTCAGTATGCACACAGACTAACTGGCAGTATGTAGCTTTAGGGTCTTTCTGGAAAGAGGTGGATACCCATTTCTTATTTTGAGATGCTTTCTGGAAGATCCTGACTCTGCCTGTTGAGTACAGTACAGTGCTAGGGTTAGCAGAGCCAAATCTTGTTCACATTAATTCCTTCAGTGTGAGGATTTGGCTTTAGACTGAGGAGCATTTGATCTCCTCTCTCTTATTTCAGCTGGAATGAAAAAAATCCTGTCAAATGTTAATCAGATTTAGATGTTTTAGCTCCATTGGTGTTTTGCTCAGTAAATTATTCTCACTGCTGCTTTTGCCCGTCATTTTTGCCATCAGCTGAAAAGCTGAAAACACTATTTTTCTAAGTATTTCCCTAAGCTAGGGATTTCATACCTGCCATGAGCTGAATGTATCGATAGACTGATCAGTCATTTGTAACATGTATTTTGTACTTCTTTGAACCATTTGTCCACGTGCAGAGAGATTACTTGAATTAGCTGTAACAGGTTTGGTGATGAAACATTAAGTAACGCAAAGAATATTTCCAAGGAGCTCAGTTTCCCAACAGTGCCATTCTGTTATTGACTTGGACTTGCTTCATGACTGTTGTTACCGTATTTTTACTGGATTTCTTTCCCGCTTTTTTTGAAGTATGCTTTGTGGTTACTTACTCAGATCAGAAACCAAAGCCCAAAGGGGACCGAGTGCTTTCCAAATTGTAGATACACAGACTTGGGCAGGACAGGCAAACAGATGCCCAGATGTCTGTAGCAAATACAAATCTTGGCTATTATTAAATATATTAGCAGCAAAATGAGCAAATATGTTATTCTGACTAAATGACTTTTTAGATGTTACATTTTATTACAGTGTTCAAAGGGTTTTACTTTACAGAATCAAAGCAGTAGGCTACTCTACTCTTTATATCACTTTTCTATCTTGATAGGCCTGTGCTATCACCTTTGTGGGTTAATACTAAACAAAATTAAAGCCAAAATAACATTAGAAAAATCCTGGATTTTGTATAGAATTTCTGTATGTGGCCACTTTGATAACCTTAGATGATGTAGCGGTTAACATTTTGTTTATGTGGGCTCTCAACACCCTTTATATCTCTGTGTAATACATAGAAAGAGACAGAGAAAACCAGGAACTAAATGGGAAAAGGGGAATGAACTCCCATGTGACTATTATATCACTGAGAAGTATCACCAGTCTCTCTCCTCATGGTATCCCTAAGTAACAACTTGAATTTCTGTACATTTGGGACTGGGCTGAGTCTAAAAATGATAGCCTAAGATATTGCAGAAGTTAAATCCTTTTGGAGGGAAAGATCCGCTTTGTTTTGCTTATCTCAGAAAAACGATGTCAGAACAGTTCTTCAGGGTGAGCTTGGCTGCAGTACACAGCAGGAAGCACTAAGGTGCTGGGCTTCATAAACTGCCCTATGAGTAATTTGGCATCTCAGCAGAGGCAAAAACAGGGGAAGTCCCCCATGTCAACAGACACAGCCGTGTTACTGTAAGGACTTGTGGGACAGAGCTCTGGGTTTTTATTCTCAGACCTGTCACCCACATGTGACTGGACAAATTCTCTGCAATGCCATTAATAACGTAACTGAGTAATACAGTATCGGATGTTATACTATGAACATGATCAACGTGCCATCCAAACTGCATGGAGCACATGTCAATATTCATAGATAATAAGGATTTTGAAAAATGTGTACTTGCTGTGTATGTATTGTTCAAAAATTTCCACTATAGCTGCTTTCCAGTAAGTAGAAGTTTCATTAAATGTATTGTTGCATACAGAATAACATACATACTTTTATCAGGCCAAGATTTCAACTGAAATTGTTGGAACAAGATCTTCAGACTTTCACTGCTGTTCATTTTTGCTTATCCTGTGCAATATACATACATAGGAATAGCAAGCACAAAGCATATTTATCTTCAAGAGCCAGGATGAGAATAAAGACACTCCTTGGTGTTGATAACAACTGCTTTGTGGTTGAAACTGGATCCTTGATGTTCAGTGCCTTGTTTTATGTGGCGAGGTGGGAGGAGTCCTTAGGCTCCATATTTCTCTGTTATCAGCTGGGAAGCAAGTGCTTCAGTTTCTTTCCTGGGGGAGACTAACTCCTGACAAGGCTCTCTCTCGTTTTAACAGAGGGCTAAGACAGCTTTTTAAGTAAGTATGCTTTATGAAGTTTGGAATCAGTGTCCTAATCATAGGAAAAAATGAAAGCAGCAATAAAAGTCAAATCAATGAAAGCAGCTTTTTGGTTACATATAGACAGATATTTATATCCACATAATTTTTTTGCAAATCAAACATATTACAGAGTGAAACTCAGTAGGTGCAACTTCTGTTCATCAATCTGGTTTCCCTTCCTGGACAGAAAGTGGAAACTGTAATCCAAAATAAAATGGAAGTTACATTTCAAATCTAATCATTTAACTACATAGTCATAATGAGAACTTTATTTTTCATAATCATACATTCTAACTGTAACTGGTCAATCCTTGTTGTTCACCATGTAAAAAGTAGAAGATCCTAGAAAATAATGAAAGAAATAATAATTACAGGGAGCTTTCTCTAAGTTCCAAGAAGATCAGAGCAGAAAAATCAGTCACATTAAAAATCTCTAATCATTTTAATGTATAGACTGTTTCAGGCCAGTGACAGTTTGATATTTCTAACAATAACTATAACATGTCTGTTGGTCTAACTGTGACACTTTGAATCTCCACATTGTTTTGCCTGTCACCTCAAATCAGGTAGCTGAATTGTACCTAGAAGACAGCTGCACATGTGTTCAGCTGTGGTTGATGCTTTTTTAGTAAAAGTACTATTGAGATAGTAGTTTTAATCAAGGGTAGGGCTAAATGAGTTTCACTTAGATGTTTTCAATTGCTATCTATGAAGCATGAATCAGGAGGAACCATGCTTGGTTCTAGGCTCCCTGGGGAATAGGCAGACTTGGCAGTTCAAGGAAAAACTTCTTCATAAAATGAACAAAAGACAGATTGAGACAGCCACAACGTCACTTTTAGAGTCACTTTTAAGATTAGAAATGCACTTTAGTTGATCCTGTCACCTGCTCTCAAGCCTGTTTACTGTACACATTACTAAGTGCAGTTATTACTGCTTGCTCTCTTTCTCAGATCTGGGCGTACCTTTTCAAAAGACATTATGGAAAATGCCTAATGTAAACCTAGCTTGCTTCTCTGGAAGCCGGTCAGCTTTCTATCTATTGTTCAGCAGAGCACTGGTTATCTGACACTGCATACCGGGGAGGTTAAGTGAATGTCAGCTCCTTTAAAGGCACAGGTACCTGAAGCATTGAAGTTTGTGTCTGTCCTTTATATGTGGTTACACGCGGCCTTTTTCAAAGTCATTATCTATCATTCATTATATTGCCTAAATGGTTTTGGCTATATCAGACTGGGTCTAAATTCCAAATGACACCTACCCCTAAGGCTTTTTATATAAAGGTAACTGGTCTCTTGCATATGTTGTAAAACATGCTGATCTGCTTTGCATAATTTTCTGCTCTTCAGCCAGTCTGTCTAGCAAGGCCAAAGGCATGCTGCTGACTCAGGCACAGCATCTCTTACAGTCTGTAGTTCTGTCTCCAGCCAAGTATCCAGAGATACACTGCAGGTCATTAGTGAAAGAGGCACAGCACGTACTGGGGGAAACTATCAAACCAGAAGTGAAATGTTAATATTAATTCAGTATTTAGTTGGAAAATTTAGAAGTATTCTTGCATCTCTGAATCTGCCATGTTTCATATCCTGTATACTTTATGTTGTCTGCAAAGAGCAAATAGCAGGGACAGTTTTTACCTCACAAAGGGAAATATGTAACCAAAGCCAAGTCAGCATGCGAACAGCATGACTTTAGAAATCACCAACTTTTGTATGCTCAGACTCTTGATTTTAGGGTACATTTATATTTCTCTTATATTCTCTTTTTCACACAAATGTAGAGCTACTCAGATGGGAAAGCTTTTGCACCACCTTGAGGAAGGAGCTGTTTGATGAATATATACAGATTCTCTTCTGTGCAGACGAGTATAGTGCAGGAGTGCTGGCTGTGGGAAATGCCATGCCCAGTTTTTGCACCGGCCCCAGTACAGCTCTGAGAATCTCTGATGAGAATTTCTCTCAAAGCAATGTTAAGCCATCCGGCTGAACTGAGAGTCACTGAGAACTGATTCTCCGAGTCCAAAGAGAGGATGATTTAAGTTGATTAGAAATTTTGACTAACCAGAGGGCAACATTTTGTATCACAACATTGAAGTCTCTTTCCTACCTATTCTCCTTTTTGAAGAATTCACATCTGAAAACTAATTTCATTTGGTCTTTCAAACATGAAAGTTGGTCTCTGGTCTGGAACCAAGCATAGTGAGCTTTGACCCAAGAGGAATGTACTTATTAAAACTAGAAACAATAGAAGCAAAGGTCTTAAACTGACAACCAACACTATGTTTTTAAAGACTACTTTATGAGTTTGCTCAGGTTGTGTAAAAAGATTCAACTTACAGGTATAGTATAAAGTATTATATTTATTGGAGTTCTTCCTTCTGTGCAGTTCTTCCCAAACCAACAGTTAGGTATTCTGATAGTTTCCATTTATTTACAGTTTCTGAGCTCCTTGCTAATGACAATTCAGTATCAGGCTAAGAAGTGTCCTCAGAGAGAATCTCCAGAAAGGGGTATACATAGTGGAGTACCTTGTGAAGCTGAAAGCAGTCTGGCAATACGTGTTTCTATGTTGCCATCAGAGCCATCTTCCTGATGCCTCCCAGTCTGCCTGAGCTGTGGTTTGGCTGGGGTTCTGGCTTAGTGCTGCTGCCAGGGCTGCCTATTGCAAGGTGGGGGCAAGTCCTGAGAGCTGCTGCTGGCCTTCCTTTTCAGGAGTCTCTGAGACCCCCCCAGATGAGCAGTCCAGGCACTGCATGGAGGAGCCCTCCTCCTGCACCTCCTCTGATGACATAGGGGTTGTGCTGGGGTGCTCAGAATCCCCACAAAAGATGCTAGGGTGCTTATCAGTGCTGGGGCCTGCAGGGCTGGTGGAGCAGCCCGGGCCAGAGACAGGAGGCTCCTGATGGGGTGCAGCCACAGGGCTGTCCTCCTGCCCTCCTGCAGCACAGGTGTCCTGGTGGTCCTGCTGCTGGCAGATCTCTGGGCCATATAGGCTACAGCAATGATAATGAGCCTCTTCACAAAGTGTGCTGTGAAGACTCTGAGACTGGGCTGCAGCTTTTGCAACGAGGTTGCCTCATCCAGCCCATACGTGCAGATGAGTCCAAGAATGATGTTCTGTTTCGCATGTATGTCCCACCACCAATCACTGGTGATCCAACTCATCTCTTGTTTCAGCCATCGGAGCAGAGATCCGTTGTCTCCTGGATGTTTTTGGAAAAAGGCAGCCCAGACCTCGGGTAGGAAGTTGTGCTTGGTGGGAATGAGCACTGGCTTTGCAGGCCCCTGCACATCCTGAAGGCTGTTACCTAATTGTGCTGTGGGGTGCAGGACAGGACACTCAAGATAGTCATCATCTGACCTCACTGAGTATTGAATTGTTCTTATCTTATGCCCACATATGGCACATCTCAGCTTTTTTGCCCACCACAGTGCACAGCCATAACAAAGCTGGTGAATACAGGGGGTCACATAGGCCACATTGTCCTGGCTGTGTCCACAGATGAGGCAGGTCCAGTTTGATGGCACCTCCCTGTCCTTGGAATAAATAGATAGAAGCTGGAAACATCATTTATTAAAATACAAATTTTCTTTTTCTCTTGTCCAACAAAAATTGTATGGTGCTCTGTTAGTATATCAGTACCACCCACTACACTCAAATTCCTTCCAGCATTATAAATGTTTTTGTGACTCTCATAAGCAGGCTCTTAAAAGTTTTCCTCCCTTGGAAAGTCAGAGCATGGCTTTAATTTCTGCTGAAAGCTGAACAAGTCAGTCTGAGAAACTGCGTCATATTCTGATTGTTGTCATATTTCCTTTCCTATTTACATCAGTAGTAGTTTGAAAATAATGTTTAAAGTGTCTGCAGCTTTTATGGGGAAAGTCGCATTGCACATCCAGACTGTTGGGAGCTCAGCTGTGTGTGATCCCTTAAAGCAACATGTTAGAGTAGTGGTACAATCTGATGAACATAGCCTCCTGTACATCAGATCTGAGATGCAGCAGAGGCTGATGATTAAGTGAATGGGGACTATGTACTGTACTGAGCATACCCTGTATAGTTTTGAAAATTGTATTCCTTGTTTGACTTCAAACATACCCTGTGCCTGGTCTTAAGTGGTATAAATTCAGACTTGAGTACCACAAGAGGAGCAGTGAGAGTAAATCCTCCTTCTCACCTCAAAGCAGATGACAACTTCCAATTTTTTTTCTTATGTTGAAACTCAGAATACCAAGAGCTTTGTTAGGTGCTTGCTTTAGGCCATTAGCCTATGTGGGTTGTGTGAGCTCCTGAATAAAACACTGCCATTCATGTATCAACCCTGTATTTCTGTCTTGCTTTCAGATTACAGATTGACCTGGAAAATGTTAAAAATGGCTGTCCTGCAGCAAGTCTTTCTTCCAGCAGAATAGCTGCAGGTAGCTAGAAACAAGTTCCTACTGTACTATAGGAGCAGAGAGTATTCTGAAAACCTTTCCTTCTGCAGCTAGCAGACAAGCAGTAATGAGCATTTATTCTAATGGCTAAATATTAAGTTACTAAAGGTTGTTGTGATGTTGGATGGAGGCTACTGATTAAAGGTTTGAATATCTGAAGAGTTTTTCAGATGACGTCATTCAAATCCTGAATCACAAAGTTTTGTTGATGCTTATGTCATTCTCAGAAAGATGTGGATTCTGTGTTCGCTGCTGGTTTGGGAGTGCTGGAATTAGCATGTCATGGCTGAAGACTAAAAAGTTCCAACTACGAGGATATAAAGAACATGTAGAAGCTTCTGCAGCCAAGTGCTTGCAATCCATAAACCACAAACTGTATCCGTGCTTGTGCAGATGGCAGGCACTGTAATTCATTAGTGAGTACAGCTGCACATGTAGAGGACTCTGTATTTTAAGATGTGTTTGAGGCCTGTATGACTGTATCATGTATAAACTGTTGCTGTGGTACAGTGGCTAAGCTGTTCTGAAGGACATAGCTGGTATTCAAAGACATCGTCACAATTCTCGTGCTGTAGAGTCCATGACTCAATTATATGAATCTTTGTAAGAAACTGGGAAACAAGGCCTGGGAAACAAGCAAGAAGGTTTTTAACTTTATACCTACAGTCGATGTTGAAGAAATAAAAAAAGAACAATGATAAAAAAAAATGAGCTGCATTTCATATTTTTCTTTTCAGCCCTAGGGAGTCAAGCCTGAGAGGCCCATCAGTGCAGCTGGCTGTCAAACAACTAGACAAAGCGAATACCTGGTCAAAACAAAACTATTACCAGTAAGCAGTTAATGTCTATTTCTAAATAAGACTTTCACTTCTTGGAAGTCATCTATGAACTGTCCCCTAAACAAAGGATTACAATGTGCATGTACATGATGTAATTATTCTGGCACTAACAACCTGCTGTGAACTAATTTTGCTGTGATTATTTCATTCACAATAACCAAGTAACTGAATTAATCTATATTGTTGTCCAAATTAGGGCATAGAACTAGGAACCTCAGGTCCACTCCTCTTCTTATCACAGAAAAATTGCTTATTATCAATAGAGTGGTGACCTGCCACCTTGCATTCTTTCCTTTTTGAATCCTACCTGGCCCAGCAGAGAAGTCTGAAGGAGGATAACCTAGGACTGGTTGTGTGAACAATGCTAATCATTTTCTCTGTGTCAGATGATAAAAGATTTGTTTGTGCCTGGAAACTAACCATTTGAAAATATAAAATCTAGTACTTTTCAGGCTATCCTCTTTATTATTCGGATGGCAATACATTAATTTGGCTGGTGATGTGTAGAACAGAGACAGTGCAGAGTACAACCAGAGCTGTCCTGACACTACTGTGAATTACATAAGTAGTGGTGAGTAGTTGAAAATAAAAGCTTAATGCATTTTGTAATGGATCTTCCATAAAGTATATGCTGAATGTGGTAATTCTAATACCTGAATTTCTAAATTTTGTCAGCTTACATTTTCTGTCACTTGATGTATTTCAATGAGTCATAGCATGTTTAGAGTTATAGTAAATGCCAGCAATCGTGACCACTTGCTATTTATAGAATGGAGAAGTGCTAACTAGTATTTTCAGTGTAAGAATTTAAGCTTGCTGAACCCTTTCCAGCCAGGACAGTTTTCCACCTGAAAATGTTGATTGAATGGAAACTCCTTGAGCTATCTGTGGTCAGTTCTTAATCTTAGCATCTCCCTGCTGACATTGAGATGCATCTTGCTTAGCTGATACTGTGAATGACCCCTTCTGCTCATTTTAGAATCAGAGAATCGCCAAGGTTGAAAAAGACCTACAAGATGACCCAGTCCAACCATCCACCTATCACCAAGAGTTCTCACTAAACCATGTCCCTCAACACAACGTCCAAACATTCCTTGAACACCTCCAGGGTTGGTGACTCCACCATCTCCCTTGGTAGCCCATTCCAGCGCTTGACCACTCTTTCAGAGAAGAAGTATTTTCTAACATCCAGCCTAAATCTCCCCTGGCGCAGCTTGAAGCCATCGCTTCTAGTCCTATCACCAGTTACACGAGAGAAGAGGCTGACCCCCAGCTCACCACAACCTTCCCTCAGGTAGATATAGAGAGAAATAAGGTCTCCCCTGAGCCTTCTCTTCTTCAGACTGAACAATCCCAGTTCCTTCAGCTGCTCCTCATAAGATTTGTGCTCCCCTCACCAGCTTTGTTCCCCTTCTTTGAACATGCTCCGGGGCCTCAATGGCTTTCCTACAGTGAGGGGACCATTTTCTTCCTCAGCTCAGATGCAGTAAAACTGTGGGGCTGCCTTTGCACTCTAGTACTGTATTTTACACAAAATAAACCTACAGATACGAACATGTGGCTGTCAATGCAAGGTCTCTTCTCAGTTCAGATCATTTTTCTCCACGTACTTTCAGCTGACATAAGCCATGCTGTTTAATTTGGATATAAACACTTGCATCACTAGAGTCTGCCACTGTCAACCATCCATCCTGGGGCTGCCAGGCCAACCTGCATCTGCATTTTGCATTGTTCAGAATAATTCCTAAATGTGAATACTGCTGCCTAGCTTCTTCTGAGGGGGGTCATGTCCCTCTATCTTCAGAATTTGCTTCTTTCTCTGTATAATGCTATAGTAAAAATTTCCCTTATTGCTTTTAAAACTGACCGCCCTTATTCTTGCTTTGGACTCAGACTTTGCTCTACTATGTACTTCTGCTGCAGTGCTAATTGCTTTTGTCTCTATAATCACATCACATTGGATACAATAGCTTCCTCCTGTGCAACTTTCCTGGGCCTCATTAACTCATGCTGAAGTTTCATATTTCAGATGCCAGTTTAAAGCTTTGGTCATAATCTTCAAAGTAGTTAATGGATCAAGCCTCAGCTACATTAAAGGCTGAATTTTGATCTGTGATCCATCATGACAGCTGCACTTCCTTGAGGCAATGTAGATTGCAAAGCCTAGAAGGAAGTATATGAAAGGGAGGAACGAGGCAATCTTAACTGAGAGAAACAAGTGAAGGAAAAAATATCTGGAAGATATTCCACAGTTCCAGGCCTTTCAATGCCTTTCCTTTTGAATCACTCAGAACATTGATTTCCCCACTATCCTAGAAGAATCCCACCAAACAAATGAACTCGCAATAGCTCAGCACTATCCTTAAAATAAATTCTACTGCGACAAAATTAGAGAGGTGCCAAAACATATTTAAACACAAATTGTGCTTAAATTGTCGTCTTCAGTCGCATTGCTGCCTGTGTTATGAGATTGCATGAAGCAGAATTAACAGCAATTAGTGAGAAGTATTAAAATAAAAAGCAGATGCAGAGAAGTATTTCTTCAAGATGATTCTTGTCTTCAAGAGAGACTCTGTGAATTTTGTGATGAATATAGAACACAGTTTACTTTTGAAGTTAAACTAGACTTTTTCTTTTTAGTTCTAAGCTGAATTAGAGTATTTCAGGCTTAGTGTTTATGCAAACACAAAAATCCCAGTGGTTAATCTTCCATGAAGGTTTTAACCTATTCAGTTAAATTGGTATAAACACTTCTGTAAAGACTCTTAGTTTAGTTTATGTCAACTTGGAATCTGTTTATGGCAACCCAAAATAAGCTACTCTTAAACTTCACTACAAATGTCAGCCAACTTCTTGCACCAATTTTAACTAAACTGATTTAAAATAGAAACTTAGCATAAACTGGTGTAACTTTCATGTAAACTGGAAATGAATTCGGTAAATTTCAGCATAGTGCATGTCACGTCCTCCCTCTTGTGGCTGACACAAAGATTCACAGTTGGAGGAATGCAGATTGAAGCCCTAAAATGGGTTAGACTGTCCTTAGCAGTGATCTGGCAACAGGGCCAGTAAATCAACAGTAATTTTAGTATTAAAATATATACAAGGCATAGCTTTGTAACAACAGAATAACAAAATACTTGAAATTGTTAATTTAGAAAGGAGAATTTATAATTATTTTGGAGTAAAGTGATTTGGAATAAAGTTTATGATCAGTAAACATTTCTGTTAAAACTGTTGGTGTTAGCATAGCTTGTACTGAAAGAACGCAAGACAAGGAAAGTTGACAGGGATGGATAACCAGGAATTGGAGTGGCTTGAGTTAGGGACAAGGGGAAAAGCTCCAGAGGACAGCCTAGCAAAATAAGGCTTGCAGATTAGAGAGACAGACTGGAAACTACGTTTTCCAACTGAGTCCCCCTTGCATCCTCTGGTGGTAGGGAAGTGGCTGCAGAGCAGGGTACAAAGGAGATACTGAGCACCTGCATCTGTGCCTCGCTGCACTGGTGCAGCATTTGTTTGCAGTCAGGCCATGCTCTGCCTATTCAGATACTAAAGATGGAAATAGAAAACTGTGACTGGTGGGTGGGGTAAGCTGTGCTTCTCCCAAATACAAAATAGCTGCCCAAGGATTCAACAGAACCATAACTAAATAAAATTCCTGCCTTTACTTGGCTCCTGCCTGATTGATTATCTAATATAACTAAGCAACCATGAGGTGCTTTTAAACATGCTCAAGAGAGGCTTGAAGTTCTGCATGGATCTCAGTCCTGGACACCCAGATTTATTTAATTCTACTGACACCATTATAAGGTTTGCTTCTTTGGAATTGGGCTTGAAAAGGTTTGGTGCCAGACGAATACTATATTTTCTTGCTCTACTCTGATAGGATAAAGCTGTTTTACATTCAGGCACAGCATTTGCCTATTGCATATGATGTATTTCAGAATGTAAACTGAAATCTGGAAGTCGTTTTGAGTCTGCAGAATCCTTTATTTCTGTCCATACTGTGATTGATCTCTATGCTGCCAGCACCAGACCTTCCAAAGGCCCTTCTAGTCTTTTCAGTGACCTATTCAAGTCTGTCTGTAAGTCCTTTTACTGCCTCACTACCTAAATCACCAGACTGGGTAAAGGAAGATTTTCCACTTCCATTCTGAGAAGCAAACAACACTTCTGAAGGGAAAGATGATCCTGCAAAAAGAATAAAACACATCATTTGTAAAATCTAAAATTGATTGAGAAACATTTCCTTGCTGAAGGCATAACTTGCAAAAAAACACTGGGAAGCTGCATGTTAACACATAAAGTATCCACACTCCTTTACACTTTATCCACATCCTTGCTCACCACTGTTTACACAGTGGGTTCCCTGTCCCTACTATAGCTCTGTTCCACATAGTTATTTGCACTAAAGATCTCTCAGTTTCTTCTGATGAGGGTGGAACAATCCAACCTTGTTAGTATTTACCTCTTTCATAAGAGCACCAAGACCAAAGAACGTGAATAAGCCTGCATATCAGGTCATCCACAAAATGTTATTCTGGGAAAAGAAGAAGGTGGTGGCACAGGAAGTGTATCTCAAGGAAAAGACGGTATGAACCTAGGGCAGTCAACAAAATTCACTGCACCAACCAAGAGGACACTGCATGCAAAATAAGTAACATAGGATAAAGCATTTCTGTTCTGCAGCAGGGTTGGTGGGATAATCAGAGTTCCGAATTATTTCTCAAGATTTTTTTCCAAGTCTATCTTCGGTTCCATTGTCACCAAATCTTGGATTTTCTGAACTTTTGGAGGAGCTGTGAATAACTCCAGCCTAACAAGGCTGTGCCTGCTGTCAGCAGCGAGTGCCAGCTACTACCAAAGGGCAGGGTACCAGCTGCTGAGCTACTAATGCTGCCAGGGACCAGCAACTTTGTACCCAACCAAGGAGAGCAGACAAACCCAAGATGGCGGCTAGATTCAACCATGAGTCTGGATCACCCTGTAAGTTCACAGTGATGAGATAGTGCCAAGGTCAAGTCGAGAAGTCAGTCCATGAGTCAGGGTCAGGTTCAGGACTCCTGGGAGTATATAGTTCAGTGATTGCCAAGCAGTTCCCTAGTTAAGAAATAGATCCAAAGTCAAACTGGGAGATCAGATCAGGGTCCATGGGCAGGTACAGCTGTGGTTGAGCAGTATTCCTGCAGCACAGCCTGGGCCAGGACTCAAGGCTCAGGGCTGTGCCTAAATGTGGCTTCAGGGCCCTCGTGCAGGGACTGTGGGAGGAGGCTCCAGGCAAGGCTGATGAAAACCATTAAGGCCTGTCGGTGTTCTCAGAGCCCTGAGAGCCCTGAGAATGTGAAGTACACAAGTAACTTCTGGCAGTGCCCTCCAAAAGAGGGAATGGAGAAAAAAAGAGAATCCACATGGGAAAGATAACTGGATGGGTCCCCAAGGAGCCTGGGAAGATAATGTGTTTGAAGTGTGTTCATAGCAGATCTTGGGGTGACGTGGTCAGGAGAGAGGGAGTGTATTTGTTAAATATGTAACAGCCAGTTTGCCTGCATGTTTCTGAAAAGACTGGCTTCCATTCAGCAGAGCCAGGATTTGTCTGATCACTCAGTACTGAGAGGAGAAGGACACTGAATTCAATGTGATCATGAGTTGCTTTTGTCATAGTTATTCCCACTGATTGTTAAATAGAAATGTAGTGTGTGTAAGGACTTCAAGAGAACAGCTACATCAAGGATGAATATCTCTTCCATACTGAAGGCCAAACAGGCATTTGATGATAATAAATCCTTACTGACATCCAGCAATAAGGAAGAAAATGTCATTTGGCTATTAGGCTTTATTCTGAAGTTGTACGTCTCGCCTAATAATCTCTTTTCTCTCTGATCTTGGCTATTTTTCTGTGTTCACACACAATAAAATAGCAACTGTAAGGAAAGGAAAGGTAACAGTGCATAAGCTACCCTTGCTGAAGAGCAAATGTATAATGTGTTCATTGGCTGGGCACAGTGGAAACTGGACAAAATATTGCAAAGTTACATTTTTTCACATATATTTATTCAACCCACTGACACAGTCAATTTGATATCCTGCTCACATGTTTTGCATTAAAGCTTTATGAAATCCCAAATTCCAGATGTTTTTGGATTATTCTGGTTGTATTAAGGGTTTGACTTGGGTACATGGAAAATGTAAAATACTCTGGTAGCAGCTTTAGCTGAACTACATAGACTGCATTTGCCTTACCTTCTATATTCTGAGTCATGATAAAACTGTAAAGCATGTATTGAAATTTACTGACTTCCCAGAACAGAGTATGTTCTGTAGAATGCTTAAAGGGGTTGACGTGAAAGGAAATTTTTCCTAAAGATCTGCTATGTTGAGAAACCACACAATGAATTAAAATAGTCCTCTCCTTTTAAATGCATACCTCCTAAAATGCATTCAATCTGGTCCTGAATGTGAAGCTAAAAAAGAAAAATGAGTAAAGGTCAAGCATATGTCTTTTATTCCTGTCCATAATTATTTTGCTTGCTTTACTTGATGAGCTAAATGAGCTATTTACCTACTACTAACAGGGATTACATTTTCCCGATGAGCTTTTCTTGGTGCAGCAGATGAGCATGAGAAGTATAAATATGGAGTTAACTTGAAATTAGATCTGCTGGAATTCACACATCCTGTTCTACATAGTATGAATAGGGTGAAATGGCTCTTGTACTTTCTGAATTTTATCCTGCATGGACCACTGTCATGTCACGTACTGAGTGGCTTCTGCCTTGTCATTATCCAAATATAGAATTACTTCTCAGATCCAGACATACTCCCAAGTACAAGAGGAAAATGTTGACCTGGTTAGACAAGTAGCTTTCTAGGATATAGTAATAAAAGTAAGCTGTGTTGTATAATAGAAAATTTTAAAGTGACTTCTTTAACTGGGTGTAATTTTATCTGGTTTGTTTAACCTTCCAGAGCCTAGCTAGAGTCTGTCTTTCTCTCAGAATCCTCTTTTCCAATTTTTGGAAATAATTTGCTTATTTTCAAAGATAGCTCAAAAAGAAGGGTATGACAAATGAACAATCATCTTTTTCTCAGAGGCATAAAGGGAACCAAGCTGGTGTCTCCAAGGGAATTCCACTGGTTCTGCTCAACCTTTTCTAGCAGTTTTCACTTCCCCAATTTCCACAAGTATTGTTTTCCTGAGTTCCAGAGAGGCCTTTAAAAAAAAAAAAAAAGAAAGAAAGAAAAAAGAAAAATGGTGGAGTTCCAGATTTGTTTTCGTATTGCCAAAGAGTCTGTGTTTCCAGTTGTACTGCATTAAATAGACTGAAAATCACGGACTTACATTGCATTTATTAGTCTCCAGGTATTCCAGAATTATTTGCAAGTAATTCTGTCAAGTTATTCTCTAAAAATAAAGTGAAATAACACAAAGATAAGGAGTCTTGCAAGCTGTCACCAAAAGCCGTGAGCTTCAAATTAGACCTGCACAGAACAGTGGTCAGTAACAGAATTGTACAGGAATCACTACTCTGAACACTGATCTCTGTTAACGTAGTTTCAGCTGAGTTACCAATGCAACTGAAAGTAGCTGCTGATGCCAGCAGAGACGGCACTAAGATCTAGTATTTTTAGAGAGGTGGGGGGGCTGGAGGAGTGGGAATAATTCCAACTAAAATGTCAGGCATTACCAAAGTACCATGATCTTGCTGAGGTCAGCATCACACCCAAGATTCAAAAACCATTGCTGACTGCAATGGCTTAGGTCATAACCTAGAGCTGGATGTGTGCTGATGGGTTTGCTCAACTCTTTGCTAAGTTACAGGGTGGGGTATACATCAGAAAGGAGATTTAGAATTAAACAGTCAGGATACCTAGACATAATGGTAGAATGAGAAAGCTTGTAAAGCAGATACAAAGTTTAACTTTGCAGTTTCATGCAAGAGTTTTGTTTTTCACTATCTGCATTAATAGAAATTGTACTTGAGCAATCTCAGTTTTAAATGAATGATTAGCATAGAGCACTTGCATAAGCAGTTTCTAAAATCTTGATGTTTGGCCTCTTATGTATCGAATGATACTTTTTAAAACTAGAAAGACAGAAAGTCTTCCTCACTTGGCCACCTCTCCCATCCATCTGGAGGCAGTCCAGAGAGGTGTACAGTAACGTGCTATTTCCCACTGCTTTCCTTTGGAAGACTCTGGTGGATTGCTCATGATGCTACAAAATTGTAATAATTTTCCTACATTTTTAAAGCCAAATATCTTCTCCCACATGGGGACACCTGGTTAAACACGCCCATGGGGACAACAGTTCTCAAGGATGACTCCCTGTTTAGAAGTTGCTCCTGAGACCTCTTCTGAATACCTCCAGTACGTTCTTGTATCAATGAACACAATTGTATCTACAGTTGTGATCACTCCTCACTTCTGAAAGTGTCTCAAATACAGAACCTTTGAAAATGAAACATATAAACGTAGTCACCACCCAAGAAAAGTTTAGTTCATAAGACTTCCCTTATCACACAGATATTCAGTAACACAAACATGGATAAAATTCAGCTAAGCATGACTTTGCTCAGTTCTCTAAGCCTCCTTTCTGTGTCCTTTCCCTTTCCTGCAGCCTTCTCTCTCGCAGTGCATCTCCTAGTTTTTACAGTAAGGTAAACAAGCCGTTATCATGCAACCCCAATTCACTTCTAAGGAGGCTAGTGAAAAAGATAGCGTTAAATTATTTCATTAATGGCTATTGTAATTCTGTCCACAAGATTTCTATAGCAAAGTTCTATAAACAGCCCTATGTCTAGCTCATCCCAGTTTTGGAGTGCTTGGTCTGTAACCTATTGCATGTGTTCTAGTAACTCATTTTCTGGATGAATTTTGTCTACAAATTCACTTGCATCATCAACATTCTGCAGTTACTGTTTGTACAGTAACTGGATTTGCCAAAAGGAACTTTCCTGTGTTAGCAGGGGAGGTTTCATTTAATTAAATCAAAATTTAATGAGAGAACCAAGTCAGACCTTCCTCTGATGGATGTGCAAGGAAAAGAGATTTCTGTTTCCACCAGAAGATACCTGAGCTGTTGGTTGTGTGACTCCCTATTCCTCCTTCAAAATTGGAAACTTGTCCAGACTCGCGGGAATCATCACTCTTAGGGAGTGAAAATTCTCAGCTCCATGCAGAAACAGTCTGCCTATTGGTCATGGCATTGCTAGGCAGATTCCAGTCATCAGGACCACCTACAACACAACCTGCAGCTGTACAAAGAGTAACAGTCAGCAATACAATGGAGGTCCTGGATTTCAAGTCTCTATTTCGAATCAAGTGGATAAAGCTTTTAATTAGTCATGTAGGCTGGCAGGAGTTTCATGACCATAAACCTGTTTATCAAGTTGACTAATTGACATATTTGTTTCTGAATGTTCCAGTGCCAATGTTAGTCACTGTATGAACATTTTTAACAATAGTGGGGTCAGGCAACACCCAATGTCATTCCAAAGAATGAAAATACATTATTGATGTACTTTCCATTCGCTGTCACTTCTCTCTCTCTTCCCACTTTGAAGCTGAGTGAGAACTGCTTCCAGGAAAACACTCGTGACCCCCCAGCAGGTGATCTGTTTTTTCTAGTGTACAGTAAATACAAAAATGTGTTGATCTTCTTGTTTTAAAGGTAGGAATCAGTTAACTCTATTCTTCAGTTTTTGGGGTTTTCTGATTTTTCTTGTAATTTTACATACAACTTCATTTTTTCCTGTCATTTGCTAGAAAACAATATTGTGTAATTCTCAAGCTCATATGGATAAAATGTTCTAGATGATTCATTTTATTATAGTATGACCAACCCTAGCTATAGCTGTTTGTGGTACAATTGTGCCTAGACTTCCAGTTGTCAGGATTGTAAATATAATTTAAAAAACCCTTAAGATCTTAATGTGAAGTGTTCCTATTAAAGCTGGTGATAAAACTAATAATCTGAGGCTAAAATGAGTTATTGCACATTTAATTGCTACAATATGGTATTAAGAAGAAATTCAGCAAGGAAAAACAAACCATTCCTTTGAGCAAAGAGAGACTTTTATCTCCATTTTATTTGAATAACGAATGCTGTAAACACATAATTTCTGTATCATCCTCTTAGGTGATTCTTCTCTATGTGCTTTTATAGAGTTTGTATAAGAAACAGCCTTTGTAGATAGTGCTTGCTGTACTGTCAGCCTGGAATTAGAGATGCCTTCAAAACCAAGTGTCTGCAGTTCTGAAATCCATATGCACCATTTGATATAAGTTACCAAATAGACAAGTGGTGATTAAATCACTCAAGTAGCTCATTTGGAATCCTCATTTGGAGTATGAATAAACACTCTGTTCCGCTCATCCATATCTGACACTGAAGAAAGAAACTTTGCTGACAGCTCTTCTCAAAACTACATTGTGATTGTTGTGTTCCCACTTTTTTCTTTTTTCTTTTTAATTCTTGAAGGAAATACAACCTAAAATGCTGGCCAAATTGAATCAACAGAGCTTTTCAGCAGATCGTGTTTTCAACTCAAGAAATTCTACTTCAGCAACAATCCTGTTTATCTTCTTTCATTCCTAACATTTTGTAAAGTTTCATTAATAGGTGTGAACCATTAGGGAAAAAAAAAGCCTTAAAACCGTGAGGTGTCATTGCTCATGTAGTAAGCAAGAAACAAGCAATTCAGACAGCATTTCCAAGTGTTCTGAAAGACCTGGATTTGTTCTTACTCCTCCATCACTCTTAACATTAAGGCTAAAATCTTCAAAAAGTGACTTATTTTGCTTTAGAAAGTCAGCTAGTATTTAAGGCGTACTTGAGGCAGAGTTGCTCCAAACCTAAAAAGGTGTCCCTTTTTATTGGGCACTATTTCTTTCTCTCAGTGTGAATGAGGATTAAGCAGCAGAGTGGCTAGTGACTCTTCTGTTCCTTTCAGCGCAGCTTAGTCAAGTTAGAGAACATGCAAGAATGAACATCTTTCTCTTTATTCCTTTGTGCCATTTTTGGATATAAAAGCACTTAATCCTGTAGTTTTTATAATAGAACCTTTTGGTATTTCTTGTTTTCATTTATTTATGGAGCCGTGTAAGCCACTTTTCTCTAGTGGCTAAAAGCAAGCTAGGTGTTTAGTTACATACCGTAGCCTATGTGCAACACTTGTGCAGTGTGCGTAAGTCTGAAGTCATGCAGAATGCGTAAGCGGGTTTTCCAGCCACTCCAGAGAAACCAGATGTGAAGAAAAAAGCTCAAGAGAAACAAAATGTCACTGCATGAAAAATTACAAAACAGAAATAACCAGAAATATACAGCTTCTCTACAGGCCAGATGCTGGAAACATCAGCTTCTACTCAATCAACATTTGAGGAGTTCCAGTGCTCTGTGTGCCTATAATGGAGGCTATTGAGATAAACCTATGAAAATCAAGGACTGTGCTTCTCAAAGGAACGTGTGCTATGCTGACACAGCCGCTAGTCTCAAAAACAGCATGCTAGCTACACTGTGTTGTTTCTGTTAGCTATTCATACGGGCAGATAAACATCTAAGAGATGTCAGAACAATTTGAGATTATGAAAGTTCCCGATGACGGCAACACATGGTCTTAACTCACTTTCAACTTGCATGTCTCACAGTAACTGAACTCAAATTGGTAACTGAGTTGTGGATGCCCTATCCCTACATGTGCCCAAGGCTGTGTTGGAAGGGGCCCTGGATAGCCTGAGCTGGTGGATGGCAACCAGCCCATGGCAGGGAGTTGGAACTGGTTGGGCTTTAAGGTCCCTTCCAAGACAAGCCATTCTGTGATTCTATGATTTCCAGGACTATTTATCCTACGAGGAAGTAGGCCTCTGAAATCATTATAACAACTTGAGAATGTCCCAATAAAGGAATGTCTTGCACTGAAATGGAAGATTTTCTTTTTTACTGGAAGCTAACAATTAGATCTATAAGTTTTTTATCATTATTATTAACAAAAAACTATAAATAGATAAAAAATAAACAATGTTATTATACAATTATCTAAATCATATGAAATTGTCATGAAAGGAGTGCAAGTCAGGACTAATTACAAGCATTTTTACCTGGAAACCTTCACCTTTAACAATTCCAGCCACAGTGTGTTTGCACTGTTGGTGAACCCCACCGTATCTGAGATATTTTTTTAAACTTTTAACACTGCCCCACTGGTGTTACTGCTCTAACTTCTTGTGATGTAATTTAAGCAACTCTCAGCTCAGGTCTGTAGAACACTTAACATACATGTCTTTAACTTTTTGTTCTCATTTGTCTGTTCCAATGCTTTTTTTCACCTTCAAGCCATGCACCTTTTTATGACCTTTTACTCATCCTCAGCTTTTAGTTTCTCATGCAGTTAAAGTGAGACATGCCTATTTTTAGCACATAAAAAATATTCCAGGAACTACAAAACTGTTTGTCATCTCTGTTGGTAGGGCCCGATAGTTTTCATTTGTTAGCTGGTTGAAAATAACATGGAATTCAATTATCTTTCTGTTGTTGATAAGGTTTACATTTTTTAGATAATTTCAGCCTTGACTTCATGCTGCTCCTTCCCAACAGACATACTCCCTATCCCTGCTTTCCACAGAAAGCAAGCATCTTTCTTTAATCGTCTTTTGGCTACCAGAAGAGTATTTTTTATAATTCTGCTTGTACTTCTACTTAATATTTAGTGAAGTTGAAAGGATGCTGCCATTTTTATATCCACACTTCAGTAAGATAAAGTAAGTGGATAAATTCACTTACCTCTCTTTCATGTATACTTTGTACTATTTCACGTAAAACAGCATATTGGGGAAAAAAACAAACAAACAGAAACTGATAGACAAACACAATTGTGCACACACTTGTGCACAAACACAATTTTTTCTCCCATTAGATATCTATCTTTCTATATAGAATTTATGTCGGAAAGCAGTGTGGCTGTAGCATTTTCCAATAAAGTTTTGTGCTGCTAAACCTTTCTTGGCAAAGATTATGATGTGGTAAAAAAACTCAGTTGCTTGCTTGACAGATTGTTCCAATACAAATGTAGAGAGGGAAAAAAGTTGCTAATTATTTCAGTAATGAGATCTAGGGGGAAAAGAAATTTTAATCCCTTTTGCTTTGACAGGCTGCAAACAGGACACCAAATGGGATATATTTAATAAATAAACATTGCAGTCTCTGATCCAGCTACAGCCAAGTCCTTACTCAGCCTTCTCTTTCTGAAGTCATTTGGAATCTAGTCAAATAGAGATAAAGAGCTCGTTTCATTTTTAGATGCAAGCCGAGCATTGGTGCATCCAAACTGAGTTAGGAATCTGATAGTGGGGAGAGGTAGGAGTGTGAAGGGACAAAGGAGCTTTGTTTTTGTACTTCTGGTCTAGGCTTTAGCTGTTTTGTAATCAAGTCAAGTTAGAACACCCAGTGTTTACCTTCAGTTGTCTCTTGATAACTTAAAAAAGGTGTTCTAGAGTCTACATGTATCTGGGCTGCAGCTGTACTATTAATGCATTACTTTTTGTTTCAAGAATCTTTTCCCCAGAGTTAACTGGAATAGCTGCGTGGAGAGGCCCTCTAAACAAAGTAAAACCTCTGCTGTTCACACAATTGCTTGGCAGAAAAACATGTGATGATACAGCATGGGTTGATTATGAATCTCAGATGTAGACTATACAATTCACTCTACACAGTTCAGTACAATTGCTCACAAAAGAAAAGCTTCAGCAATTGGATCGGATACTCTTCTGGAGACACAGATCAGGAATCACCCTGTAAATTGAACTGTGTAAGCATTCAACTGAAATCTAAATCACGGAAAACTTGGACTCATACAGCCCAATCACATTAAATTAATATTTTTAATTGTATTTGGAATAAAACACAGTGTACAGACCTTTTGTCACTAGTTTCTCGTCAGCAACATTTAAGTTTTGGAATCACTTGTGTTAGTAACTGGGTGAGTGAGAAAGGCATTTGAAAGCAGGCAAGCACCCACCCAGCATTACAGATTGACTGCAGCAGATGCCTGAGGATCAGACAGCTGATAATACACTTTAGCGTGCTTCAATGCATTTGCTGGTACAATCAAGGATACCTCTTGACCTTGATTTTACAATGTAATGTTTTAACCTTAGAGCACTGCCCCAAAATAGAAGCAGCAGCACTACAAATTCTGACCTTTTAGTTGAATATCCTGTTTTAGAGTGATACCAGAACTCCGTCAAGATCATGGACACGTAAATATCTGCTATTATTATCACAGTGTAGTGCCTAAGCTACTTTACACTCTACATTATGTAGGTTATTCTTCAACCTTTTTTATGTGAATGGTCTCACTGATGTACTTCAGCAAGGACTGCTCCATCATGCACTGAACAGTTACTTCACGTGTTATACAGGCCATATCTTAGTGCATTTTTAACACCTTTAACATCTCGGTCAACAGGCATTAATAACTGCCTCAGCGGTGCGATTTTCCTCAGCGACAGAATGAAGTGACAGCTTGAAAATGGAAACAGCACAAGATCTTATATTGGGCAGTCTGGAACCAACACAGATTATTTAAAAAATAAGAGGACAAGAAGTTTAGGCTTTTTAAAATTATTTTATTTTATTTTGTGTGTGTGTGCCAAAGAACATGCTCAGAGAATACATTACTGAGAGATTTTCGCACTGTATCTCAGATTGATACCCCGGCCATTGGTTGTGTGGGATATGACCTCACAGGTTCTGTCTTCCCATTTTCACATGACATTGATTTACTACTTCAGACATTTGCCCTAACTGACTCCTGAAGACTTCTGACTTCCTTCACTCCTTTTAAATTCTAACTCTTTTATTCTGCAGAACATTCTGAATTAGCAATTTCATGTTAATTTTAAACTTTAAACTTGTCTGGCTAACGAAGTCACCTATCTCATCAGTGAAAAATCAGTGTAGTCATTCACTTGAAGTACTCAATCTTACAGCAGAATCACTGAGTACATTTAATAGTAAGTGTAATTAATAGTAAGTGTAAAATTAAGTGTAATTGCTTTGACCAGCTTTTCCTGGTGTGTCCAGGCACCCCATTCAAATCACAGCTCTGGGTCTTCTAGCCCTTCCTGAGCCATGCTGTGAGTGTGCTGGTCCAGCTCCACGTTCAGCTCTGGTACAGACATGTCCACACCTGGTCACAGCCTTCCCTTATCGGAGCCTGACTGTCTTCTTGGCTTTACTGCAGCCCTGCCTTTGCCACCATGGACTTGGCTGGAATCATCAGCCCACATCTCACCTTGCTGTCACTGGACCTGACCTTGATCTGCAGGTTGACTTCTAGGTGTTACCTATCATTACGAGCCTGTGGGATGAGCTGGGCTGCTGGCTGACCCCAGCTGCCACCCTGGAACTGCCCTGCTTGCGTGCTGTGGGGATTGGCCCTGCCTTGATACCCGCTAATCACACCTGGCTCCTGGCTCCCTACACCTTGGGGAGCAGCTGGCCTGCTGCATATAGGTATCTCTCTAAAATATTTAGAGTGTATAGCATTTTTCCAGGAGTATTTAAGAGTTTTACTTTCTTTAGAGAAGTGGAAAGATGACAGTGCTGCTGGACTCCTTAGTTAGCAAGGGAAGTTCATTCTTTCTGACTCTGGGTTAACGTGGCTTATCTGTGCAATAGCCAGGAACTAACTACTCATTTTGTATTATTATAAACATTAAGTGATTATTTGAACTCTCATCAGCTAATTATAATAAATCAAAGTAAGCTTTTTGAATCATTCAGAATGATTACTTCTCTTCAACTAGAATAATTTTACTCTAGAAGACTTTATATAGCTAATTTAGATTGATGCACTCACCAAGAAAATGGGTATATAAGGCTATGAAGTAATGATACGTGAGATTATGAAATAATTCAACCATAAAGCCTGAATAGAAGTACAAATATTTTATAAAGAAGCAGGCAGATCTTTCTAATACCTGTTGCAGACCTCTTTCAATTGCCAGTTGTCCACTGGCTTTTAAAAATAAATTCGTAGAGCTGGACTGAAGAATGACTTGGTTTCTTTCAGCAACACATGATTCTTTTTAGAGTCTTTGTGGATGTTGCTGACCCATTGGGCTTAAGCCAGGTAAAACAAGTTTCTCTTAGATATCTGACACTGTAAGACAGAATGTCACAAGGAATCTACTGATGAAAGGGAGAAAATGTCACTTACCAGTCTTTAAAAACAAATAATTTCTCCCTTTGCTATTTGTCTACCAGTGAAGCTGTATTTTCTGCAGAGGCTAGCACAAAACACCCAGGAGTAGAACTGTGTAAAACTGTTTATTCCTGCACTGCTCTATCTTCCTGACATGGGAAAACGAATGGCTGGGGTGAGGGGGTGGAAGGAACAGGTGACAGCTACTACTTGCTCTGAAACTGCTGCTGACAAGCTGTTTTCAACTAAGCCACATTCCAGGAGATGTTTCTCTTTTGAATACTTACAATTCCTAATGATTATTTTAGGTATCTTTGGCTTTGAAAAATCCCTCGTGCAAAATGAAGTAATATTTACTTTAAAAATAAAAATACGTGGCTGAGAAGCAATGGCAATTGCTCAGCAACAAAAACAGTTTTCTACCACTGTGTCCAATTATTTGGAGGAAAACAATGCAAGAAGGTTTCAGGAAGTGACTTTAAATGATTTGGCTCTTTGTCCAACACTTCTAAGAACTGCCTACATTAAGAAAGATATACTGCTGAAACAGCAGATTTACCGTCAACTATTACTGTACTTGAGCTCCTTTGAACACTGTTTTTGAGTTGTTGTTGAGGTTTGGAATTTTTGGACAGAGCTAACACAATGGAGGATTCTTGAGCTGACATAAACTCTTCTGTGTACCCAAGAAAATTGAAGACTTTGCATTTCTAATTTCTTTGCTGTCTACCTTGTTTTCTATAGGAAATACCGACTGCACCAGAGAGCAGCTGTCATGCTTTTCTCTTTTGTTCTTGAACTGCAAGACTATCCTTGCCTAAATATGAAAGAGAAACCTGCAAAACAAGAATTGCAAGCTTCACTGAGATATAACAAGCCAAATTAATTCTTGAGGTAAGTACACAAAACAAATGCTGTTCGAAGACACTTCTCTATGGGGGGAAGATTTCATTCATTATAGTGAAGAATAGCTTAAAATATTTTATACTGTAAGATCACTGGATTTGAATTTGAGGCAATACAGTGGATGATCATTTGTTTTGTCACCAGCAGTAAGTCTTGAATAATGCATTTTCACTTGCAGTTGTTCCCTACTTTCATGTCAGCTCAAGGAGAGTCCATTAAATGATTTTAAGTTGCTCCAAATAAAGCGAACTGCTTTGATTTCTTCAAGGGAATTCACTGACTGTATCAATCACAAAACTTTGTATGACATTAAGTCTGCAGGTTACTACCCATGTTAAGCGCGGGGTTTCCCGACCTCGCAGGCAGCACTAGCAGTACAACCAGCAGAGCACTGGAAAAAGTTAGAGAAGTTATTACTATTGTTTTGTCAATCTAAAATTCTTGAGTCATAGAATCACAGTCACAGATTCCTATTGTAAGGACTCATACAGAAGCCGTGTTCTATTTTGAAAAAATTAATAAGCTAATGAGAAAAATTGGAGAACATATGATTTTCTTTCTGCGTTCTTTCTCATCGAGGATTTATATTTGTTTGAATGCGGTGCACCTTTGTTTTAGAAGCTCTGAGCACTTCCTGAACAGCAGAAATATTTTTTCTTTGCTTTATTGCCCGCAGGAATCAAAGCTAAGTTTGTGAGGAAAATATCTGTGGGGAAACAAAAGGTCACAAAAATTTAGCTGAATTACGTCCAGAAAGATTTAAAAAATCATCAGTGGGAAGCGGGAAGAAACATTATTAGGAGTTTAAAGCCTGCTGACACATTGTAACACGTAAAAACACAGCACGGGAACCACAGACAAAACCAAGCGACGTAAAGGCCGCGCAAAGGAGAGGACGCACGTCGTCCTTCCCATCCGAACACAGCAGACCGCGGCGCTGTAAGGGGGAAGGCGCGCACGGGCGGCGGGCTCCAGGCGCTGTGCCCTCGCTCGGCCGCAGCGCTGGCGTGCGGCTCGGGGGCTCCCGGCAGGCAGCGGAGCGGGGTTTTCAACAGGGCTGCGCTGTGCCCTCGCACCGCGCGGGACGTTCGGAGCGAAGCTGAGCGCTGAGCTAGTAACGTTATCACAGTCATGCGCCTATCTGACTAAACTCGTTTCGGTAATTCAGCGCTCCGAAGAAAATCCCTCTCGTGTCTTTCGGTTGTAAGGCGGGGAACCACCGCAGCCCCCGTGCGCAGCGGGTCGCAGCTCAGCCCCGCGCGCCGCGTCCACCATTTCGTCGCTGCCTGCAGCTCCGCGCCCGCTGCCCCGTCAAGATGGCGGCCGCCGCCCGGCGCGCTGCCCGCCTCGCCCCGACCCCGTTCCTCTCAGCTCCCGGCGCCGCTTCCGAGCCGTGGCACGGAGCGCCCGCCGGAGGGCGGCGGGACCGTGCGGGAGCAGAGAGGGGACGAGGCAGCCCCCCCCGGGCACGGCAGCAGGCGGGCTGGGGGCGCCCAAGCGCGGTGCGGGACTCCGCGAGGCGCGGCCCGGTCCCGTTTTTTGCCGCATCACCGGGCGGCGCGGCGCCGCCTCCGGGATGGGGGAAGGGAGAGGCGCGCCGAGGAAACCGGAGCTGCTTAGGCGGTGAGTCACGGCGCGAGGGGCAGGGAGGGGCAGGGCGGTGCCGCAGCGCCCGCCAGCAGCCCGATTGCACCGCGCCGTCCCGCAGCGCACCGGCAGCGCCCGCCAGCTCGCGGCTTCCGACACAGCCGCGGACCCGGCCCTGCTCCCCCCGCCCCCAGCACGCGGCCGAGCGCGCGGAGCTGCCAGGAGGGGGAGGGGAGGGTTCTTCCCGCCTTCCGGCAGCGATGATTGGTCGTTCACGTTCTCAACGCCGATTGGCTATCCGGAAAAGCGTTTTCGCGCTCATTGGCTGAGAGGTGGACTCCAGCGAGCCGTGCGCAGAGTTGTAGGGACGGGCGGGGCCATCTAGGGGAGAGTGCGCGGGGCCGTGTGCAAGGCGCGTGTGGCGCAGCCAGAAGGGATCCGGGAGCGGCGGGCACGGCCGGCAGCCAGCGGGGCCTAGCGACGAGCGGGCGCGCTTCTGCCGCAGCGGGGTTCGGAGTCCGCAGGTGACCGCTGTGCGGGGCGGGGAGGGCCGGGCGCCGGGCCGGGAGCGGGGGATGGCGGCAGCGGGTGGCGGGATGATGGCGCTGGCGCACTCCGGCCTAGCGCGCGGGAAAGTGGAGCCGGCCGCGCTCGGCCGGGTTCGGAGCGGAGGGACGGGGAGCGGGGCCGGAGGGCGCCGACAGGGCGCGGGGCGCGGCGGGACGCAGCGGGACGGCCGGGCGGTGGCGGTGAGTCAGGTGCTGGCGGGCTGCGGGAGGCGCTGGGGAGCCTGCGCCGCTCTGGGGGATGGGAGGCCCGGCCGGGCGGGGGCCGTCCCGCGCGCTGTCCGCACAGCAGTGGCCTCCTCTGGGGAGCGGCCCGGCGTCGGTCCGTGCTGCTCGGCCGGCCCGGGGCGGGCGGCGGCGCGGACACCGCGTGGCGGGGGCAGGGCGGGCGGTGCGGGCCGGGAGCGGCGCCGCGCGGCGGGGAAGCGCGGGTAAGGCGAGCCCGGGGCCGGCGGGATGTGGGTGGAATAAAAGCGTTCTGTTCTTGTTTTTTTTTTTTTTTTTTAACGATTTCTGTCTTTTTAAATCTCTCCCGAAGCCCGCTCCGCCGGGACGGACGGGGCACGCTGGCGGAGGTAGCGCGGCCTCGTTCCGGCGCACCACGTGGCTCCCCACGTGCTGGGCCGCCGCGGGCTGAGGGTCGAGGTGTTGCAACTGTGGGTCTCCGACCACGGGCGCGGACGGTGGCCTGCTGCACATCCAAGTGTGACCTATAAATGGATAGGAAAAACAGTCTGACATCTGCAGAGCACCAACCGGAGGAGCTGCTTTTTTTTTTTTTTTTTTCTTTTTTAAGTTCCTGTCAGACATAGTTTTCAAGTAACCACTGTTACTCATTCAGTATCCAGAACGGTCATGAGGCATTATTAAATGTAATAGTATGTTTTGCTTTAATTTCAGCACTTAATTAGATCCCTTCACTACAGAGCATTAGAGTTGCCTGCTCTGTGATTTCCTCCTCAGTGCACAATGGCATAGGCAACCTGTGCCCATCCCCTGAGTGATTCCATGTGTTTGCCAGGGCTGCATAACAGCCGTGTTCGTGCCATGCCTTGCCTAACCTTGGGTTTTTTCCCATTAACTCATTTCATTAATGTGACATTTGCACATTACTGACGTTGCTCACTTTTCTTAAGTTTGAGACTTTGTCCAAATAGCAGTAACAGTTTAAAGGGGAAGAAGAGATGTACATACTTGGTGAATTGTATGTCATACCCATACAACTGACTAGTAGAGATAGGCATGAGGAGCTCCATTTTCTGCTTCTGCATGTTTGCTTGAACTTTCAAGCTACCTGCCTTGAGAAATGAGTTATCGTTATTTGGTGCCCAGAGTACTTAGTTTTGTATCTTTTCTAGTAATAGTAAAACCTGCAAACTGAGACACCACTAAATGCTCTACCATGTTTTGAGGTTACAGGTGGGGAAGTTCAACTAAACATACACTGAGGAGTTTCCATGGCAGTATTGTGTCTTGAATTCTGGAATTCCCGTGCGTTTTTCTTAAGGAAATAAAACTGTCAGTGGGTAGTTGTTATTTTAAATGAGTAATATTTTAACTACTCCACTTGGACTGAATGCTAGTGCTTTGTTAGTATCGCTTTATATTAATCTTGTGAAAAAGCAGAGGTCTGCTTGCTGTTGCACAGGATTTTTAACATTTCAAGTGGGCCCTGGCTGACATATCCCATTTGAGTATGGCATGGTAGATGGCTCACCAGCAGCCTACATGGAAATGGGTGGTTTCTAACAGTGTTTGCCAAAGAAGTCTCAAGTATACAGGGGTTAGTGGTTTCTATCTAGTCTGTCCTTTGGAGGAGTGAACTATTAATATCAAATGTGATGCTTGTAGATCGAAAGGAGCATTTGGTAAGTATAATAGATGTAATTGCCTCTGTTACATTCAGCTTGATCTGTTAGCAAGCTGTTGAATTCTGAGGAAATGGCTAGTATTTAAAGGAATCTTGAGTAATACATGTCACTTGTCATTGCAACAGTTGTCTTCTGCTCCAAAGCAGTTATGTTGCCCTCAGTATGTTCCTTCCTGTTTTAGTCCATCCCTTATATAAACCAGTACAGGAAGGACTGCTCATTCATTTCTAAGAGACATTACAGTACTGGGCAGGAGTTGTTATTCAGTATTCATTGCTTTTCATATTATGAAATGTGATCTGAAGTGCATGTAAAGTACAGAGGAGGTATTAACTGGCAATACTTCAGTAAGTACGTGTTAAATTGTTTTCATGAGGGTTTCTTAAAGTAGGCAAAGGGGAACATGTGTTTAGAGTGGGAGACTACAGGTCTGTGGACCTGATCTTTCCCCCTTAGTAGTTTCACATGTTACAGCTCTATTCCTATTACATGAAACAGCAGGGTTTGGCAAAGAAAAATGTTACTGCTGCCTCTGTTAAACAAAGCTTGCACTTTTTTTTTCTGTGTGGCAAAAGGTAGTATCAAAAGGTGGAACTTCTGCTACCTGTTGCATTGCTTGGGGTTGTTCTTAATAAATTCTAGTTTCACTATGTCAATTAGTTTTAGAGGTTGCAGTCAAATGTCTTTCAGATAACTGGAATAAGTGTTCAGCCCTGGAGTATTGCCAGAAATGCTTTGCTTTCCTAATTGGAACAGGGTTAGGTTAGTGGGAAATTTAGCTTCCTCATTACCAGAGGAGCTCAAGTTAGTGTTACTTTGATCTGTTACAGCAGACTCTAGGTGCTGTGTAGTAGCCATAGAATAAGGAGCATCACAGAGGATCTTAGTGGTAGTTCTTTCCGTTTTCTGGTCTAGTTGGGCTGCTGACTCAAACTGGGAAATTCGAGTACGTATGTGAAGGCTGGAGGCTGAGAGCACCTCTACAGTAAGTGTTGTAACCAAAAAGCCACAGAAGAATGTGATCCATACTGCACTTCAGCAGAAGCGTCTTGAGTTCATCACGTCAAAGTTTGGTGCTAAGGCTGCAGTCAGAAGAGTCTAAAATCTGATGTAGGAAACCGTCACAATAACGTGGCTGTAGATCTGTGAGCTCTTCAGCTCTTCAATAGTAGGGTGGTCATCCAGAACCAAGTCTAATGTAAATGGGATTCACTGAATACTTGCAAGGTGATAACTTCAGCTTCAGACTGCAGCTAAAGGTGACTGTACAGTGAGTTCTGGTAACTGTCTGCCTTCTCTCCTTTGTAGGGAAATGTTATTTGAGGCAACTTCATTTGTTGCCTTTGAATTCCTGGAATTTTAACTGAGCCACTGTCTCCATCAGATCTCTTGCAGAATTTGACCAGGTTCGGATAAGATGAGCCTGTAGTTCTTCATTTTTTCCATTTAGATTCTGGTGAGGTGATAAAATTAAAAGGAACTGCTGAGAAAAGGAAACTTGAAAGGAACTTGTGTGGTTTTCTAACATTATTTTTTGTCTTGTAAGTAACTGAATCACGAAGCTGTGTCCAAACTGCTTGGAGGGTATCCATTTAAGGACTTGTCTTCTGAACTGACCTTTTCTGGATACTGTTCATAAAAAGTGTCTGGCTTAATTTGAAAACTAAATTCTTCTTAAAAAGTTTGTTGTTGAAGAACTTTGCCCTGTTTCTTAGAACACAGGGTAAATTAAAACTAGTTTCAGTTAAATCCACCTCTAGCGGATGAACTTGCATTCAGTTTCAGATCTTGACAAGTACAGCACAAACACTAAGCATTAAAATACTGGTGAGGAGAAGTCCAGGCAAACTGTTCAGTGCTTTCATGTGTTTAAAGTATCTGATGGAGTAGTACGCTTTGTAATTGTGTTGATTATAGCTGTAACCTTCAGAGGTGTCAGAGTTCAGGGAAAAAAGCAGGCCTTTGAAGAGTAAGGTTGCGAGGTGAATCTGTCTCGTTCAAGCTGTGCAAACACTGTTGTTTGTCTTTCTCTGGATTTCTCACTCAGTTTGCCTTATCTTACTTGGCTGGTTTGATAAATAGCAGAAGAAAAGAGTTTTTCTCTTGGAGTATTTAAAAAGTCAGGTTCAGATGTAAAAAGTGCATCTCAGATTGCTCTGGAGCAGTGAGTACTGTGCTTTTTGCACCTTGTGCTTACAGTTACTGGTAAAGTAGGCTGACATCATATCCTATTTGAAAAACTTCCCCTGTGTTTCTAAAGGAGATCTAGTTCGTTTATAGAACACTTACTGCACATCAGCTTGACTGGTTGTTTGATATGCAGGTAACTTCTGGGGATACTTCCTTATCATTCGTGTTGAAGTGTCAAGTGTATGGTTTGAATAAGACCCTGGGAGTTACTACTACAATCTATAAGCATGTATTCCTGTTTGGTTCAAACTGTTGCAAACTGAGCCAGGAGTTTATCTTGAAATTGGAGGCTCCATCTTGTACCTCTTGAAGTGAAAAGCAGCATCCAAGTATTGAGGGGCCTGAGATCAGCTCCTGCAGCTGGCTTTGCCTGTGTTTTCTGCTGTGTCAACATGGTTGCTATGAAAGCAAGCATAAACAATGGCACAGAGTACCAGCTGCTGCCACCATTAGAGAGAGCTCTTCACCTTTGGGTGTCCTATTAAGTTTGAAACTTTGAACAGTGAGATGGAGCAGTAAATACCTGCTAGCATGTGAAATGACCTAGTTATATATGAAAAAGTATTTATTGTATCTCAGGAACTCATGCAGCCAGTTTCATTCTTAACATTTGTTCGTGTCCTTTTACTGCAGAACTTCATTTTTGAACAGCAGCTGGAAGATAGATGTGTGATTACAGAAGTAGCATATGAAACTTCTCGTCTCTTGTATTTTAAATTCCCCTGCTTTTACTGTGGTGGGAGAGATGGTCACTAGTAGAAGGTGGTTGAAGAGGAAGGAACTGTTCTGAGAGAGGAGTGGCTAAAAAGCCACTGTAATCCATTCTATATTCAAGTACCTTAAAAATAAGTGAATAAAAATTCATGTTTATGTCTTAAATCATAGAATCACCAAGGTTGGAAAAGACCCACAGGATCACCCAGTCCAACCATAAATATGGTATATTTCAGTGTTGGAGTGCTAGTTCTGGTTCCTACTGGAGATCATGTGTTCTTGCTGCTTCTATAGGGACTTCCTTCAGGATGCTGTGTATTTATTTTCCTGGTGATTTGGGATGTTGGACAGTTTTTAAGATTGGTACTTCTGGTCATAATAGTAAGTTGTCACTTCTTACTTAAAAGTGTTCCTGTGGGAACATACAGGTAATATTTATATTGTTCTGGTATTAAACTTGTTATGGAAACTGTTTTTTAAATCATGGATGAACTAGGAAAATTAGTCTGGAGATGAGATAGCCTAAGGAAGTAGAATTATTAGCGGTAAGGGTAATGAATTGGGTGAGGCCTAAGGAGCATTCAGGCAGTTTGAGACTTCATGAAAGCAAAGCTTAATATGCAAATTTCTAAATCAGTGTACTTTAAACTTAAATATTTAACTGAAGCCTAATTTAACTTGTTCTTTTGTTTCTAGTTCTAGTAGTCTTGCTTTGTTTTACACCTTGAGAGGGGAAGTAAAAGTACTGTGATTGCAGTCTGTTCAACCTGCCCCATCCTGACTGCTTCTCTGTGGTCTGTGGCACACTGACTTTCCTGCTCAATGAACCACCTTCCTCCCCTTCCTCCATTCCCCAATAAGGGCAAAAGTGGTTCGTACTGTCATGGACAGGCATGCCTATCTGATGTTTCCCTAGCATTCTAAGGATGTTTTCCAAGTTAGCCTTGTAGATATCTGGCCAGTGTCTGATGTCTCTTAAGGAGCCAGATGTCTTAAACATTTTCCTTTGTGTAAACTGGGGAGTGGAGAGTGAAGTATGAACCCTGAACTGTGAGTGAGTGTATTGAAATAAATTGAGAAATAGTGGTTCTTCAGGTCAGGTATAACTGCTCTTTCAGTTATGGAAGCACTGCAGTCTTTCATAAAACTGCATTGTGGCTTATTCTTACAGGGTGTTTCTAGTATGTATTATATAGAATATATATATATCAATGTAGAATTGATTAGTGAATAAACTATATGTAGCTGCCATCCACGTATTCCCATGAGAAATGTAACAACTACCAGGAAGAAATAATTCATAGATAAAAGTATCTGGCTTTTGAGCTTAACTGAGTGATAAGGAAGAGGTAGTTGCTCAAAGGAGGGAGCAACAACAGTGCTGTTAAAGCAACAGTGAAGAAATGCTCTTCTACCCATTATTAAGCATTTTGTAAACATTCAGAGTGAAGACTGGCTGCAAAAATTGGTGAAAGGCTGTCTAATTCACTGTGGTTTGAGCTGTTAGAAACTCCAAGCAAAGCTGAAATGAGATACTGTCTCTTACTGTGGCTTTATACTATTGCACAGATACTGTACAAGAAAACTCAAGTCATAAGTTCTGTTTTTTTTCAATTCCTAAGCTAGAAGGGCATGAAACCTCTAAGTTTCTTACTTTAATGTTTGGTTGGGAGAAAATGTCCTAAAAGTGTGATTTGTTCTTGTTTTTTTTTCCTCCTCAGGCAAGTGATCTGCAACCATGAGCAGCAACGAATGCTTCAAGTGCGGACGCACTGGCCATTGGGCCCGGGAGTGCCCAACTGGGATTGGCCGTGGTCGTGGGATGAGAAGCCGTGGCAGAGGTAACTGCTTGCTGGGTTTTCTGTTCATTTGTACAGTGAGATCTCTCTGGCTGGCTGCTTTGAGTAGTCTGTAAAATAGCCTTTGGTCTGTCAAGAAGTAATACCAAATTTGTTAATGAAGTTACCTCGTTCTTAACTCTACATAAGATTATTTTTTTTCATGGTTTCTGAGACTAAGCCTAATTTGTCAGTAGTTCAGGTGGCAGAGTCCTTGATTAACTCTTACAGATGAAGTTAAAAACATTCTTAAGCATTTTTTCTCTTATTACCCATATCAAGCAGGCTTCCAGTTCATGTCTTCATCTCTCCCGGACATCTGTTACCGCTGTGGTGAGTCTGGCCATCTTGCCAAGGACTGTGATCTTCAGGAGGATGGTAAGTATCAATAAATATTCTTTCTCTTCAATTATGTGGATGGAGGCCTGTGGTTGAAGAGAAGAATGTTGTATGCTCACCATGATTAGTTGGAACAGACAAAAGTCCTTTATTAAGAGCATGCTACCCTCCACTTAACCAAGGTTTTATAGTCTTGTTTGGTATGTTTTTCTTATTGTGGAAGCCTGCTATAACTGCGGTAGAGGTGGCCATATTGCGAAGGACTGCAAGGAGCCGAAGAGGGAGAGAGAGCAGTGCTGCTACAACTGTGGCAAACCTGGCCACCTGGCTCGTGACTGTGACCATGCAGACGAGCAGAAATGCTATTCTTGTGGAGAATTTGGACACATTCAAAAAGACTGCACCAAAGTGAAATGCTATAGGTAAGAGCTGAGGGAAAAGATAAAAGCATGGACTGTACCCAAAGTGATAGATGCATTCTTTGTCTTACTTTGATGGGGAAATTAAGCTTCAAACCTTGAGTGTAGCTTACTTTCAGAAATGGCTATCCACTGATCTCAAAACTGTGAGCTGTTAAATCAGTTTGAAAAGCTGGCTTCATAATCCTGCTTGTTCTGTGAATACAGGCCTCTACCAACTGCAGATTTTCTAGCATGCACAGTGATGACTGAGTTGATCAGTTGGGGAATGATTCTTTGCTGTTGTTAAAGACATGAACAGTCCTCATGTCTAAGAATGTCTAAGAAGCAGAAGTCTTGAGTGCAGATCTAGCATTGCATGTAGCTTCAGTGGATAATGCACTTGACAGAGTGCAACTAATGAATGGTTTCACTAAAAATGTTTTTTGTCTTTTTTTTACTCCTCCCCAGGTGTGGTGAAACTGGCCATGTAGCCATCAACTGCAGCAAGACCAGTGAAGTCAACTGCTATCGCTGCGGCGAGTCAGGGCACCTTGCACGGGAATGCACAATTGAAGCTACAGCCTAATTATTTTCCTTTGTCGCCCCTCCTTTTTCTGATTGATGGTTGTATTATTTTTCTCTGAATCCTCTTCACTGGCCAAAGGTTGGCAGATAGAGGCTACTCCCAGGCCAGTGAGCTTTACTTGCCGTGTAAAAGGAGGAAAGGGGTGGAAAAATCAACTTTCTGCATTTAACTACAAAAATGTTTATGTTTAGTTTGGTAGAGGTGTTATGTATAATGCTTTGTTAAAGAACCCCCTTTCCGTGCCACTGGTGAATAGGGATTGATGAGTGGGAAGAGTTGAGTCAGACCAGCAAACCCTCTCTGGGTTACATGGAAGTGATCCTATGCAGGAGAAAAGAAATTCTGGAAGTGTCTGAACTTCCTCATAACTTTAATTTTATTACAATGGCCTTGGATTGTCTGACCTCAGTAGCTGTTAACACCAATATCTGTATCAGGCCCTACATAGAGCATATAGCTGAGTGGGAGTAAATAAACAAGATGCACATGCCTGTTGATGGCCATGAGAGAGAGAGAAATCAGAAATAAACTTTAAAATAACAGTAATTCAGTCAGTGAATGTCCATGTTGGAGAAACAGAACGCAATGGGAAGCTTTTGAATAAATACTTCAAAGTAAATCTGAAACCCAGACATCAGTGCTCATAGCATATACAATTTGGAGCTATTCAGGAGTTGCAAATAAATGCATTTTCACAGAAGTCAAGATGTTATTTTTGTATACTATATCACTTAGACAACTGAGTTTCATTTGCTTGTAATCAGTTTTTAAAGTAAGATGGTAAAAGCAATTGAAGTCCTAGAACATAGAAAATGTAATTTTAAACTATCAATAAAGCTGGAGGAGGAAGGGGAGTTTGGCTAAAATTCTTTGTTTATTTTTGGTTTTCATGTACACAGTGCAAAATAACATATTAAAAAGGGGTATGTGGAGGTGTAAAAAGTTTAGTTTGGACTTCTCTTTTGTTCTGCCTTACATAGAGTTTCTGTCCTGTAGCATCAGACTGTCAGTATGCAGTCCTTGTTCCAGGCTGCTGATCTGCCTGAGGATTACTTGTTCTGTGGGGGGCTGGGGCTTCTTTGCTGATGTGGGTAAAGCATTTCTTTCCTTCTGACTTTGTTGAAGACACCATCTGGAGTGGTTCCATGGTGTGCTGTGGTACTTTGGCCTTTGGGTGTCAGCACGCAAACCGGTTTTTAAAAGGCCAAGAAGTGTAAGTACGTGCTGTTTTCATCCTTTGTTCCGTAAAATAACTCCTTTATGAAGCTGCGCTTGAAGAGTTGGAAGTGAGCACATGAAGTGTTTTCCTCGTGGTGCCAATGCAGGCAGAGTTGCTGGCTGTAAGGCAGCTGCAGGAGGTGCTGGGGCAGTGCTGCTGCCCGCACCTCAGGAGCGCGAAGGAAAGCCTTCAGCTTCCGGGTGCCCGAGCGCCGCCCTGGTGGCCAGCGGCAGCCTGCAGGGTAAGGAGGCAGCTAGCAGTGGGAGTGGCGGTGTTTGGGGCTGGCACGGCGGGGCGTGAGTGCGGAAGTGTGGGCGTTCCGTTAGAAGTGGGTCGCGTTGGATGAACGGAGGAGACGTCCTTAATCCATGGCAAAGGGCGCGGACCGCTGAGCGCAGCGGCCGACTTCAGTTCCTCCGGCCTGCGCATGCGCAGTTGGGCGGCGCGGCGCTGACGGAGCGGGGCCGCCATGCAACGCGCTGAGGCGAAGTTCCGCTTCCGGGGTGACGGTGAGACGCTTCCGGGTCGTGCCTGAGGGGGCGGCGGGAGATCGGCTGCAGCCATGGTGAGTGCGGGGCCTGGGCCCCGTTGTTGTCCTTTGCGTGGCGCTCGGGGCTGCACCGGGAGGATGGGAAGCGAGGAGCGGCCGGGCACCGTCCGGAGTAACGCGTTTGTTTTCCTTTCCAGGCTCGGAACGCGGAGAAAGCCATGTGAGTACGGCTGGGGCTGCGGGCCGGCAGGGCCCTGTGCTCGCTCTGTGCTGTCACCTTGCATCCAGAGAGCCGCTCTGAGGCGCTGCCGGTCCGACGGCGCTTTGCTGCGCCTCGCTGCGCGTTTGTCGCGCGGTTTGGCGGCACCGAGCCGAACGGCGTGGTACCGCCTGCTGGCAGCAGCTCTGTGCCTTAACAGCTCCTCGATGGAGCTCGTGGAACCGGTCAGATGCCGAGCACAGTTTATGTAGTTAAAGGGAAGGTGTGAATTGCTCTCGCTTGTTTTGTGCTTTTAACGACTAAATACCTTATAAACAAATGTAACCGCGTATTCAAAGGTGGGGCCTGTGTAGTGTGCTCAGGTGTGAGAGACGTGGTCATCTCTCACAGGTGTGTAGTCGTGCCAATAAACTCGGCTATAAACTGCTGCATTCTTCTCTGAAGCTTTTCTTCTCTTGACTTTTGTGTTTTGTTTACCCTTGATGATTATAACTTACTGATACCTTTTGCTGTTAAAAATTTAACATGCTGAAATATACTAAACAGGAAAATTAATTCATTTCTTGCTAGAGTTTGTGTTTATCAAATAAATTAACCCCTGAAGATTTCTAGAGTTGGAACATTTGCTGCGGAGAAGAGCTAGTAAATGGATGCATAAGCCTTGCTTTTCTACAAACTGTATTAAGTCTATAACAAAAAGCCACAGCAGAGCTTGCTGCTGTTGGAGTGTAGATGTGTAGAAGTAAATTTTGCTTCCTTTTTTTTTTTTTTTAATTTTTAGGACAGCCTTGGCAAGGTTTCGTCAAGCTCAGCTTGAAGAAGGAAAAGTTAAGGTATGACGTGAAACAAACAGAAAGCCTTACAGCTTTGTTAGCTCTGAGCAAGGGTGGCATGCAGGCTGTGTACATACCTGTGGGACAGCTTCAGAAGGTCCTGACAAGAGCTGGACAAAGGCGTATAGGAGTTAGATGTTAATCATCTGGGAAGTGGTTCAAGTAGGAACTGTGTTTTGCTGTGTGACCAGAGAAAAATGGCGAATAGAACTTTCTCAGATAACCTGATTTGAAGCTTGTGTATATGTATGTTTGAGAGGTAAGTTGGCTGGACTGATAGTGGAGGGGGAAAGATTGGACATCGTCCAAGAAGAAGAATATCAAATAGTTTAAAAAGCTGTAGTGGCATGTAGCTGGAGGCAGCGTGCTGGGCAGAAAATGATCTTTTGAGATTTATCTTCTGCAGCTGCTTACAGAAGTTGATGTGCATGCACTTCTTTTTACTGATTGTAATCACAGGGTTTGTTTGGATATTTTCCCAGAAACGGTTGAAAAGTCCTTTTAATCTTCCTGTTTGTTGGTGTAACAATAGTCTTGAAACAGGACCTTTTCAGGATCGTTCTGAACTCGAGGCTTGCGTTTGACCCAACATTGGCATGTTACTAAACCAACATGTGATGTCTGCAGCTGTACATAACTGCCTGATGTTTAAGTGTAAACTTGTGGTAGCACTGTAGGGAAAGGGTCAAAATACTTGCACGCAGAGTCCCGCAAATAAGATGAAATATTACCTCATGCATGCAAGTCAGCGGGCTGTGATGATTAGGAAAATCATCATTTTGGATGAATGAAAGTGGGGAGAAGGTAAAATGAAGTTATGCTGCAGAAAAGTTACAGCACTTAGATAGTAATTGAGAAAGAAAGGCCTGAAATTAATAGCTGCTTGGAAACCAGTGGGTTTTTAGATGGTAGTATGCTAAAAATGATGTGAATTGCAGCTGTCTTAAAAGGAGCATTGTTTTTCTAGAATGTATTATGGAGTGATAGGAAGAAATGGGTTACAAGTTTTGTTATGAATAACATTGAAGTATATTGTAGTGTTCTTAATGGTTTGTTTTGGTGGGTCTGTAAATAATCATTTTTTCTACTTACAAAAATTGCTGAGATGAAAAGTTACCAGCAGGAGCCTAGTAGCATAGTTTGGGACTAATTGAGAGGTAAAGTTTGTATGGAATGCTGTGAATATATTGCTAGATTAGAGCTTTGCTGAGTGTGGCTTTTTATCAAATAGGAACGAAGACCTTTCCTTGCATCAGAGTGTAATGAACTGCCAAAAGCTGAGAAGTGGAGACGGCAGGTAATGTGAAACTACAGATTTTTCTATTTCTGTAACAGATTGAACTGCTAACTGTGTGAGCAGGCTGTCTGAAACAGAAGTGCCAAGTGTTCCAGACTTTTTGAGTATACTGGCAGTTAAATCACAGAATGCTTTACACTGGAATATGATATCATTCATCACGCTTGTTCAGAGCTGGTTCAGCCACATTTAACTACCTAGGACCATATTCAGTTCAGTTTTTAATATCTTATGGGATTGGGATTTCACAGCTTGTTCTGGGCCCCCATGCAAGTGATTGAATACCTTCTTAATGAAGGTTGGATGGACGTTCTTGCCCTTGGCAAATCCTGTATTGGCTGCTCCTAGTCACCACCTGGGTCTTTCACTTCTCTGTGCAGATTTGCTCCATAAACCTTTGGGAGCTGTGGTCAGGCTGACTGTCCTGTCAGACAGTCCTTTTTGCCCTTCTTTGCCTGGAAAGTCAAAGGTGAAGTTGCTGGAAATATTTATTAGGAATTTGGTTATGATTGCTGCTGTACAATAGTTCCATGTATTTTAAGCCTCTAAGGTACTAGATTTTTCTGAATAAAATGTTGATATTTGAAATTGTTAAGCTCGGATTTATTTTCTGGATCAAAATAACTTCTAGAAGGATCTTACTAGGTTTTCTAGTTGGTTGGGGGTGCATGTTTGTTTTTTTTTTTTATGGAGAAATTCACTTCTGTGTTCTTGTTTAACTAGATCATTGGAGAAATTTCCAAGAAAGTGGCACAGATTCAAAATGGTAAGTTTTTTCTAATAAAATTTTGTTAGAACCTGTATCCTAACCAGTTAGAGTGGAAGTAATGGTATTCTAGTGAGCTATATGCTTAGGGCTGGATTAATTCTGAAGTGTTCTGGAGCTTCTTGTAAACTGCTTAATTTATTGTCTCTTTTCCCTGTGATAGCTGGATTAGGTGAATTCAGAATTCGGGACCTGAATGATGAAATAAACAAACTTCTGAGGGAAAAAGGGCACTGGGAAGTCCGAATAAGAGAGCTGGGAGGTCCTGATTATGCTGTAAGTGTAGATTATCTTGTACTGTGTGGTTCTTACAAGTGCCTAATAAGAAAAATCTGTTCAGTGTTTTATTATATTGTAAATTATTATTATGTTTACTAGAGAGGAATTTAATTGAGTCCCTAAATGTTCTTTCTAGCACAATTTGACATACTTGTTTCCACGATGAGCAAATTTGACTTTCCTTTTGAAACACTACTTTAAGTGGTGTTACCTTTCTGTTAAAAGTTCACAGCAATGTTCTGATTTTACCCATCAGTAGGCATTGTGTTTTTCTATTTTATACCTTGTTAGTGTGTAGAAAGATTTTAACTTGGGTCACCTCGTTACTACTTAAAACAAAATAATGAGACTCTGGCTTTCCAGAGCACTGAATGTGTTTGTTGTCAGACATTGTGGTGCTTATTTGTGGGATAGCAAAATATACTGACACAGTGAATAAGAGAGCTTTAGATATTTTGTCAAGGTGAATCAGGTCTGGGCCCTTCATGGTTTACATTGTTGTTTTAACTGTGTGATGTCTAGTAAAAGTAGATGGCATATAAAAATGAGCTATGAGGGCATTGTACTTGTTCTCTAACAGTCCAAACCACCCTACATCTGTTTTCTCAATCCTTTATCTCATTAAGATGCCCAGGAAATGCAAATGGAAGAGGAATAAAACAAAGCAACTAATTGTTTATTTTTCAGAGAATTGGACCAAGGATGTTAGATCATGAGGGGAAAGAGGTTCCAGGAAACAGAGGTTACAAATACTTTGGAGCTGCAAAGGATTTACCAGGAGTTAGAGAACTTTTTGAGAAGGAGCGTAAGTAAACATCAGTTCTTCCTGAGTATGAATCTACGTAGCAGTAGCTCTTGAGGACAGTGTCTACTGTAGTACACAGAAAATGCTAGTAACTGTATCTTGTCAGAAGTGAGTGAGAATTGCTTGGCAGGCCTGCTGAATCAGATCTTTCTTATTTGCCATCTGAAAAAATAAATTATGGGAGGTGCTGCGTTTTCTGCAGGAGTTTAGGACAGTTTTCTAGTTTATTTTGTATGGTAATACTGCTCACTGTGGGGACTCGAAGATAGGGATGGAAAAAAAAATATGAAAGGAAGACAAAAATGAAAATGAAAGAAAGGGTTGCAAGAGGCTGGGAAGTGTGTGATAGTAGGTATCAGTCTTGTGTTCAGACGGGTTTTTTTGCAGGACAGAATAAAATATCAGTGCTTCTGATACTGTCAGCAGTTCAAATAATCCACTGGTTGTTGGCTTAATGAGGTAACTGTAATTGCTGTGAGGTTGGTAAGAACTAGCAATGTACTGCAAACTATCAAGATTGACTTATTAGAAGGATGGTTGTATTCTTCCAGCCCTTCCACCACCCCGGAAAACTCGAGCAGAACTGATGAAATCCATTGATGCAGAATACTATGGTTATAGGGATGAAGATGATGGTATTCTAGAGCCCCTGGAACAAGAACATGAGAAGAAAGGTATGCGAGATTCGAAATCCAGCGTGAATGGTCATTGAGTTTTACCTGAAATAAGATGTGTAGACACTCAAATATCCTTGTAACCTCTAATGTAGACAGAAATCACTCTTAACTCTTAAACATTTTTTACTTGTGTTGTATGCTACTTCATGGTGACATTCTCTGGTAATTCTGATTCTGGATCTAGCACCCTCTTTCCTGGGGAACCCTAATTCCAAACAGGTGCACAGTTCTGAAATGAACAGTTAACTTTTTTCTATCCTGTTAAATAACAAGATTTGACATTTCTTTTCATGTCCCGTGCTGTCAGTTCTAGCCAAGTACATCTTTTGAAGGACAGGCACTTTTTTTCCCCCCTATTGTACTGCAGTGTTTTGTAACAAAGCAATGGTCTTATCAAGTAACTTCTTTGATCCTTCTGCCTCCTCTAGTTAGTTCTCCCACTTGCAACTGGCACAGTGATTCCAATCTTACCTTTGAAATACTCTGCTTTGCCCGAATCCAGCACATCTGTTAGTATCCATAAATATTAGAGGGTGGGCTCCTCACCAGAAGAGGGAAATTTTTGCTGTTATAAAAGGAGTGGAATACAGTGGAAATAAGCTTTGGACTACCGGACAGTACTTGCAGGCAATACTGGACTAGATAAACCTGATTCTAACCCAGCATATCAGTTCCTATGAAAAGCAATGAAGGAATTGGACCTGAAATTTGCAGGAGATTTCCTGTATATATTTTAATCCTGTTCAGGTATATGGGAATAAGTAGGTATGGAAGTAAACATTAGACTGGATACTTAGGGTAGATGGGGGACTGTACCCAGTAGTGTTTGAGTTTCTTCTCAGTGGCTGATGCTATTCTTGAACCAGAGTTGTTCTTTTTTACATAATTGCTGATTGAATCATAGAACCTAGAATTTGGTTCATTAATTTTCTTATTTTTATTTCCTTTCTTCTTGTAAAATCTGTATATAGTTATTTCTCAAAGATATAGTGGCTGCTAGGAGCTTGTTAGATAAGTGGTCTTTAGAAGACCAGAAGCAGCTGCCTTTGCTTTAAATCTCTAGCTAAGATAGCTAGTGCTCGTTTGATTTTTCTGCTAAAAAGAAAGAAAAGGTTTCTTCTCTAGGCTGCTAAAAATTTTTTTCACACATCCTCCCTTGTTTTCCTGTGCAGGCTTAAGAGGTGTATTCTTATGTACACATTCTTTTCTCTGTACTGAAACAATTTTGTGTAGTTTGATCATCTTTGTTCACTGATGTTTAGTCAGGTTTTGACTGATACCGAGTGTTACATTTTGTGTGATTCAAAGTCTTTTTGAACATAAAATCTGACCAAGCAGGAAAGGTGATGAATTCTGAAGTTCAGATTCCTTTTCTACCTGTGGGTAACTTGTGCTTAGCTGTCTGATCTCATCTATCATCAAAGTATCAGTGACTATTGTATAAGGCATTTTTGGGCCTTTCATCTTTATATCTGTTAGCGTTTTTAATTTTTTTTTTAAATGATTCAGTATTTAAGCTAAATCTCTGCCTTTTCATGCTTACGCATGTAAAAGACTAGATTGCAGGAGAGACATCTGTAAAGTCAAGAGTTTACCTCCCTCTCTTGTGAAAACTGACTGTACAGTGTTTTACATTCCATCTAGTTACTTATCTGTATTGTGTTCTTCCTCCTTTAGCTGTTAAGCTTTCTTAGAGTCTTTTGGAAATCCTGAAATCTAGGTGGCTTATGTTGATTTCTTCACAGAGTTGTCAGCTCTTGAAAATCCAACATGCTTATGTTGTGTTCTTTTTCCTTTGAAACACAAATGTACCCAGTAAATGATATTTATTCATATGCCTGCCAACATACTGTCCAGCTTTGTTCTACTGACTTGCCCAGTAAAGACAGGATTAGGAGTTGAGTTTTTGGAATCCTCTTTAAAATCTAGCTCTGTTTGCCATCTTCTGGTATTTGTGTGGCTTTAAGGAAGGCAGTGCAACACCATTAAGAGCTTAGCTGTTTTGTAAATAGTTCTTCTAGTGAACTTCTTCTGGTGAACGGTCAGCCATCCTGGCAATTTGTTACTCCTTCCTTCCTATTTGTTTTATAATGCCTTCTATTAAGCTTCAACTGTAGGCAAATCCTCATTTCTTCTACAGTTAGAGGGAAGAAAAGTTTAAACAAAACTGCAGTTTAAACAAAACTGTTAAAGGATTATAAATTGAGCTTGTAACTGTTGTCAATACCTAGTGGCTCTTGGTGTGGTTGTCCTCTTGTTATACATTGCCCTTTTCAGTGGCAAGGTCTTCATATATCATGTATTTGAGTTGGTGCCTTACTGCTTGCATTTATAGGACAGGGAGGAAGCGAACCAAAGAAATGCTCTACTTATCAGTGTCCTGCAGCATATCTTGGAACCTTAACCCCGGTGAGCTGTAGTTGGCTTGTGGACAGTTGGTAACACAGGAAGGGAAGCTGTGTATTGCAGCACTCCCAGCAGGGTGTCCCACTCTGTGTTCATCTTGCATATCCTACTAATTGCAGACAGTAGAGGTATCTGCATTCATGCAGTTTTTTAAGAAAATTTATACGGATCTTTAAGAATTATTTAAGAATATAGCTATTTAAGAAAACATTTGCTGAATGTGCCACTTGAAATAAGGGTAGAGATTCTAGCAGAACCAAAACATGAAAATGAAGGAAGAAGGGAGAAAAATCTTCTTAAGTGTCTTGGCTTGACACTTAAGTGTGGCTAATGTAACCTTGAATTTATTTTTCTGCACACATTGCAAGGAATGTTTCTGTTTTATAGTGTTATTAATACACATTATCTAAGATCCACTTAGGGTTGCTTACTGTTTAAGTTCTTGTGACTTTCACCGTGTGATCAGAAGAGTTGTTGTTAAACAAAGTACTGAAAAAAACTTCTTAAGTTTTATGGCTTTTCTGTTATGAAAACCTCACAGAACACAGTGATGTGATATAGATTTTGCTTTCTTAGGGAGAGCATTTTAATATTAACTCTTGGAGCCCAGGAACTTGGCTGCTGACTTCTGTAACTGTAGGCATTTCTACTGCCTATTTGCATGAATCTTGCACCTCTCTAGGATTCTTAAGCGCTTGTGATGTAATCAATGAAGCTTTTAAAAAAAACTTGTATTAGTAAAACTTGCATTAGCTTTTTTCATGGTGAAGGTAGAGCAACCTAACAAATCTTAACTAGGAATGGGTTAGAATTTGGATCATGCTACAGAATGACAGAAATGCATTGTGAGATGAAAAGAAAGTGAATTATGTGGGTGATGACTCTAATCATATTTAATTAACTGCAGTGCAACCAGTATTCCTGTAGCCACTGACATTTGCGGAACTGACTCACTTAGCATGCCCACGTGACCCTGTTCTTCTGTTCAAAAGGTCAATTATTTTTCCATGACACTTGAAATCTTAACATGTCTCCCAAATGAACACTATTACAGCATAATAATTCTTCACATTTTGTTTAGACACCTCTCTAACAACAGGGATTATAGTAAAGGTGTGTTACTGATGCTGAGGATCTAACTGAGAAGTTTAAGTGTTGAAAAAGCTTTGAAAATAGGAGAAAAAGGAGCTCTAGCTGCAGTTGTTGGAGAGCTGCTGTGCTGCTATGGAGGAAACTGAGGTTATAGCTGGACCATGCTGCTTTAAATTACTCTCAGATACACTTGATACACATTTTCCTTTTCTAAACAGTTATAGCAGAAGCAGTGGAAAAATGGAAAATGGAGAGAGAGGCAAGACTTGCGAGAGGTGATGAGGAGGAAGAGGAGGAGGAAGTAAATATCTACGCTGTCGATGATGAGGTATGTGATGGCTAAGGGGATGTTACTTTTTTTGTCTTCTGTGCTGCCTCCTTCAAAGAAGAGTTATTTCGCTGAAATATTTCATCAGTGAAAACCTTTCACTGATGCTGAGTTCTGCCTAACTTCCTATTTAATTGTCCTTTTTAGTAATAGATGAGTATGTTTGGTTTAAGTTTAGAGAGTGATGAAAGTTGGTGGCTAAGAAAGGTGTTTTGCTAGAATGAAAAATAGCAAACAGCTTAGATCTTGTTATGATTACCTGTCATTGCCTGGACTGCTGGTATTTGTAAGGTTAACAAGGCAATGTTGAGTCATGCCTCTAAGCATGATCTACACGGTCATTTCATACTTGAATTCTAGTACAAGGTTTTGCTGATGGTGCAGTCATTGCTGTGACGTGGATTTGCTTCTTTATTTCCCCTGCACCCAAAGGTAGTAAAGAGCATTCCTAATGCTCTCTGAGCTTTGTGAAAGGGATATGAGAACCAGTTCCTGTATCTCAGTTCATACCTAAGTGGGTTTGTCACTAGAGTAAAAAAGGTAGCCCATAAGTTAAAACTGGTCATTCCTTCAGTGTCTTGTGTTTGTATTATCTCATGGTTCATAAGCCTAGCTCTCAGGTGTAAGAATGAAACAATGCAGTTATACAGAAACAGAAAATGGTATGTTATTTTTGAGGCATGGACTTTCTTCTTGATTGCTTAGCTCTTCTTTTGTTTATAGACGTGCTGTGGTAGCCAGAGACATGTGGAAAAGGGGGGGATGGTGGCTTTATGTTCATGTTACTTCCACAAAAGAGAAAAAACTGTATGAAGAACAAAAGCAGCAGTCTTGAAAATGTAAAACAGCATGAGATCCGAATGTGATGCTTGATATGTTGTTGTTGTTTGGTCCTATACATCTCCACCCTATATTTGTGTATCCCCATCCATTTTCTGTCTGTCTCCTTCTTGCAGAACTGTTTGACTTTTTCAGAAAGCAAACTTGATGTGGCTTCTTTTTTTTTTTTCAGTCTGATGAGGAGGGTGGCAGAGAAAAAGAAGGTGAAGAAGGCCAACAGAAATTTATTGCACATGTTCCAGTGCCATCTCAGCAGGAGGTAAGACATTAGAAAACTGAACTGCAGAGAGATGCTCCTGTTTTTATTTTGTAGCTGTTTAGTGCTCTTGCAAGTGCTATGAAATTGACCAGAAATAAGTGCTATATCAATCTTCATCAGAGAGTTTCCAGAAGTGTCATAAATATTGCGTAACACTACAACACATTCAAACTTAAAGAATCATAGAATTCTGGGAGAACTAGACCTGGATGTAGTACTCCAGGTCGGGTCTCATAAGAGCAGGATAGAAGGGGAGAATAACTTCCCTTCTAACCACATTTCTTTGAATGCAACCGAGAATATGACTGGTTATCTGGGCTGCGAGAATATGTTGCCAGCTACTGTTCAGTTTTTTGTCCAGCAATACTTAATATCCTTCTCCACAGGATTACTCTTGCTCCCTTCATTGTCCAGCCTGCGTCATGCAGCCAGTGTTGGTGTTTGAGCCTGCCCTAACCCATGTGCAGGATCTTGCATTTAGCCTTATGAACTTCACGAGGTTTGCACAGGCCTACCTGCCAATCCTGTCTGGCCTCTGGATGGCATCTCTTCCTTACACAACCACTCCACTTGGTGTTGATAGCAAACTTGCTGAGGTGCACTCAGTCATGGTTGCTTACGATCAATTATTTATCAGTTACGATCCGGATAACCCTGGTTTCCCACTAATGCTTATGCTTTTCTGTTAATGGTCTAACTGTTTTTTTTCAATTTAGCAATTAGTTCTTAATTGCGGAGTTTGCCCTCATTTACCTAAAATGATTTTGGTGGCTTGACTTTGAATGACAGTTATACATCCTGGCGCTATTTCAGTCCATATTACCTTAATCAAGACAGGTAGCTTGATATGTAACTCAGAAACATTCTGGAGTTAGATATGTGTTGGTAGGTATGCCTTCATGTCACTCAGATGGTTTGTGGTGTTTTACCACCGTCATCATGTTAGATTACAATGCTGTATTCTGCTGTGAAGTCATAATCCTGTACCTTCAGCAAAATATTTTTAATGGGTTGTCAGAACTGTAAAGAGAGAAACAACGATTGAAAGCATTGCTATCTGACTGATGGTCTTCTCTAAATGAAGAGAGTGTAACAGACTGAAGACTGGTTTTGACTAAATCATTGATTTACATAGCAGATTCTCCTAGTTAGACAGTAGTTAATGTAGTCTTTTGCTTTAAGTGTCAAATCATTCCATGCCTTATGCCTATGGGATTTTGCATTCTGGATTCTGAACGAAAAATTGCAGCTAACTTCCTCATTGAAAAGGGGAGGTACAGAGATCTGAAATAGAGACATCCATTGTGTTGCTTTTTTTGACTTTGATGAACATTTGAATATTAAAGATGATATTCCTGATTCATCTCTGTTCCATTAATTTATACTAGCACAGGCCTCTGTCACTGCTGCTTTTGCATTTCTCCCTTAACAGCTGGGCATTCTTGGTTTCAGCATCTCATTTAAGATGAATGTCTTTGTTTTTATATTTGCAGATTGAGGAAGCTCTTGTACGGAGAAAGAAGATGGAGCTGCTTCAGAAGTATGCTAGTGAAACTCTAATGGCACAGAGTGAAGAAGCAAAGAGGCTTCTAGGATTATAACAGTGCACTAGTATGTTCTGTTGTTCTATAATCTGTCCTAAAGCAACAGTTTCTTCTGTTCTGGCAGCAACAAGTTTAAGCTCTGAAAGTCCTGTGAATATAAAGAGTAAGTTGTGATTAAGTTAGTGTTTTCTACTAAAAGGAAAACACACTTTTTGTTTTGTGCTAGGATTGCTTGTACTTTGGTGCTGAGAAAGATTGAGCCTAGTTTAACTTGGTCTTTGCATCTTCAGTAAACAGACTTCAGTCCTTTCACTTTGTGAAATGGTCTATGCAGTGGTGCCTCGTACAGGTAAAGCAGCAAGCCAAGTCACTTACAAGCAGTGAGAGAAATCAGACTGATGGTTCTGCCATTCTGTATCCTGACTGTAGGTGTACATGTTTTTTCTCATGTTAAATTTAGCTGACCTGAGTCCAGAAGTAACTTCTTTGATGCCTGGTTAGTTTACCAGAAGCCTAGGGCCTCTTTCAAGATGACTTGATGGGCAGATCTTATGATTGGCTTTGAAGGTGATTTGCTTCTTTATGTAAAGTGTAACATGTCTAAATTTGTTGCCATATTTATCGTTTATAGCCATGTTTGTGTGAATTGCCCGACTGATGGATATTTCAGCAGCCATTGTAAATACTTGTATCTTCACAATACCTTGTTCAAATATTTTCAGTAAAATTTTTGTACAGACCAATGTCTTGTTTCATTCTGCCTAAAAGGATCATTTTCTCCTTAATTACAGTGAAAGAATGGGATCATGAAGTCAGACATGCAGTGATATGAAGTTGTGCACCCCTGCTGCTCATAGCCTATGTATAGTGGTAAGAGGCAACACAGCAGAGGGCCTGCGTAGGGTCTTAGAGTGACCCACACTGTTGTATGGGTCTGAATGAAGGGAACTTTAAATTATACAGTCAAGGAGCACAAGTGCTACGTATGGAATACAGTTTTTAACAGCTCACGGTGCCAGGGACCTACAGAGTTTCTAATAGCTTTTAATTTTGATTTCTGTTTTATTTCTATTTCTAATTTAACTCTATTGTAACAAAGCAGCAAACTAGTATGTTTCTGACTGATTTGGTGTGCTTTGAGTTGCACTGTGCATCTTTCTGGTGCTGTTCTTTGGTTTTTGCTGCTGCCCCTTGAGTGGTTTCTGGTCTCGTCTTTATAGAATTTAATGCACTTGATCTGCAGGCTATTTGTACTGCTGTGAAAGACAACATTTTTTCCCAGAGTTTCTTCCCTGAAATGACTGGCCACTAAAGATGAAAGAACAGATTCCTCTCATGGTGACTCAGGCCCAGGGACTGGCAGTACTGGATTAGAGCAGTGTACTTCACCTATGGGCTTGTTCAGTGTGCGCAAGCTGAAAGCTCTGCCTCCCAGCACTAAGCCACCAAGTTCCTGGAGCTTACTGAGTTGGCAGGCAGCCTGTTAAGTCCTTGCCATTGGTCAACAAACCACTGTATGACAAAAAGGGGAACAAATATAAAATAAAAAGCAAACGAACTGCCCAGTGGGCTTGCCAAAAAGGTAGTCAAGAGTCAAAGCTTGCTTGTAAACAGCCTCTTTGCAACCATGCTTCTAGTAGGCTGTATGTTTGTGTTGTTCAGTACGATGACTGTTTTTCTTCTAGTGGAAGAGTAGTTGTAAGAAAAATGTAAAACTTGCTATGCTCTGCAGATAACCAAGCTAGACTTAGAGGGGAGTAAACCCACCAGCTTTTATGGCCTGCTGTGGTTTGGGAGTTTGTGCACACCTGTGGTTGATTCCTTCTGTCACCATAAGCATGAAAGAAAAAGGACAGAGATTTGGGACAAAGTGACGATGAGAAGTGGCATAAAAGTGAATAAGCAGGAAGAATGAGGAAAAGTTAAAACAAGATGGTAATTGTATTGATGTTCAAAAGAGTAACTGACAGCTCTGAGCAAGACCAGTGTAACGAGACAGAAATTGAAGCAAATGCTTATCTCCACTGACCAACACAGAAATGGAATGTATGTATAACAGTGCAGCGTGGAGCTGTGCAGTGCATGCTGCCAAACACTGCAGCACTGCGTGCGGAGTGTTCTTCAGCAGGTCTGAGCCAACAAATTGTGCCGTAGTCATTTCTCAGCAATACCTGCATACTGCTGGCTTTGCAGGCTGTTAGGCTGCTGGGAAGTTGCTGTAGTGCTGTAGTTGCTGTGATCCTAAACTGGCAGCTTGCTTTGGGGAGTGGAATGGTGCATGGCTCTGCGCTAACTGCTGCTTTGGGTGTGCAGCTGGACTTAGAGGTGTGAATGTAGCGGACTTGTAATTACCACTGGTGCAGCAGCTCAGCTGTGACTGCCTGGGTGATGGTGATCACTGTGTGTGTGCGCATGCATGTGCTTTTTTGTTCTGGAGTTTTGCTGTGCAGGATCTTGGCCTGGACCGTGAAGGAATGATGTCGGTACTGCTTGAGTTGTTCTGTTCTCTGCAGCACTCTGCTCGTGCTGTTGTGTTTCAGAAACGCACTGGCTTTGTTTCATTCCTGCCACCCGCTGCATAAGAGCCGTGGTCCATTTGTCCCTTCAGTCTGAGGGGGCGGTGGGAAGAAGGGCTCAGGGTGCGGAGCCAGAGCTGAGCGGATCTGCTTCATCCGCGTTAGCCGACAGCACTGCGGGCTGCCCATCCCCTGGCAGCGCTGCTTGGCTCCTCACGCTGAAGTCCGGGGAAGCGCCGCAATACCGGTCTTGCATCCGAGGTTCCGCAGTGCCCGGTGTAGATGCGCTGTGTTGCTTCTTTTACAAAAAGGCGGTGATCCCGCAGTGCCGGAACGCGTGCCGGCGTCGTTGAAGAAGAGACGCGGCGGCTGCGTTTCTCCCGGCGCCGTGCGGGCGGCGTCCCCGCCGCTCGGGGCGGGGCGGGGTCTTCCGCGGGGCGGAGCCGGGCTTCGAAGCCGGGGCGGCGGCGCGGCCGCTCGGGGAGTTCCGCCATGCGCCGGGCGCTGCCGCTCCGCGGGCTGCTGGGGCCGCTCGGGGGCGGCGCGGCGGGGCGGCCTCCACGGCTGGCAGCGTTCGGAGGGGGGAGCGGCGGGAAGGTAGGAGAGGAGGGGAGGGGAGAAAAGAGGAGAGGGGGCTCGGGCGGGGCAGGGCGCGCCGGAACGAAACCGAAACGGTGCCGGGCGGAGGTACGGAACGCGAGGAACGGCGGCCCCGGGGCGGGGTCTGCGCGCTGCTGGGCGCCGTTCGCTGCGCGGCACGTGGGACGGGCGTTTGTCGTGCCCTAAAGCGAAAGGCTCCGGTTATGGAGAGGAGAAAGCGGGGCCGTCCGTGGGAGCTCTTGTGCGGAACTCCCAGCGGCAGACAGCGGAGAAAGTCAGTGATCCCGCGCTGACTTCCTTAGGTTGGGCTCTGTAGGGGACATCGTGCGTGTGCAGACGTCGCGGTTTTGGGAAAGTGCTCGTCGAGGAGAGGGCCGGCAGCCGCGGACGGCCGTGTCCGTGTCAGCGCTGTGCCCAGCTGTGGGAAATGCATCAGATGAATAATTGATGGGGAGCGAAGTGCTGCTTCGGAAGGCAAGGTGCCTTTGGGCTGGGTTCTGTCCGTTTGTCCCTTCAGAGAGCTTCAGCAGCAAAGGCTGTCCCGGCTCCATTGCCCGCAGTCATTCCCGTCCCCGTTCTCCCTGTCTCGCTTAGCCCTGGCCCTTATTCTCTCAGTCCTTGTTTATCCTGAAGCCCTGGGCTCCGTTTCAGGGCTGGCAGAGGAGCGAAGCTTGGTTCCTTCTGTTGTGTCCCTCTAACCTGACGTGGTAACAGCGCTGTCCATCGGCAGCCCTCCTCACCCAGCTGGTTGTGATCCTTGTGGGCCGATGAACCCAGCTCTTCACTTACTCAAAGGCAGAGGGTTAAAAATCTTAGTAACAGCTTTAATGAGGTGCCAGCTTTAACAGCAGCCATTAGTGTGCCATGTGCAGAACTAGGTATTGCTGAAGCGCTGTATGAGGGCCAGGAACAGATAGCTGTAGCTGTGCTAGGGAGCACAAAGAGGACAAGTGGCAGCAGGAACAGCTCCAGCACCTGGATGTCTTGTAAGGGAGGAGTCGTGTGCAGTGTGTGCAATAAAGCCCTACCTGCTCCTGAAACACTTCCATTTCTTGTGGCTATTAGTGGGTTCTGTCAGCATTCTCTGCATTAAAATTGCCTCTTGGCTCCCAGGTCAACTGAAATCAGAAGTGGGCTCACTGGCTCAGCAGTGTGCATCTTACCCCTCAGTTTACCACCTTACCTCAGTTTGTTCTGGTCTCTGAAATCATGCAGACTGGGCAGAACTCATGGGTCGTGTGGATAAGGAGAAATAAGCTGTAGTGTTGTAGCACGTGCCTATAAGACATGTTAAGAAGTGCACAATAAAAGATCCTCTCCATCCCTGTGGAAGTGTGTATTTTAACTGAGCTTCAGGCATTGTACTTTTTATCAAATGTGTGTGTGTATGGACAATTATTGTATTCTTGCTTTTCTATTCCTTCTCACAGCTGAATGTGCTGCCATCCTTTGGGTTTCTTTTTGATATTGACGGTGTGCTGGTACGAGGAAAGACTCCAATACCTGCTGCAAAAACAGCCTTTCAGAAGCTGGTTAACTCTCAGGGCCAGTTCTTGGTGCCTGTAGTATTTGTCACCAATGCAGGGGACTGCCTTCGCCAGAAAAAAGCAGATCAGTTGTCCCATATACTGGGAGTTCCAGTGAGTAGCCAAAATCCCATGTATTTACTTACTTTTGGTGAATACGTCTAATGCACGATCTTCCATTACATGCTGCTCAGTGAGTGTTTGTTCTAGCACCATAGTTAAAGCCGGAGCAGTTCTGAGTTTTCTGTCCCCATCTGTTTTCTAAATGAATTCAGAAAACCTTGTGTTTGTGCTGAGTAGTGCTGAGGAAGCTGGAAGGGCTGTGTATTAGTAGTGTAGTTGTCTTCTTTTTTCTGGGGCGTTATCAGTACTTTAGCTGTGAGTTTTAGGAAGAAATGATACAGCAGGGTTTTATGTAGACATGTATGACTGGTTTGTAGTTCATGGAATTTGCATACCTGTTAGTTAAATCTATGTATAAATAACTTTTCTGAAAAGCAATATACTCCTTTTTGTTTTTAAATTCCAAACAGATTTCACAAGACCAAGTGATGATGTCACACAGCCCGCTGCGGATGTTCAAACGTTATCATCCAAAATGTGTTCTTGTATCTGGACAAGGACCACTTCTTGATATTGCTCAGGAGTATCTTTAACAGAACAAAACAAACTTTCCATTGGAGTGTTTTCATTAATCAAGTTCAGGAGGCCAAATATTTCAACACTACAAATTCAGTGTTAAGAGTTCACTAATTAGCTATGCTGGTTCTTAATATCAGATTTATGCTTTGAAAATGATTGGTTTGTTGATTTTTGCTTCAATTTATTCTACACTTTTTCACCTTGCTGCTATATGTCTTTAATGAAGAAGGAAAAATAACTATTATTTCTTTGGCTTATGTATATGCAGTGAGCCTTTGGCACAAGGGTTTGTGTTCTCTTGAGGATGAGAGCATAGCATTCTACATAATCATATAGTTAGCCTTATCTTCCAAATGATACTTCAGAGCCTGAACTTATTCCTTCTGTTCTTTTGTCTCCTGTTATCATCTTCAGTTCAGCCTGCTCAGGTTAATTGTCAGTGTTTGTTAGGCATGTTAAGAGAGAAGTGTGTGATAAGATTGAATGCAACAAATAAGCAGCCAATTTCTTAGGTAGCATTTTTACAGGGGATAATCTTACTTTCAAACAAAACCCGTGCTGTTAATTCTAAAACAAAATCCAGTGGCTTTGCCTGTGTAATCAATATATTTAAATGCCTACTATTTCCATACTCGCTGAGAAGTCTTACTGTTAGTAGCATCCCTCCTACTTTTTACAAAACGAGCAGATTTAGTTTGGTTATTTCTTAAGTGAGTTAAAATTAATGGATACAGATATTTAAGAGTACCGCTGTGCAGATCTGGGAACTTTCTCACTTTTTGCTCTTTTCTTTTTTTTAAATGTGTTTCTAAATTTGTCTTAACTACCTGCAAGGCATAGTTAAACCTTATTGGTCAGTCCACTGTTTTGCAATAGATTGAGCTTTCCTTCCTGTAATAATAAGTTAAGTTGTTGACTTATTATGTAAAGATAATCTTGGGAGTACTGCAGGTGTTGAATTCTTTATTCCTTTTCATCTCGTATTTTGAGCCAGCTCTCTACTCCATTTCTGTCTTAAGACTTCAGACATATAGACTTTATAAATGAAGCAAAGATCTCATGCAAGATAAAGTCTTTGGTATATTGCTTACATTCCTAAATAGTTTGTTTTACCAGGTGATAAGCTGATCATGTTAACATTAATTGTCAAAACTGAATTACAGATTTTTAAAAATATTTTGATATAAGCAATCCTGCATCCTTAACTGGTCTTCTCCCAGCCTTGGGTTCAGCCAGCCTGTCACCATTGAGATGTTGAGGGCGAAGTACCCACTGCTGGATGTGGTTGACCATGACAGAGCACCTGGTGTTTTGGTGAGTGTGTTTTAAATATTTTTATTTGGCCACTAGATGACATTCAGTTGTGGAGGTCAATATTTGAACTATAGAGCTGATGATGTTGTCTGATGTTGCATTGTGACTTTGCTTTTATTTCCTGCTTCTTTATTTGTTTTATTGCAACATTTTTCAAGGACAACTGTGCAGAGTTTTTCTTCTGTTCGTGGTAATTCCTTAACAAGTATTTGCATTTTGTAACTCACTGTTGTGTGATTATTACAGATATCTAATTCAAAATCTGTTTTGGGAAGCTTATTGGCTTCCTTAGATGCATGGAAGATGAAGTAAGCTTTTTCTTCCAATAGAGGTGTGCTATGGAGCTGATTCTATAGGCCATGAAGTTGCTTTGATTGTAATGATGTACAGCCAATGAACTTTTCTCCAAAAGGCTGCCTTTATTGTTTGTACAGTTACTTAATTATATTTAAATATTAACAGTATCTACTGCTGTAGTTTACATAAGCAGCATGTTTTAAACTGAGTCTTGCAGAATTTCAGAAAGAAGTGAATGCATATGCCACAAATACATGCATGTATTTTGTGCATATACGGGTCAGTAAAGAAAGGGTTTCTTCCCCTGTGTGTAGTCAGAAAGGTCTTTGTTATGCTTCACACAATTCATTACTTAATTATATTACCTCTTTCCTTGCTTCTCAACCATGCACATTCAGAAATTCAAGAGTCTATTCGTGTTTTTGTCACCATGGGCTGTAGATCATGAAGTAAAAACTGTTTATTAAACATATTACGAATTAATATATTTTTTTCTTAGCATGTTAAAGGCACGTATTACAAAATATGTATTTCAAATCCTTTGTTAATACTAGAGGACCGTGCTACTGCTATAGAAAAATAAACATCCGTGCTTCTGTACAGAAGTGAATCATCAGCTGAAGCTCTGAGCCTTGCCAGAGATTGTTGAATAAATTGTCTGAAGGTTCTGAATGTAGAATGCAATAACTTGCCTGCTATCCATTTGCTGCTAGATTTCAGTTTAGAACTTGAAATTCAGATTTCAAAGTAAACTGGCCTTGGTTGCTGGAGCAGTAGCTGCACCAAAATAGTGCATTTCCTTTCAGTGTTGTGAGAGGCAGCTGTGGGAACTGTATTTGAATTTTATTCTCTTAAAAATAGTAGCAAATGTTTAATCTTGTAGAAAACTTTCACTTTTTTTCTTATTTCAGTACCCCTCTGCTGCGGAGCTTCCCAAGATTGAGGGTCAGTTTTGTTTACTTAATTTGCAACTATCCCTTAATAGATGGAATGTCTTTATTGCACTTTTCATTATCATTAGAATTTATTTTCAGATTGCTGGTTGTATTGGGAAGTTGGCTGAGACAATCCTAAAGCTTCCTCATTGGTGACATCTGTTATTAATACAGAATGTATAAGGTGTGGAAAAACTGTTTTATGTGTACAGTTTTCAGTCATGTGTTTTTAAAGTTTCCGAAGGAAGGGGAGGTCTCTTTTCCTCTTTTATCTTCCTTTAGCAGGCTGTTATTGAATTCCTTTTAAATATTAAGAGTGAATTGACACGTTCAGAAATAACTGGTTTTGATTTCAGGAGGGTCAGCTCAGAGCTGTAGCGTGAGAAGTATCTTGTTTCAGCATATCAAATCCATCCTCATCTTGTCTGAAAAAACATTGAAATAAAAACTAACCAAGGATTAAAATAGAAGTGCCTTGATTTTTGGAGAAAAATTGTGTAGAAACAGAAAATACAGAATACAGAAAATTGTGTAGAAACAGCATCCAAATTCTGTTTTAACATGAACAAAGTAACATTACTGATGGATTATTTCAATACTGTACATGAACTTAGAGAGTTCACAGAGATACTTAGAAGATTACATAGAAGTATAATTTATAAGTTAACATTTTGTGCTGTAGAACAATTTGGCCATTGCAAAGAATCAAAGAATTTCTTAAACTTACAGATTTTGCATTGGGAGCTTTGTTACTTCTTATATTCTTTTATGAATGAGCAGGAAACATTAAAACATTGTTATTAATTTTTATTAATTTTATTAACGCAAGTATTTTATTTTGTCACCTTTAAATCAAATTAATGTTCAGCCTTGTTAAACCAAGCTTGTATCAGAGGTATGGTGCCCTGTTAACTCTGTTATGTATTTCTTGGCTTTACAGCTGTCGTTTTGTTTGGGGAGCCTGTCAGATGGGAAACCAACCTTCAGCTTATAATAGATGTTTTGCTGACAAGTGGCTATCCTGGAAATCCGTATCACCAGGAAAATTACCCTCATATACCTGTACTTGCTTGTAATATGGATCTAATGTGGGTAGCTGAAGCACAGTCTCCAAGGTAAGTGCAACTATAACACCATATGGGTATGTCATCTGAGGTTTTTCCTCACTTCTTTAGTACAATTAATAGTCAGTATTTCCATACAGCATTTCTTTATGGCTTTATGGTAGGTCTCAGATTCAAATACAACATTTCAAAAGCAGTGTGCTGTCAGCAAATACTGCCTTATTGCTACCTATGTCATTGTATCCAGGAAATCAGTTGCTGGAGATAAGACTGATTTTATGACGTCAACTTTTTTGTTTCCCCACTCACAAAAGGGATATTTTTGCTTGAGTTTGTCCAAAGGAAAAAAAAGATCTAATGTTTCATTTAATTAGATACTTCTTTTTTTTTTGTATTTTCCAACCTACAGTTTCTGGCAGGGTGAAGAATTGTCACACTAGTTAAAAGCAATGAGTTCTTGAGCTGAAGATAATACAGTGTAAAGGAACATAAGAAAAAATGAATAGAACACATAAGACAGGATGGCATGATCTCTGAGAGTGTTTTTATTTCATTTTGACTTTAACAGAAGGAAGTTCTTTAACATGTTTATTTCCCCTACCCTCCCATCAGTGTAAAATGTGAACATACTGAAATAGAAATTGTTATTGTGACTTGATAAGGGGCTTGGTCTCAGGTAGGTGACCTTGTCAGATACTCTTACTTGGTTATGAAGAGCATATCTAACACATTAGCAAACTATGTGTGTATACTAGTTCAGCTGGAGTAAGGTGATGAGAGTGTGTGTGTGTGTGTGTGTATAGTATGTATAGGAACTAAGAGGCATATTTCCAGTAGTGTTCGTCAGGAAAGATCCATATTAAAACTGAAATAAAGTTTGCTTTTTCCTTTGAGTTTGTTACCTTGTCTGTTGGAAAGTAACTCCCTGACTATGTGGTTTTAAACTGTTGTTAGTATTTACTGGAAATAACTTTATGCTGATTTATTCAGATTTCTTAAAGCAATAAGCAGGGTGGAGAGGGTGAATGAAGTGATATGTATTAGTTCATGCCTAATTCCATATGCTGATTTCACTAATGATGTAAAACTGCTTTTTTGGTTATGAAATTATGTCTTTTAAGTTACTGTTTTACTGCCTTGGTTGATGAGCTCCATCACTTGCTGTTCACACCTTGCTTGAGCAAATAAATTGAGTTATCAACAGCTTGCTGCAATATTAATTTGTTCCATGATTTTTTGCACCTTTTCTTGAGAGAAACCAACGAAATTTTCTGTTTTCATATTATAGACTGCATTTTGGTATACTCTTGTTTTTAAAGACAGATTAATTTTCCTCTTGTTGGTTTCTGACTTTCCTTTTTTATTTCTCCTCTTTATTTCAGCTGTTTCTGTTCAGTCACTGCAAAGAGCACATTGTAGCCTAGGCATTATTTCAAAGGGTGTCCCTTCTGTAAATGATCAGATCTGTGTAAATGCATGCAACACTATTGCAAATTGTTGTGATATTTTTAAAACCAATAAGTTCCAATTATGTTTTCTTCGTTATCATCTTTGTAGGTTAGCTAATCAGCACTTAATTATTATTGGAAAAGCTGTGGGAATGCTGCATGCAAGTGGAGGGAAATCTCAGTAACAGGAATTGACTCACAAAAGATAATGAAATAAAAAAGGTCTTGTTTTTTTTTTTCTTTCTTTTTCTGCATGCTTGATGTAATTTGATTTGTCACGTATCTTTCCATCTTTTTAGGTTTGGACATGGGACATTCATGGTTTGTTTGGAAAACATTTACAAAAAGATTACTGGTAAAGACCTGAAATATGAAGCCTTAATGGGCAAGCCTAGTGAACTGACCTATCAGTATGCAGATTACCTTATCAGAGCTCAAGCAGCAGAAAGACAGTGGAAGCAACCCATTCAAACTCTTTATGCTGTTGGGTAAGAAATTATAATTCTATTGAGTACATCAAGAAATTACTTACAAGATAAATACTGAATAATAAAGATACACAACTCTTTGTATGGTTAGGCCCATGATGTCACTTCTGGGACAACTGAAAATGGTTAGCACTGTTGCACTTAACGATGTTTTCATGCCTCGCTGTTTCTAGCCTTCAACTTGATTCTTAGATCTATGTATACTTTCTGTGTAAGTATAAAAGGGAGGTTTTATGTCTCTTTTTAATTTATTTAAAATAGTCTTTAAGCCTTTAACAAAAAGTTTGTGAGGCTGTTGTTTTGTTTTCTTAAACTTAGTATAACACCCACAAGCTTTGAGTAGTACATGAGATTTTAAGGAATATAGAACTAGAGTTGATTTGAGGTGTAATGGAACTTGATCATACACTACTATGCATGCAGTGACATTGTAGAATCATTTTAGTAGAATGAAATGAAGCTCTGTTTTATCAAGGATTGTTCCAGAATTTCCAAGATAACCTCATTAATGGACTGCTAATACCTGTCTTTGCTTTTCCTTTGCCCTATCCTAGTCTGGAATTTTCAGTATGGAGAATTTTCACTTCTATTAAATGTCACGGTTAATGAAATTGCATAATAAATTAATGGATTTCCTCCTGTGTAAATAATTCCACGTGAAGTTATGGAAAATGCAAAATACATAGTTAAAACCTTGATGTCCTTTCATAAGCTTGAAGTTAGAGAACTAAAATTGTGCTGCTGACTAAATTATTTGTATTTCCAGAGATAATCTCATGACTGATGTGTATGGTGCTAACCTTTACAATCGCTATCTTGAAGAGAAGAATTCCAGAAAAGGCTCAAAAACATGGATTCAGGCCAAAGTTGCTGGAGGCAAAGGGTCTGCTGCTCTCTCTCAGGATGATGAAATAGACAATAGCTGGGAGAATGAGCTGGCATCCTCTGCTGCTACCCACTGTAGGTCTGTTCTTGTTTGTACTGGGGTTTACAACCCTCACACAGAGGTACCCTTGGATACCAAGGAGAGCAGAACTGAAATGGTATTCCATGGCCACAGAGATTTTAGGTTTGATCCCGGTTTAGTAGAACCAGATCATGTGGTACCAGATGTTAATGCTGCTGTAGACCTAATCTTCCAGTTGGAGAACTTTGTTCCTAATTGAGATGACATGATTTCTTCAGGACTGCTCAATGTTATACTTTTCTTTCCCTAAACTGTGCTTTAAAACCATGACACAAACTGCTTTTTTTTTTTTTTTTTACTTTTTAATTTATATAATATTATATAAATATGAAAGTAGATTAATGTGCTTAATATACTTAGTATAAGACTATATAAATTAAAAAAAATCTGTTTAAAATACTTAATTTAAGATTGTATAAGTATAAATAATACTTCAAAAAAAAGTATTTGAAACTAATTTATTGCTTTAGCTGTCCTTTATTTGGATGTTATTCATTATTTTAGGTATTCCAGTAGTTATTTTTCATAATTGCTTATGTTATATTGGTCTTTAAATTCCATTTGTGTGACCATTCATTCCTTCCTTTCTTGAAAGATTTACCTTCTAGTTATTGAAGGTCTTTGATAGTGGGACTGGGTTATTCACACAATTACAAATTGTTTGAGCACAGTAAGTATTCTGCAAAAAACGAGTGTTCTTTCAAATATGTTGCTTCACATAAGAGTTGAATTTGAGTATGTTCTGTCTCTGTACTCACTCAATGTAACCGTGCAGCCTTTCTTTTTATCTGTTTTCCAATTTATCTGTACCTGCATTGCTGCTACGCTCTGACACGTAAAGCCTTAAAAGAAATGCCAGTATAAGCTGATGAAGGCTGAGTTGTTAACACAAATTTTGGAACTCTTGCTAACTGAACAGTCATGAAGCAAAAGCAGCCAATAGTGAGTGTCCTGTATGGTGTAACACCTGGCCTTTTTGTTGTTGCCTTTTTATTTGCACTTCTGTGGGTAATTTTGGAAAGCTTTAGAAATTGTTTTGGGCATTTTAGCTGGACTTCTCCACTGAATGAGTGACTGCTATTTGGGCAAAAAGTGCCTACTAGTTTACTTGAAGCTTTGTACAACTGTGGTAGCTGACTGTCCTTGAGTGTAATATGTTTTGTCTCATGTTAATGTTATGTGTTTGGTTCATGGATTTTTATAACTGTTCATTTTTTAAAAAACTTATTTTTATAAAATACTTCTAACCATTTTAATCCAAAAGATGTATTTGAAAATATCTTCTGCGTTGGTCATAACACAGTGAGATAACACTTGAGATAAGCAGTGTGTCTGTCCCTTATTGCTTGGAAAACACAAGTCAATTAAATGCTTAAAAATGAAGTCAGCTTACATGGAAGTATCATGTAAAATCACCTCAGGACTACTGAGGTGTGGAATCTGTTTTGTTTCACAAATAAGAAATGGTACAAACAAATCTGAGTCTTCCAGAGTTCTTGCAGAAGTAGCAGAATGCTGCCTTACAAACATTCTCAGCTGGTGGCGTAAGGAGAAATGACTTTCTGGCCAACTTCTACACTGCTTATTCTGAAATCAAAATCTGAGTATTCTTCATGTCATGAAGAGAACAACAGTGCTACCATTAAGTCAGGCTTTTGTTGTGTGTTCTGTTTGCATACCACTCCAGTCACTTCCACTACTGTCAGGATTGTTGATTAATTCACTCATGTTTTGTATGTTGAAAGCTACTTACCTTGCTGGATGCAGGGTTTTAAGTTTAAGGACGCTATTCCAAAGATTGTATTTTATTTTTATTCACTGGAAAACTATTATAGCAGTCCGTTCTTACCTTTTTACTGTTACAGCAAGTGAATATGTGTCTGTTTCTTTATCGCTTTTCTTTAATACGCCAACTACTTATGAAGCATGCCAAATGTTTTTAAGTAAAGAATGTTGTTAAGGTTTTGTAAGACATCAAGATAACCAAAGTTGTGTTGTTTCAGTACTGAAGCACATTGCTGAATTCTTTCTAATTGGAAACTGTTTCAGACTTTCGGTGAAGCGAGGAATAAAAATGTGGAAGTTGATGAAGAATGTACTGTTCAATTTTTCTCCTTTTTTTCCCCCCCAGATATGCATGAACATTTCAGCATCAGTTATCATTTATCTGTCAGCACAAAACAAAATATAGGCAGTTGTTGCTATGGATGATGACCAAAGCTGATCTATATATTGGAATTACTGTAAAACTTGAAAGAACTGTTGGCATAGTAAGGCACTGGCCACAGCATGCTAGCTATAGGCTTGTTATTCCATGTTGTACAAGTGAAGATGCTACGCTGGCGGGCTTCTCCTTTGTTGTATCTTGTTAACTCGAGAAGTGGTGCAGGTGAGATTTTCTTTCAGAGTGTCACAGAACATTGCACCAGAGTCAATAATGCAGTGGGTAACGCTGTTGGTTAGAAATGATACTTTAAAGTGACTCTAAAGTTGGTAAATTAGTTAAATGTGGAATTCCATAAAAGAAATGTTTCCATTACGTGAAAGGTAATGTTTGAAGTGAAAGCCAGCATGGTAAAATGTTCTTTTTAACCAGTGAAGTGTGAGATGAATGAAGATCAGGCTTGTTGAGGGAAGTCTCAAACTGTGTTAACTTTTTCTCTCTTTGATTGTCCTCCTACATGGATTTTCACTTGTATTATTTAATGTGTTTTGATCTTCAGTGCTTACCTCACTGAAATAGACAGCATGTCCCACGTGTTGTGTTTGGTGTATTTGGCCACACTGCTGAGCTGCTGGGTGTGACAGCACTTCTTTCAAGGCTAAAATGTCCTGTTGGAAATGGAAGTGTCCAAGATGCTCTGGAGTAACTCAGTGAAGTCACTGTTAGCAAATGCTGGAGGTTGTGGTGAAGTTTCTGTCATTAGAACTCGTTCTTCATTTCTGTGCTGGTGGCTTTGTCCTTCAAGCTTTTTCTATAAAAAAAAAGAACCCTCCAAAACAACCTCTGAAGAATAAATCCTGTGCTTTTTACTAATGTGAATTTGCAGTATTGTAAACTCCTGTCATGCTCTTCGGTTTCATATCTTTTTCTTTGGGAGCATTTTTGAGGAATTTAAGGAGTTAAAGTTTGAGGAGTTTGATACTTAATTTTAAAGATGTTTCTCCAGCCATGTATTTAAAACAAACAAACAAAAAAACACCCAAAACTCTTGATTTTAAAATGAAACTTATTATGTCACATCTTGGAACTGTAAAATGTCAAGGAAGGAATCATCGGCCACGCTTTTGAGCTGGGTGCCGTGCTCCTGCCGGTACCGCTGGCTGTGGGTTAATCGCACTGCTCGCGGTGCAGCTGTGCCCAGCGTGCCGGCGTTGGCTGTGCAGGCGGGCCTACAGCGGGGGGCGCTGCCCGCCATGTTGGGTTGCCTGGGAGGGGCGGTGGGGCCGGGTGTGGGGAGGCGGCGCGCAGGAAGGAGGGTCCCTTCTCCATGCTTTTATTCACCTGTAGTATAGAAGTAGTAGCTACTGTCCTCACGCGGTTCTCCGAGGGCCAGGGTATTTCAAGGTCTTCATCCTCATGGACCAAACCCCATGTTGGTAAGTGGTTAGTCGGTAAAATGCTGCAGAAATGGTGGGTGCCGGGATGGTGTCATCTTCTCATCCTCTGTTGGTCCCAAGTGAATGCTAGGCACTTGGTCCCTCCTCAGTGTCTGTGGCAGACACGTTCTGCCTGGCGGTCTGAGAGGCGAGCTCAGCATGATGTGCCTGAAAGCAGCAGCCAGGCATTGCTCCCCAGTTTGGCTGTAGGTGACTTCAAATATGTAACAGTTTTGTTAGATTTGGGAAAACACCTGAATTCTAAACAACTGTTTGGGCTTTCTTCAATGAGAAAATAGATAGGGGAAAGAAGTGACACTAATTTATTTATTTTTCCTGTGAAATGTGAAAAGGCTATAGCAGCTGAAAGGCCCTGGAGCATCTGAGTTTTGCTTTGTGGGTGGATTTGAAGAGACCAGCAAACCGCTGTCATGTTTTCCTTGCATGGATTTTAGAACTCCAGTTTGCCAGCTCTGTATCAGCTATTTCTTGTTCAGAATGTGTTTCATAGTGATGCATAGAAAGAAAAACTAACAATTAACAGAAACATTTTTCTAAGCTTTGATTTTGCCACTGTAAGTGACTTTTGGTCCCACCACCTAAATTTTAATCTCAATAGGGTAAAATCACCTGTTAGAAGCAGTTATTTTCAGTGCAGTTTACCAAGCTCACAGTGTCAGCACATGGTGATGCTGAGACATCATTCTGCCTTTGTAATGACTGAATATGGTGTTGTAAACTGATGTGAAAATACATCTGAAACTAATGCAGCTACAAGTTGTTTTCAGTTAGTTATGTTGATTGCACAGACAGCTGAAGGTGTGTGAACTTGCTCAGGCCAATGGTTCTGACCGCTGACTAACAGTCTGTATTCAGGTATTTTGTATACAAGCATGGATTTTGGGGTGATGAGATATATCCTGCTTTCAACATTCAAACAGCCTGCACATCAGAAGTTTCTTTTGAAAAGAGTGTGTGGTCAGTTCTGTGTGTAAGAGATCAATATGTATTAAAAATGGCAAAGATGGCAGACACAAAGTAAATCCACCTGAAAATCAGCTGAGCCTGAATCTCTTGCTTAATTAATCTTAAAAGATATCCCTCCTTGCTTTTGTTGACCTTGTATGCCAGGCTCAGAATCCGTAATAGTGCTAAACATCTGCAGTTGAACACCCAGCTGGGCTTCCTGCAGGTATATCTATTATCTCCTTCTGTAGCAGAAGCAGTGGTTGCAATGTAGCTAACAGTATTTTTCAGAATTAGAAGTGAATTTTCAATGGGACTTAAGTCCCATCTCTTGTTTTATGGCAGTGTATCTGTGTTTACGCTTTCCACTAGTTGAATAGTTGAGCTCCTGGCCATAGATGAGGATGCTTTGTTTAATTTACAATAATGACATGAAATCTAGGATCTAAATGTTCCTTAGGGAAGGTGCAGTTTTAACAACATTGTTTACATTTAATTGTAAACATTGAGGAAAAGTTATCCGCACCTCTAACATGGAAGACTTTGAATCCTTTTTATGTGCATGCATTTATTATGTAGGTGATGGGCAGTTGTTAAGTATGTGTAAGAGTCAAGTACTGCTTGTTTAACAGAATACACTGAACCATCTTGTCTAAAATTAAAAGAACATTACAGCACTGTAGAACAGGATACAGAATTTCTTAAGATCTTCATTTTTTTTGTTTTTGATAGACAGCCACAGCAAATTACATGCATAAAATAACCACAAAAGATATTAACTGCCAAATGTTTAATTAAATCTTTTTAATGATACACAGTACAATGTATCTACTAGTCTACAATTCACAACATAAAGCAGGTTTTGTATCTGCTTAAAAATATTCTTCATAATAAATTTATAAATAGATGAAGGAAAGTATAAAAAATTACTGTAGTATGCAAGCTTGCTCCTTTGTCTCCTCGTATTCCAAATGACCCAGTCAATATTGTAATAAGAGAAGTAGTTAGTGATTATTAGAAACATACAGCCTGCATCTCTCGAAGAAACCTTGGAAAAAACAGCAACAGATTTGTCCTAGAAAATGCAGAATATTTTTAACACCGTTACCCTCCAGACCCTTCAAATCATTTTGGAATGCAGTGAATGAATTCAATATGAATTAGAGATTTGTATTTTCTCCCCAGTTAGGTGCATGAGCCAGACTCACTTGAATGCTGTTGACTCTCTAGAGTTGTGCATCTCAGGAGGCTGCGTGCTCCAGCCGTCAGGTATCAGTGAGCGAGGCACAAAAGAGGGAAAAGTTGGTTGAGAGCACTGAGCACATCTGACTATCAGAAATCTTAGCGTTTCTCCACAAAGACCACGTGAAATCTTAAAGCAGTTACAAATAACTAAATCCACCTTTTGCTCAGTATGCCTGTACCTGTGTTATATCTGGGAAGTGGATGGTCGAAGTGGAAGTCTGATCTCTTGTATTGGCTTCCCAGGTTTTGAAATGGTATGTTCACATAGCACCATTTCAACACTCAACTCTACCGCCTGAATCCCTCATCTAACACCACCAAGCTGTTTTAGCAGTTACTCATCAGTACGTCACTCTCTTAAGAAAACATACATAGAGTTTTCTTTTGTCAAGTATCAAAACTTTTCCTACCTAGAATGATCTATTTTTATACCTCTTACAAAGGGGAAAATCCTTATCTATGCACAGCATTGAAATAGGAAATTAACGTGAAAAATAAAGAGTGAGTATGCTCTGCCTTTTGCATGAATGTTTTTTTTTCTGATAACCATTTCCCTTTATTGAGAATATAGTTCCACACAAGTTGCTTTTTTTGCAGTGGTAATTGCTGAAAATTCAGCTCTTAACTTATAAATAGCTTCCAATTCTCAAGGCAAGTTGGCACGCTGCGTTCAAAGGACAGTCTTTCATACCTTTGTTTTCATATGGAATAGTTTAGGTAGCCCAAATGGTCAGATGCTGCAAAAATGCAATTTCTAAGGAAATAGTCTTCCATTTAATGTTTTCCTGTTTCTGTTTGCAGAAATATATATGTGTACGTTTTGGTTGGTTGAATGATTGGAAATCACATCTGCTAGCTTCCCCCAGTGTTGGTCATGTGTAAGGTACTTTATCTAAGTCAGAATCTACAGAAACTTGGATCCCTTCAGCTAGCTATTACATTCGAATAATGTATCCCTTAAGATGTCTTGGTGAGCGTGGGGGGCTTAAGACGGAAACTCCTACAGTGTAGCCAACTACGGTATAGTTTGAGTAACAATAAACTTAATAGGGGAACTGTCGTTCCTGGTATCTTAATCCAGAATGTAAACATCAAAAATATAAATCTGGGATAATATTTTGGTTTAGGAGTAATTTTAAAAGGTTTTTTCACTTGTAATAATTCAGCTGGAATACCCAAGTTTGCATGGTTAAGCAAGCTTTGGATGAAAGTGGCTTAGATAGAAGCAGCTTTAGGAAGCTGCTGTACCTACCAGATGCCTTACCCTGCTTACAGCACCTCATCAGCTGAATGAGTGCAAAGCTAGACTTAACTTTTTTTTTTTTTTTCAGAGTACAGCATTAGATGCATGTTACTGATCTTAAGTCACTGTCAGAGGTGGGGGAACTGTAATTACACGTGTGCAGAAAACCTGTTGGGTACAGTCCTGCTGTCCCCTTCAGAGATCTGTGATGAGATTCTCTTTTTTTTTTTTTTGTATATTCGAGGTTGAGAGTAGAAATCAGTATCAGCAGTTCAGTTCAATAATCAATTTGGAAGTAACTCAAGTGAAACCTAAAAATGTCTTGCAAAAGGAACGTACAAAGTAACTTTTTAAGAATAAAAGAGCCTCGTTTTTTTCTTCTATTGATTGCAATGAGGTTGTATCTGATCCCCTGCCATTCTCAGAGGATGCCCCTGGAGAAAGGTGATGTACTTTTACATTAAGCTACTCTGTTACGTACGCTCAGCTATACACGTACGTAACACGTGTTACGTACACAGCTATAGTTCAACATTCCACTTTTGTTGGAGGTAGACAGCCATCAAAAGTCAAGCAGGAAAACCTGTAACTACAAGTGCAGTGTATTACTGTAACTATGAGAAGGAAATTACCTGCTTTAAACTGAGTAATCATTGACTAAACTGCCCGATTTTAATGAGATGAACTACAAAATTCTTCATGGCTAACTCAGGCAAAGGCTTTACTTTTCTCATTCTTGGGATCTTACTGTTAATTTGTTTTCCAGTGGCCTCATAAAAATTAGTATATCAAAACAAGGCAACTGTCGACGCTGTCTGCCTTCAGTCACACCTAAAGGTGTAGAGGTAATCTGGGGCACCTGCCATTATCAGTATTAGTGTGACAGAAACCCTTGTTGAAAAAAGACAGTAAAAACAAAGGAAAGTATAAAAAAAAAAAAAGAGGAAAAAGAAAAAGCTCTTCTGTTCTTCGGACTAAAATGAAATGATAAAAAGGGGTATAGAGGGCTAAACTGGTGCTGGGAATGTCTTGTTGTAGAATGGCTCTTTTTTTCCTAAAGTGTGTGATGGGGACTGCATTAAGTGCTTGCGTCTGAGATTTTTGCTGCTTTGAATAGTTGTATGACTATGTTCAGTAGAGTTGAAAGAAAACTAACATGACCTGCCCAGCAAAAACTAATGTATGCAGGAGGCTTGTTTTCAGACCAAAATCTCCATGGGATGGTCAGCACTAAAAAATACTACGACATTAAAACTGAGATAATATTTCCCAGATCTTTAAATCTCTTCCTCTAGGGAGAAAAAGAACTATGACATCTGGGAAGAGCTCCCAGTTCCCTCAGGACTGACATGAGATGGCAAAAGGGTAAACGGGGACACTGAGTGGCTATGAGATTAAGTGATGGAGGTGTAAATCTCGGTGGAATTATATATATATATAATATACACCAGGGAAGCACTAGGGAAAGGCTTTGGTGTTATTTGAGTGTACTTCTGCTCAGATGTATGCAGAATGTTAGGGTTTACAGCAGTAATGCCTTTAAAACACATGTGACAATCTGTTCTTCATATAAATCTGGTTTCCTCTGAAGTCAAAGAAAAAACTGAGTAAGAGGCCTGGTTTTCATGAAGCTCTGAGAAATCTATGCTGTGTGAAGAGGGCTTCATTTGATTTTGTTCGTCTCTCATAAAGTCACCTACACTTTGCATGCTTCACTGAGAGCAGTAAAATCATTAGGACTTTTCTTCTGTTCTCATATATATTCTCATTAATTTATATATATATATAATTTGTTTTGCAAAACAAATAGCATGTTTCTAGGTTAACATTTATTTGATACAATGGTTACATAATTATAAATATTTGTAAAAAAATTCCATCCATTATAATAGACTGGATGGCTAACTGGAGGTAAAATTAGCTTAAATCAAAAATCAGTACAGGGAATAACACTGCCCGTGCTCCTGGGAACCACATTCTGCTGATGATCTCTGTTCAGTATTTGCCTCTGCATTCCATTCTTAATTGTTATAGGGCAGGGATCAATGTTCCCTTCTGTGTTTATGTAATATTTTGGACACTTTGGGCACTGCCAAAACCAAATGATAAATACCTGGTCAGCCAAGGAGATCTGCTTAAAGGCAGTTAGTGCACCATAGTCTTGTTAATGATCAGCTGCCAGTAAACAGGGCTCTTGGCAAAAGTTTACACTGTGAACTCTAATCATGTGCTACTGAATTATTCACTTGATGCACATCAGTGCACATTTGTAACCTGAGAGCTGAAACAATTTTTTTTTAACCTGTAAATCTCAGATTTATTGCTACTTGCTCTCTTCATCCAGGTAGCCTTTAGAGTTAGAGGACAAAGCTGACCTGAAGCCTTTTTACAAAAAAGAAATCTGGACCAGTGAGGGTCGTCAGAAAATGCAGTGAACAAATCACTGACTGTAGCTCCTGTTTTCTGACTGAGACAAACCCAACCTGCAGGTAGAGTCACAGCCTTCAACTGTAGCGTAAGAGAGAAATGGGAGCTAATACTAAGGAAAGGTCAGCTCCTTGGTCTGTGGCTACTCATTTACTAGGTGGGACTTAAAACTAAGGAAATGGATTTCTCCATTTACTGTAAAAAAAAAAACCAAAAAAAAAAAACAGTAATAATTTTTAAAAATCACTGACTGCACTGGAAGATCTATGTTACTTTTGCGTCTTGATCCAGTTTTAAGTTGATTTTCTGTGTAAACTACTGATTTTGAGCAGTAGCAATACTGTCCTTAAATGCACATGAAATTTTATCTGCATGGATTAAATAATTTGGCACTAATCCTGCAGATACTGAAGGCTGAGCTTATCTGAGTGTCCACGTGCACGCATGCAGACCTCCAGGACTGTAACCTACAGATGTAAACTATAAGAAGTCATGACAAGTCCAATGCTTGCCAGTATTCTGTAGCTTAATGACCATCTAACCAGGAGGAAAAACAGTAATCAGGACTGAATTTTAGCTTGGACTGTTTTCATAGATTTTCCTGGGAGTGGAATGTATGATTTCTAGGCAGAGTTTGTATGATTCTAATTTCTGGTTTTTAGCTACCACTGGGAACTCACTGCCTGCTATCTTTGAATGAGCTATGGATATGTCCTGCAAATGCTACTGGGTATGTTCCCAAAATGCTACTGAATACTGTGGCTTAATCTGCCCTTCCATATAAAACAGTCGTGAAAACAATGCTAATTGAAAAATGTAAAGCCCTTTCAGTCTTACAACTATAAAACTTGAAATCTAGTCCCTTAGGTTAGAAGCAAACAGGATACAAAGCCTAAGCAATTCTTCAATAGTCCTACCTCAGACTTTAAAGAAAACAAACAAACAGGAAAAAAAACACAACAAAAACCCACAAACAGAAAGACCAAGGAATGATTTAATATTTTCTGTATGAAAATGAATAGCACTGAAATTAGGATCTATTAGCCCTTTCTTCAGTCTTTCAGACTTTCATGATACCAGATTGCTGAATTGCTAAAAACAGGTGTAACCCCGCTAGCAAACCAATCCACCTGGTCAAGATCCAAGATTTTCAAAAGGAACAAAGTGACTTCACTTCCTGTGGGCGCTTTCTGCAAATGAGCTACTTTAAAGTACCTAAATTGGAAAAATCACTGGTCGCTTCTGAACACCTTTGCTTTAAGTGCAGATCTAAAGATAAGCCTGCTTCTGCCCCTTTTTCTAATCTGAGTTTGTGAGGTGCTTCAGCGTGTAAATCCAGGGAGGACTGCTGCCATCAGCACTTCAGCTGTATCTACAACATGCAGTACAGAGCTGAATCTGAAAGACAACTATATGATTATGGAATCTATTTTACTTCATAATGTGAGTTTTGATCAACAGTAGAAGACCTTCCCTGCTAACTGTTCTTAGGAAATAAACAGCAATTAGTGACAGGGAGAGAGAAGTAGAGGAGTACAAAGGGGGGAGGCAATCCCTCATGGAGATGCTAGACTCTTAAAACAGAAAAGCTGCAGTGCATGCAGTTCTCAGCTACTGTGAAGTCTTCTTTCTAATTACATGTCCAGATTATATTTAAAAAAGACGGTTAAAAATCAACCGAATCCTACTTATACCACTTAAACAATAAACACTCTGGTAACATTATGTCAAATGTATGACCAGAATTAACCCTGTATGTGACCATGAGGCACGTGGCAAGGGATCATGGCTACCACTCAGTTCAAGGTTTCTCCAGTTCCTGTTTCCAGTGGTGCAGGTCTTGAGTTTCAAATGAAATTAACAGACCTGAGGGCAAAAAATCCAAGACACTCGCTTGTAAAAGGGAGCTATCACTGCAAACAGTAACAGATGCAATGCATTTTCTCTCAAGACTATATTTAAAATGACTAAACTGGTCCAACCCTGCCTGACAGCAAGTCAGATATCAGCATGATATCGCTCAGGGTGATTTTGCTATCTGTTAAAATGATAACTTAAGAAAATGAAAAAAGAATAACCTGAGAGAAGACTGCCCTTCCTGGGCCTGTTCCATTACTAGCTATTCCATTACATGCCCTTGGACAGATGACTGCTATTTGGTCCTGTATTATGGGTATTTTGGAAATTGAAATACCTTTATCAAAGATGCTTCCTGTCACTTCTGGGCTTTCTGGTCACTGGTGGAATGCTGAGGATTTGAAGAGACACTGTCAAGCGTGCCTATTCTAAAAGTAACCTCCTTTGTCAACAATTCCACGCTAAGTGCTTCAGTACTTTGGATGTGAAGCACTCTTTTTCAGCCATCTGTCTCCTACCCTGCATCACCAGTTTGAAGTTTCTTTTCCCACTGTCGTACCTGGCATGATGGTTACAGAAAAGAAAATGGCAGGGAAAAATGCTGATTAATTTTTTTCAAAGGGCCTAACTTTTAGGACTACCTCTCAGAAGTCCCCTTATTAAAAAAAAAAAAAAAAAAAAGACACCAAAGCAACCAGGATTGTGTCTAACTAACTTCTACAAAATGGCTGGTTTCACAGGAGGAGGAGAATATGGCTACTGTGCTACTCAGCATTAGGGTAAAGCACCATCTAAATTCCAGTAAAGTCAGGGATTTCACCTAGCTCATATCAGCAACCACACCCCCAGCCTTCTACAACGTCTTTGCTGTCAAGCTTGATGCTGTCAGTATTCTTCTCACTGAACATTGGGCCCCCATGCCTCATCATGAGCTCTGTAGCCATCTTCACAAAAGCCTCCTCCACGTTGCTGGAGTCTTTTGCAGAGGTCTCTATGGCACAGATGATATTATCATAGTGTTCAGCCAGACTCTGAGCTTCTTCCAGCTGAACCTCTCGAAGGTCACTTAGGTCAGACTTGTTTCCTGGAAATAGGAAAGAGAAATTTATGATGACTGTTTATGCCAGAGCTACTGTTTGGTAGAAGGCTGTCATGTCACCTAGAGCAGCTGCAGAATTTCCACTCTTGGAGATTTTCAAAATTTAACTGAAAAGGCCCTGACTAACCTGACATCAACCTTGCTTTCTGCAAAAGGTTGGACTAGGTCATCTCCATAAGACCCTTCCTTCCAACTTGTATTTCTGTATGACTCATATGTAGAACAGAAAAAGTCAATAATCAAAATGACAGGATTGAAGAGCAATGGCTGGAGAAAGAAAAGTGGGTTAGAAATCAGAGCTAAAATCGTTTTGTGAGAAAAAAAAGAAAGACCCAGTGAAAATAACAGCAGTCTTCTGGTTCCTAAGGACATCTGGGATACTGAAGTACTAACAGATTCACAAGCCCCAGGAATGGCGTCTGAGTCAGAAACACTGGAGCAGAGAGGCAGTATTTCAAATAGAGAACTGATGGATTCTAATTGCACTGAAGTTCTTCCAAAATCCTGTCTGCTGAAGGATGTGGGTGCACTGGTCCATCAAAACCATGTCTGCTTGATATGATGGAAGTTCTTGCTAGAAACTTTACAGTTGTAATCATCAGAATAGCTATATAGCAGCTCTGGTTCAGAACCTGGGTATCTTGGTACTTCCTTCACCACTAAGTGAGATGTGAGGGCTTAAAAGCTGGCTTCTGATACAAAGCTGCCTAATGCTTAAAAGAACTTAATCAGAGCAGACAGGCTTCTTAAGCATATCTGCCTGATGAATCAGCACTTTCTGATTTAGGAAAAAAAGAGAAAAAAGAAAATTTCCAATCAGCACTACTACATACATTTTGATTTCAAGCAAAGCCAAAACTTTTAACCATCAATAGGTTCTGTTACATTGCCCAGCATCCTCTAGTACTGAGTATGAATATTTTCAGTCTGTGACTTTAACTCACCGATCAGTAACTGCACTATGTTGGAACCAGCATACTTTCTCACATCCTCGATCCAGCGAGGAATGGACAGGAAGGAGCCTCTCTTGCTGATATCATAGGCTAGGATTGCTCCATTGGCGCTGCGGTAATAACTCTGTGTGATAGTTCGGAATCTCTCCTGGCCAGCTGTGTCCCAGATCTGCAACTAAATAAAACAAAGCATGCAATGACACACTGGCTAGTAAAGGTTTTAAAATATGTTAAGTTTTCCTGAGTCAAAAGACAGGACTTGATTCAATAGCCTTGTCATAAATCTCCCTTATATGTAACACATTGTGGCATTATACTTTTCATGTCCTTTGATCATGATTTAAGGATAACAGTGTATCCTGGAGAACTTTTCCATACTTGGCTGCCTAAACTTGATATTTGCATTGAGATGCTTTGGGTTCCAGCCGGTGAGTTCTGATGCAGTATGCTGTAGCAGACTATGAAATTATCACTTTGGTGTGTTTAGACCTACGCCTCTGTCACTTTCAGATACAAAGAGCTTCCAGACACTTTGCTTTTAGGTGGTAGAACAAACTTCATATGGGGAGGAAATACATGGCGATATACTTTTGCCTAAATCCAGCAGTGTAAAAACTATAGGTCTAGTGTCAAGTTTTGAGTTCCCAGTACTAGATGTTCCAGAGGAAGAAGCCAAATAACTGAGAGTGTACAAATATAATATCCTGCTCATAGGGAAAGCTTATTTTTAAATCCTCTTGTCTTACAAGTTGTCTAACGTCCTGGAACATGACAGTTTATGTCATAGGAACTTTTAATCTAAAGTAACTGTGGATTCTCATTCTCCATATACATCTCTAATTCTTTCTGAATCCTTCACAACTCTTGGGTGCAAGCAATAGTAATAATGGAAGCAAAGATTTTTCTTTTAATAATTTTAAATTTCACTTCCCCTCCTCCTCATTTCCAAATGATGATAAATGAGACATGATTGCTTTTTTGTGTGCATGTGTGTATGTGTTTATACAATTCATGACATTCTACATCTCCTCTTAATTGGATTGGACATAAGTAAATACTCTTGAGTCGTTTTCCTTATTGTGGACCTTTTGTTAATTTCTTCCCCTCTCTGAACCTCTTTCTTTTAAAAACATCACCTTCAGTGATGCTTTACACCAAGCAATACAGAACCACGTTCAATGTATTTATTTTACACATCAGTATTTTGTTTCTATCACCTGACTCTGCTGCATGAAAGGATAGGACTTACTTCAAGAGGCGTCTGGATGAGGAGCTACAAGATATGGTTTAGTAGCTTATGGTAGCAATGATAACAGGAGGACAGTTGGACTAGATGATCTTGTAGGTCCTTTCCAACCTTGTGATTCTACGATTCTGTGCTCAAGCAGCAACTTTCATTTTGAAAAAGGCTGTATTGATCAGCTAACGTTCATATGCTAAGTAAGCATTTAGATCTCAAACAATGTACGTACAGCTTAAAAGGAATCGATTCAGTGAAAAAGTACTTCTCAGTTTTGGTAAGTTTTCTCAGAGAAGGGAAAGGGACTGTAATGGACTCAGGAAACCACAAAACCATGCTTATTATTGGAACTGTTAATGATCTAGAGAAGTAAACAGACAATTACTAGACAAGGAAGTTAATGGCAGGCTTTTTATATTCTCTATACTCAAGTCTCCCACTAGACCTTTTTGTTCTTTATGTAGCTCAAGTTTCAGCACTTAAGGTCATGTGCAAAATATGGCTAATGATGATTACCCAACACCTGGGAAGAGACTGGGAGATATTACATATATAGAAGACTTACAGTATTTTTTTTAATTAAAAACTTTTCATTTACCTGCAGAGAGACTAAGCAAGCTGGTCTTGGGCCTTGTGCCATATACTGAATTTTGAAAACATCTCCACATGTACCTTCCATAAAATCACAGAATCATGGAAGTTGGGACAGATTTGAGGAGCTGACAAAGACAACTGCTTTCTCAAAGTGAGATCAAAACTTAATTCTCTGAGGAGGATTTGCTCCATCGTTTTCTCAGTGACCAAAATGAATCTGATCAACTTGTAGTTGTCAGCATTTCTTGCTCTTTCTGAACTTGAGTATGACCTGGTGTCTCTGATCCTCCCAGATTTCCAGTCGTTCAACAGCAATACAGCAACATCACAGTGACATCAGGAAGCCCTTACAGCACTCCCAGACATTTTTTACTCGAGTGTTTATGTCTGTGTCTTCACAGGACTGAATGTACAAAGTTGCTGAAGCCCTGAATGTCTGCTGGGAACAGCACAGACCACAGGCTTGATCTTCTGAGGAGCTCAAACAGCAATCTTCCTCCCAGCCCATGTGCTCCAGGTAGGCTCTCAGAATTCTGATGTTTGTGCTTCTCTAATTGTCATTTCTCTTTTATGTAAAGACAGAATTGTTCAGCTTATTGTGGATTTTTTTCCAGTGCTGAAACTACAGTATGTGTTAGCTCTATCTCTGTGACATAACCCATAAGCATGCACACCATCTGACAGACCTTTTTGTCACTGCTCCCATCGCTTCTTGCAGAAGAAGCTTGGTGAGTGATAACTCTGTTTCAAACAAAGTCAGTCACATAAGGACATGATTTGCTTAAGCTAAACTAAGGCTACACAGTCATCAAATGCTTGCCCTCGCAGCTGCATAACCTTGCCCTCTCTGTGCTGAAACTAGCAGCTGTTAATCTGATTCACTATATGGCTTCACTCACAAATGTAACTGAAAAATGAGGATTTTTCTTTTGTTTGAAGAGTTAACACTTTGCAGTCAAAATCCCTGGAGATTTTCAAGACCAGACCAGTTTAGACCCTGAACAACCTGGTATGTTCTCAGAGATGACTAGTTTGAGCAGGAGGCTGGATGAAAGACATGAAATTCTTTCAACCTGAAATACTCTTGATTCTATGATTTTAGATTTAAAAACGCATATATATCTGCATGAAAATAAATGATGGCAGGCAATCATGTTTAATAAAGCCAATTCAAAGAGACTTGCTTTGCACTTAGAAGAGTAGATCAACTCTAATACACAAGGTTGCAGAGTCAACTCTTGTTATCTGAGAGCATGTGCACAGGGCTCTTGTGGTTCTGCTAAGAAAACACTAGGCAAAAATACAGGAAAGCATTCCATATATTTGTATGCACCCATGCTCCTTTTGTAGGCACTTCAGATTTTCTGCAGATGTTTCAGATTTATAGTATTTGTACTGTTTATTTGATCTATCAGTGTGCACGAGTCTGATATATTTGAACCAAACCTGCATGGTGTTATGGAACTGTACATAAACAGCCATTTTTATGGGACTTGTGGAGTTCCTTTACCAACCTGGTTATCTGAGGTGTGCTGCCACAACTAAGATGCACACACATTCAGAGTATGTGAGGAAGGAAGATGGAGAAGCCATAGGGAGTTATGAACTCCAGCAAATCACACATGCCTTTAAGTCAGAAGGTGGTAAAATATATGATGGCTATGATGGCTTTCTGGAAAATCATTCTTGATTGTCTGATTAGCTCAAAGAAAGCAGAGTTTCAACCACAGAAACTGACCACATTGAAAATTGTGAGTGATAGGCTGACCAAAGAGCACAGTAAATTAGTATTATCAAATGGTTTAATTTGGACTTGTCTTGCATTGATAAACATACTGTTTATCAAAGGTTAATGCTTAACTGGCCTCAGAACTCTTTAAATAAATTCCCCTTCCCTTGTTTCCTACAAAATTTATTAAGTACTTTTCCAATTCTTCTAAAATATTGCAAGAGTCGAGGTTTACCTTTGTTTGTGAAGCAGCATTAATAATAACTAGGTATATCCTGCAATCAGTAACTTCTATTACAAAGATAGAAATGCTGTTTTATGCTATGAATTCTTCAAAATATAGCAACTTCCTTAAAGTTCCCCTGCACTAAAATAGTGGATGCAAAGGCTCCACTAAATGATTCTAAACCAATAGACTGTAACAAATCACAACAGTACTCCTAAAAAGTCTTACTGAAGCAATCTTGCAACTTTGACAAAAGCACAAAAAACAAGCTCTGAATAGCAATATATTTAAAGTAACATTCATACATGCAAGAGGTACGATAAACTGATCCATTTCATTATTTTCACTACAAAATTTTCAGAGAATGAAGAATTACTGTTTGCTAAGCATTCTGCATTTCTGTTTTACTGGTGTTAGGAGTCTCAAAGTAGTTGAGAAGAGAGCTGTACTTTCCTTTGAATATCAGATCATGTAATAACCAATTGATTTGGTTTTGTTCAGCAATGTTAGTAAATACAACTCTTTCTTCCTTCTGTCTTTCATTCCTATCTATTCTTTTTTGTCTTTTTCCTCAAATATTATGCATTTCCTATTTTATTCTTTCTACTGTATATGATGCCATTGCACAATAAATTTGGGACTTGTTTGGAGTTGACTCTCCCATCAGTCAGGAGTCAAGACAGCTAACAAGCCGTAATATTATATTACTTGCAATTTGGCCAGATAATTACACACTACATTTAGAACAGAATATACATATGTTGCTCTGAAAGTAGTGCTTCCTATTTATTTCCACAAAAACTACAACACAAACAAAGAGCACAATACTACCATTTGATAGTGTCAGTTCTCAACTACAAAATGCTCTTTCTCAACACAGGCACCACCATTAGCTGTACATTTTCATTAGTGATGAACAAGAGCCTGCATGCCATGCTCATAAAAATAATGCACGAGTGGAGGTGACCCAGTCACAGTGGCCACTGCTAAAAATGTACCACCCACCACACCACTGTGCTCACACCTACTGTTTGTCTCCATAAACATTCAGCAAGTGTCAATGAACGTACAATTTTTTTTCTGCATGGAGGAATTCATTTCCACTCCTTTGATTCATACACAGCTCCATGTCAGACACCATTCTGTCAGGTCACCCCTCTGTTGCTATCATGTGGCAGCATAAGCTAATGGAGTATTCGTACTCCATTAACTTATGTACCACTACCATCTGCCTCTGACATTGTGGGCCAACATAATAAAACAGGAGGCATTACTTTCAGAGTAGCCCTCCTATTTACAGCTATAACGTCTGAATAAAAGTCCAGAACCTTAATAACATATGGGCTGAAAAGATCTGTAAGTTAAAAAGTGCAGTGGTACATAAAGAAGTATTTATTTTAAAGTGAATGTGTTTGTTTTCAACAATTCCCTCCTGCTGCTTTTCAGAAGACATAGTAAGAGGAAAAAAAATCATAATGGAAAAAAATATTTGCTGTATGTAAAATACTTTAAAATGGCAACATGAAATAGATATTAAAGATACTCTATTAATTCATCAGTCCATAAGAGGAGGCTCATGAAAAGAAATGGAATTTTGTTATTTCTAACCACAAGTCACAGACTTGGACTTACAAATATCCTTGATTTTCATTATGCAAAATCTCAGTTCCAGTTTTATATTTTCTTACAGTGACATAACTGTTACAAAATTTTGTTTGCTTGCCACATTCTTTCTATCACTCAAAGAACAAAGAATTATTTTATCAATAGGATTTTAATTACTATGCATTACATCAGCAACCATGACTTTTGGGAACTATGGTCTCTGTTATCTAGGGTTTAGTTTTCTAAGGAGAGAGCATGTAATAAACCACAATTGCAGCTTATAAGATAGCACATACTAAAGCATTTTCGTTCATGAAGATAGCTTTACAAAATCAATAGTGGAATGGCTTAGGTTGGAGGGGAACTTAAAGATGATGTATTCCAAGCCCCCTGCCATGGGTAGGGCTGCCAGCCACTAGATGAGGCTGCCCAGGATCCCATCCAAACTGGCCTTGAATGCCTCCAGCAATAGGGCATCCACAACCTCTCTGGGCAACCTGCTCCAGCACCTCACTACTCTCTGAGCAAGAAATGTCTTCCCAATGTTTAACCCAAATCTCCCCTTTTAGTTTAAAGCCATTCCCCCTTGTTCTATCACTATCAGACTTTTTAAGAAGTTGGTCCTACTCCTGCTTGTAAGCTCCCCTCAACTACTGGAAGGCCACAGTGAGGTCTCCCCAGAATCTTCTCTTCTCCAATCTAAACAAGCCCAGCTCCATCATAGGAGAGAGAGGTGCTCTAGCCCATTGATCGTCTTCAGTGCTCTCCTCCAGACATCCCTCCTGGACTGGGAGTCCCAGGCTTGGACACAGTATTTTAGATGGGGCCTCACGAGGTCAGAGTAGAGGGGGGTGATCACCTCCCTCTCCCCGCTGTCACCCCTCTGTGGATATGGCCCAGGATACTGTTGGCCTTCTGAGCAGTGAGAGCACACAGCTGGCTCACGTCCAGCTTTTTGTCTATTAGGACCCCCCCAAGTCTTCTTTGTAGGGCTCTTCTAAAGGAGTTCTTTTCCCATTCTATATACATATCTGGGATTGCCTCAATCCAACTGCAACTTGGAAATCAAGATGGTCATCACGTGCAGTTTGGATTTTGACATTCCAATAGAACCCAACCTGCCAAATCTGCCACATCCCCACGTGGCTCTGTGTGACATGGCTCACAGAAGCCTGTCCCAAGACAGCTGGCTCATTTAATCCTACTGGACGTCTCAAACTGCAAATAGAAGTCTTAAAGAAAGTACAAGAAGAGAAACAGACTTGATGGCACAGAGAGTTTACTTGTTCTGCCTCTCTGGAAGTGGTGTATCTCTGCAAATCTGAGATAGCACATATTGGGGAATGTTACAGTACCAGTTCTTTATATTTTGTTACTACAGAGAAAGTTTCAGTTACCAGGACCGTCTGTGAATAGCTTCTTTCTCAGGCACTAGCCTCTCTTTATGTATGATGCTTAGTCAGCTTCAGTAGCTGCTGAAGCACTGGTGTATGAGATGTCATTTGGGACATTTGAAATAATACAGCTTTAAGATGAAAGTCTTATTTGAGTTAGCAAAAAAACCCAAAACTTTATCTGCAGATCTTTCAACTTTACTCCCCAAACATGTTTCTTTTCCCCTGTTCAACAGAAATGCATCTAAAGGAAATTAGACTTAAAATCCTTGGGCTCCAGCTATTTCAGGCACATATAACTGTAGTGAAAACATTCAAGGTTTGACACAGAAAGGAACAGTAACGCAATTAACTTGAAAACTTGTTTGTTTGAATCTCAAAATAAGTGTCTGATTCACACTCACTCAGCTGTGTTGAAATACTATCCTTAACCCAACTAAAAAGGAGGCATAGGCCACTGGGGATGTGGAGGAGGTAGTGTCCAAATGCTCCTTGGGACTTTTTTGGACACACTGTTGCTCTGAAAGAACTTCTAAAGATCATCCAGTTAAAAAATATATATCTTTTTCTCATTTGTGCACCGTTTGCTAAACACAAAACAAACCTTCTCATTAGGCTTTAGGAAGGTTCTGCCTTGAGTAGCATAAATCCACAGTGAAGTTGGAGCTGCACAGGGACATCGCCTGGCACGCATTTGTAAGGCTCTTAACAACAAACAAACTTTTATTTTAAACACATCTTGAGTGCCTTTTGATTCGAGGAACTCCAATTAACATCTTACGTGAAACACTTTTAAGCAAGTGTGTCTCACACGAGTGGCACAATGAGAAGCTGCTCTTGCAGAGAACATGCACAGGCTTGTTTATTAACACAGTAGGATGTGACCTGTTTGGACAGCTGCAGTACTCTTCCTAGAACCAGTATAACCTACACCACAGTCACACCTGTACAGTGGGTCAGACACACACACCTGATGCTGTGAATTTAACTACTTGAGAAGGGAGCTCACAACAGTGTAAAAGAATGCCTCCTTATTTTCTATTTCCTATGAAATGCAGAGCAAACCTTTCTAGATTAGATGGACTACTCTGAAATCTCAATCCAACTGGAACAGCCTTTGCATATAATTCACACCTTAACAGAGCAAACAAAAAAAACTCCAAGCAATGTTTTCATATTCTAGCTGCGGCCCTGGCTCGGCAGCTAACAAAAACGTTTATAAATCAGCTGCAATGTCGGATTAATTTGCCTAAATTTGTGCTTAGAATAACATTCTTCAGCCTTTGTACCCCTGAATTTTTCTAAGCAGAAGTACAGGACAATCTTAAGCAAAAGGAAACCTCAAGAGGCCTGCATTTTCTTACTTGTCTTCTGTAAAGCATTGAGAAATAATCCACAGGTTTTGCTACAGACAGGCAACTAACACAGGGGTACTCAAGCCTAAGTCCTGCCAACATGGAAAAGCACACCTAGGCAGTTAGCTTTATTTCCAGGGCTGGTTCTCTCCTAGTCCTGAAGTCCCTAGGTGAGACCCCTGGCACCAGGAAGAGACACGTGTGTCGATGTGTGTGGCATCTAAAGTCAGCCTGATTTAGTGCGAGAGGAGAAACCTCGCTACTCGCTGCTCACTTCCTGGAAAGCGCAGAAGAGCACAAGCTGAACATCTGCGTTTCCTGTTCAGCTGCTAACCCATATATCATGGGAAAAGGTGGACCACAAAGAAAATAGATCTCTTTGCTAGGTCTTGGACTCCTCATCTTTTTGTAAAAGGTGAATCTTCATTTCTTCCATTTTCTACAACTTTGTCTGCTTAATATTCTGCTCACCAAAGTTAATTTGGAAGAAAAAGACAGTATAGAACTTTCACCCCTACTTCGTTAAACACAGACCAAAATTCAGCTGCAATTATCGTATTTCTTTACCATGTTTCATCTCAAAAGCTTTACAGTTTTATGGTAATTTTCTGGGCAATGACTGAATTAGTTCTTTTTAGTCCCACTGGGAGTAAGCAGAGATAGCTGTATGACCTCATTCTGGAGGGGAGCGGTGCAGGATTTTGTACCGCAGCCCCCCACAAGTTGCTGTGTGCTTCAGCCTCTCTTTCCTACTGCCTGACAGCACTCCTGCACCCAGAGGTCACATCTGCTGTATGGAGTTTGTGCCACGAAGTGAGGATAACTTCACTGGGTAAAAATGGGGTCTAACCCAGACAATCAGCTAATTTTCCATAGCACGAGAGGAGCAGAAGTCAAATTTGGGGTTGGTTTTTTTTTTTTTTTGGATTTGAGAAGTATAAAAGCTGCACTTTCTGGCACGCTCCATAAACAGCGCCTTAAGACAACTTTTACATTTATTTCATTTAAAAAGCGTTGCCCGCCTCCTCGGAGGCTGCCAGTTCCAAATCCCGTTCCGCAAATAGAACGCTGCAGCCGAGGTTCGCTCTGGTTTGTAAACAAACCACCGCCGGCCGCCCGGATGGAAACAGCGGCAGCGCAGTTAAAGCACAACCCGGCGGAGCAGGTTTGCAGCTGGGCTTCTCCCAGCCGGGAGCCAAGCGGTTACACAGCCGGTCCTATCGCAGCTACAGAAGTTTACGTACGGGCTCGGTTTGGGAAGGAGGCACCGGAGCTGCGCAGCCCTTCCTCCGAGCACGGCAGCACCGCGGGGATGGATAAGAAAGCAGAGGGCGGAGGGAGCCGCGGCAGCCGAGGGCTGTGCCGTGCCGTGCCGCGCCGCGCCGGCCGCAGTTCCCCCCGCCGTGCCGGCAGCGCAGCGCGGGGCAGCGGCCGTCCCTCGGCCCCGCCGCTCACCTTCACCCGCTTGCCCTGGATCTCCAGGCTCTTCATGGTGAAGTCCACGCCGATGGTGCTGCCCTGGCGCTCCGCGAAGGCCCCCGTTTTGAAGCGCTGTACGAGGCAGGTCTTGCCCACGCTGGCGTCCCCGATGAGCACCAGCTTGAAGAGGAAGTCGTAGCTTTCCTCGGGGTCGGAGCCGGACCCCGGCGCCCCCGGGCCGGGCATGGCGCCGCCGCCCTCGGCCTTCCGCCCGCCGCCGCCGAGGGGAGCCGGGCTCTGCGCAGCGCCCGCCGCCCCCCGCCGCGCCGCCCGGCCCCGGCCTGGGCCCGCCCCGCGCCCGCCTCCCTCCGCTCGCCGCCTCCGGCCACGTCCGGCCGGGCGGCGTCGCTCCCGGCCTCGCCGCAGCCTCGCTTCTGTCGACGGCCTGCGGCCGGGCGGGACGGGGCCCGCCGACGCCAGGCACCAAAACGTCAGCTGTCACGGGTAGCTGCCGGCTGCCGATTGCTTTGGCTGGAGAAGCTGCGCCTGCAACCGTGTGTCCCCATTTGTTCCGAGGGATGTTTTCCTCATCCGTTCTTTCTGGCCCGTTTTACAGCTGCATGTACGCTGAAATAAGCAGGTGCAGCTGCACCATTAAGTTACCCGGGAAGTGCAGCCGATTTGCTTCATCTTGCTTTCTGTTTTTCGGTCTGAGCTGGGTGTCTCCAGAGTCCCAGCCCAAGGCTCGGGGCGATGGTTTTTCCCTGCATGGTGCTCTGTGCCACTCAGACGTCTTTCGGTCTGTTAACATCATGCTAACATCATGCTACACGTCTGACGTGTGCACACGTGTCCGTGTGGTTGCGTGTCGCCTCAGAAACTGGCTGTGCACCAGGAGAAACTGTCCCAGCAATCTGGTGTTGTATTTTAACTGCTACCTAGCTTAATGTGTTTAATAGGCACTCTCTTTTAGATTATGTGATGAGTCAAGATGCTAATAAAAATCGGCTTTACTAATGCTTTGACGCAGCACTTCTTGCTGCTCTGTTCTTTGTTTAAAAAAGAAGAAAAAAAAAGCCAAATTCCCTTCTCAGTTTGAATGGACAGTATTGTGAAATGGAGTATATTAATGGTTGTATTGCTGAGTGAGAGGTGCATTTTTCTTAGATAGCTCTGCAGGACAGCCAGCCACAACCAGCTTTGTGACTGAGCTCACATATGCCAGCTTGGATTACTCTGAGTCAATGGATTTTTGGGTAGCTTCATGGTTATTCAAGTTCCCATATGTATTTTTGGCAATCCATAGTATCCTTCTAGTGTGAGCAGACACATGAGTACTTGGCTGGGCTTTGTTTCAGGTGGTCATTGAACGGGCCATTGAATTCTAGTCTGTTAATCATCCTGGACAAAGTGTTAGAAGAAAGGAGACATCACTCTCACATTAATTAGCACTTCTTATGTTTTCAGTGTCTGAGCAAAGCACTTCAAAGTATTTTGATTTAGGAAGATATATTCATAGAGATGTTAATTCTTAATATTTAGAATTAATTATACAATCTCATTTTAGTGCAAATAATTATACTACTTCCACTAAGATAATTACATGACCAAGTATTCCTCTGTCTTTGCTATAGATCATACATATTACATCAGCAGTCATTGTTTGTCTTAATTAGCTCTTAGAATCAGCTAAAACAAAGAACTCCCCAAACACAGTGTTCTGACTTACTTTTCTGTTGCTATGCTTGTGTGGAAGATCTTTTGTTACTTCTCAAATTGTGAAAACTGCAAATAGTGCTTTGAGTGTTGAAACGCTTGCCTTTGATCCCCAGGCTCCACTGAGGATTAGCACCTATTGCATAGAAAGCTTAGGAGAAGCAAGGGTTTGAGTCAATTTCAATTTGTATCTGCCTGTACGCTTGAGAGTCATTCATCAGACAAGAGCAGAGTGATGGAAGAAAGCCCCAGAACATGGTAGAAGGACCCCCTAGGCTGGCCTTCATCACAACCCTTTTCCCTCAGCTAACTCAGTTTAACAAGTAGTCCTGTTGGAAATATCCAGATAATTTTCCAGTACGGTATCTCTGATAAAGCAGATTTTATTCACAATTGCAGTGGTGGGCCTCCTGCAAGCAGGAGTTGAAAACAGAGTTACATCTTTTATTCCCTGTCCCCCGACGCTGATCTCTTTCTCCCCTGGTTCCTCACTGGCTGAGTACTTTAGGTTCACAATCTTCTCGACGCTTCACTAAACATGGAAACACTGGACAAACATAAATTTTTGCTGCATAAGCATAAATCTGTAGTTAATTAATTAACTTAGTCCACAGCTGATCATTATTTTGTGGATATCTGCTTGTCCTCCTTTCTACAGAGATAAGTTCTGGAGAAAGACAGGGGAGTATCCTGGTGCCTGCCTGGCACAGCCCAAGCTTCTCACGGAGTGAGACAGTTCAGCCTTGTGTGGACGCCCTCACTGCTTTGATGTTTGCTAAAGCTGTCTTTCTTTTGCTGGGAGTTTCTTATCCTAACAGAATAACTCTACAATATGTTTTCTAATCCCTAACACTATACTTGCATTGTTTGGAACATCTAACAATTATTACAGTTTTGCAAGAAAGAATTAATAGCATAATTCAGCAATAATGTTTCTAAAAGATGCAGTTAACATATCTAGTATTTTACTTCTTAGATCAACTATTTCTAAGCATAAGTTACAGAATACAAATGCATTATGTTCTACTTCTTCAACCCAATTGCTCTTTTTAATACCAAATGCAGAAACAACATTCCATTCCCACAGTCCTATTTCTCATCTCTAATAAAGAGGTTGACTTGCAATGCCTTTGTTACAGGTGCAAGATTGCTTGTACATTTCCACATTTGATAATGGGGTTTGGTTGGTGGAACTGTATTATATTTCAGAGCAACTGCTTGAGATTTGAAGTTACAAAACAAATTAAGGTTTGACCTTCTAAACAAATATATACATTGGCATTAAATGAAATGCTGTGGAAGAAAACCCACAGAGGAATCCTAAAATATGCTACATAGTCTTCTGAGGCACTGCTGCTGGCATTACAGACTATGCTCTATTACAGAAATGAATTGTTCTGAATTTTAGCTAAAATAATTTTATAGGATTATGTTATTTAGTAATTCAGTCTAAACTGAAGGATATGCTGATGTAAGTAAATTTGTATCCAGTTTAGCATTTCTGATGTTTGCTAGGTTAAAATACTATTAGATTTACTTTTAATTTGTTAATGTTCAAAAGTCTTTTTGAGAAGGAAAAAAGCAATTAGGAAAGCTTTTTGAGTGTTTGATATTTACTGGAAAGAGGAGATTTTGTATGTGGATAGGATGGAGACCTTTTAATTCATTTGCAGAGGGCCAAGACAAATAGTTATCTTGAGGTCTGTCACCAGTACAGCATGAGAATCAGTGGACATCACAGCCTCTGTTTTTCCAAATCTGTGTGTTTGCTCTGCATGAGATATAATGAGGGAACTGCATGTAGGTAGAGATGTTCTTTACTACAACGGTAATAATCACAATTAATTGGGAAACCCCAAAGTTTTAGAATGATTTTGTCCTGGAGAGTCTTAACTACTTTGTTCCTCAAAACCACCACGGTTCCAGCATTAGGAGTCCTGAAGAGTGATGGATCGTGTGGTGCTTGTGGCCTGTTCTAAAGAATTGTTGTTTTTGCCTGGCATTCCCTTACTGTGGCAATGAAGCTGTCAAGTGGTAAGGAAGTTGTTGACTTAGTAAACAGGGAAGAATTTGGTGGCTGAAACTTCTCCAACCAGGAACTTTTGCATTCTTCTTGTATGTTTGCAGAGCCTTATCTTGCTCTGAGACAATGTTCAGAATGTTCAGTGTCTCCTTCACCATCATGTGCAATGTAACTCCTGTTATACAGCTGCTAGGCAGAGCGTACCTCTTTGTCTTATGTGACGTGTTTGTTACCCAAAGCAAGTGCTGAGTTTATCAGCCAAGCTTCAGAACAAGCTGGTAAAAACATAAAAAAGCCTTCATGTGGTTTTTGAAGTTACTGTTTTGAGCATTAGAAGCCATAAGCTTTCACATGACTGCGTGATACTGGATTCACGTGATTGTGGATACTGGATTAATTGTCATTTAAAATTCCAAATTCATGAACATAGCTTAATCATCTGTATGAATGCAGTGCAGATTCTCCTTGTTAAGTTTCTCAAGGCTTTTATCTGTCTTAGTCACCCATCCATTTCCTTGTCTGTTTTCAAGAGTGTAAGAGAGAACGTTCCGTTTCAGAAGCTTTTCCTGTTATCAGAACAGATTTCTTAAAACACAGCTGTTAATCACAGTTTCATACACCAAAGAGTTGCTGATGAAACTGAAAACCTTGCTACCTCTCAGACTTGGCAAGTCACCGCAGAGCAGACCCTAATTCCTGCCATCTTTGTGTGGTTCCTTGAGTTGATTGTTGACCTCTACCATCATCACTGCTGGCTGGAGGTGCCACTTCAGGGCTGTAGGGCAAGGGGAATGCTGAAATCCCTTTGAACAGTGTGTGCTCCCACTAGTATTCCTGTTCAGTTTTTTTTCCAGCTCCAACCCAAATCCTTTGGAGCAGCAGTGTGTACATGTATAGACGCTACCAGTTGGTCCATGTGTGCACATTCCTACAATGTTGCTTGATGTGCTCAGTAAAGAAACAGCTGGAAATCTGTGTGGTTCATTGACTTTGATTCTTCTAGGTGAGATTAATGCAGCGCGTGCAAATTCACCAGACGTCCTAACAGCAGCGTTCCTGCAGTATCCCTATGTCTGTCTGAGACATGTCAGAAGAGCTGGAGTTCTTGATGGTAACGTTTGTCTTCCCTGGCACACATTGCTAGGCGAGCTGAGGCTGTCCTGTGCTGATCCAACGTGCTTCTGGCTCGCAGCTGCAGCTCCAGGCTGGCAGCCTTGTCTCGTGTCTCTGTTTCAGCAGCTGTGCTCTCGGTATTTTCCCCCGGATCACCTTTTGCTGTTTTTTTCAGAGACAGAGACATTGAGGCCCTGGAACATGTTCAGAGGAGGGCTACGAAGCTGGTGAGGGGCCTGGAGCACAGGCCTTATGAGGAACGGCTGAAGGAGCTGGGATTGTTCAGCCTGGAGAAGAGGAGGCTCAGGGGAGACCTTATAGCACTCTATAACTTCCTGAAGGGAGGTTGTGGTGAGCTGGGGGTTGGCCTCTTCTCTCGTATAATTAGTGATAGAACTAGAGGGAATGGATTCAAGCTGCGCCAGGGGAGATTCAGGCTGGACATTAGGAAATATTACTTCTCGGAAAGGGTGGTAAGGCACTGGAATGCACTGCCCAGGGAGGTGGTGGAGTCACCGAACATGGAGGTGTTCAAGAGACGTTTGGATGTTGTGTTGAGGGATATGGTTTAGCTGGGAAGTATTGGTGATGGTTGGACTGGATGATCTTCTAGGTCTTTTCCAACCTTGATAATTCTGTGATTCTGTGATTCTGTGATTCTTCAATTTCTTTGCTTTATTTACTTAATCTACATTTATTCCCTCTTTATCTTATTGTACTTCGATAGCATGATATTTCAGTGGTAAAGTGGTTATTCAAATTATGATTTGCATTTAAGCTCTTCAAGATTTTGGGAGGATGGAGGAAGGAAAACGTGGAAAGCTTTAATGTAAGGATGGAGCTGTGGCTTCGGGTTGTAGTAGGCCTAAAAGTTATTAACGACAGTGCATAAAATAAATGTTCACGTGTATTGCCCAACGTCTAAAAGTAGGCTAACTTTAGGTTTCTGTCAAGAGAAGGCAATTTTTTTCTGTAACATCTGAAATTTCATTGCAGAAATTATATGAACGCTTTCAAAAGAGCAAACAGCAGCTCGTGGCTTGTTTGGAAAATCACAATCTCAGCCCGCTACTGAGATGCTGATAGGAAAGTGCGGAGAGCTCCAGGGAGCCATTGGGTGGCGATGTTGATCCGGTTTCAGAGCCGCCTGAGTGTGACGATGCTGCCAGGAAGTTAAAAGAACCACTTCAGCACTTCGGTTTGTGATTCATCAACAGCAATTGCTCTTCTTGTTCGGGCTTCAATAGAACAGAGATAGAACACAGGCTCGCTTCTGTGTGCTCCCGTGGCTGAAGGCAACCTGTGGGGGGTAATTGCTGGCATCTTCTGCTGCTTTGTGCTGCTGCTGGCCTGAGTGGGTGGCGAGGGAGATTTTGTGCAGATGTGTCAGCAGGGGATTCCGTGCTCCTGTTCCGTGGTCAGCAGACACAGAATAGGAATCCTAAATGACTTCTTGTGATATATTTTTTTTTAAATCTGTTTATTTATTTCTGAACTAAGATGAACTCTGAATGAGCTCTGAATTTCCTTAGCATTAGATGTACTTGGGAGGAAAGAGGCATCCATCCACTTTTCCTACAGAATGTACCTGTACAGAGTAGTGCAAGCGACCTGTAACAAGTATGGATACTTGGTGGCCAAACAGGAAATTCACACCTAAAACTAAAATCGGAATGAACTTCTGTCAGGTGGCTCAGATTTGTTGCCTCGAAGGAGCTTGCCATGTCAGCGAGCAGCCTTTGCCTGCTGATGTGACATCAGTGCTGATGCCCATGGGCATTGCTTGGATGCACCCAGAACCCAGGGGAGGGCATGCTGAGAGGTCTGTCAAGGAGCAGATTGCCCTGGGAAAGGAGTTCAGTACAAAAAGCAGCCATGTGGCCATTATGCAACTACAGCAATTTGTTGTCATGCTCTTGTTACTGAGTGTAATCTAAATGTAATTGGTATCAATGGAATAGCAAAATATTTACATGGATTTTAGCAGACTAAGGGCTTTTGAAACTGCTTTGTGTAATGCTCTGAAGAAAGCAATACAGTAAGCTTAAAGCAATAATTAGACAGGAATTGTTAATTTTTTCAGTGTATTCAATTTTTCCTGTTGATGTAAAAAATGGAAGTTGAGTTCTGTATAGGGGTAGTTGCAGACTTAGTTGTGGCAACTGTATTTGACAAATGAAATCAGACTTTCATTTGCAGAAGGCAGTATTTGAAACGAGAAATTCATATTCTCAAAATGCTGGCATCCTTAGAAAACAAGGGTAAAAAGATCAAATACAGTGAATCCACAGCAAGTGGAATGATTTTTTAAAAGCAGACACTTGTGCCAAGGCAGAGAGACATGAGCTTGCTGTTTTAAAGCCATGTAGTTACATATGGAGCCCAGAAATGCTCAGCCCTTCCTGTCACCGCAGCTGGTAGCTGGGTGCTGCAGTTACTTGTTTGCCACTGTTTCCCCTGCTCGTTTTCCTTCTTAGTTCCTACCTTCATGTACAGGGCACACTGTGCTTTTACTCCCCTGGTTACTCTGCTCTTCCTGTGGTTTATCCTAAGGAGCTGAGGACCTGACCAGGTTACTGCTGCCCAACTGGAAATGGCACTTCTGTTGTTGGTTTTTGTTGTAAATTAGCAGAAATGCTTTAATTCTTAAGTATCAGGCTACCTCTGGTGAAGAAAGCAGTATTTGCAGCTACCTTCAGAATGCAGTATCCGGGGTGGCTGCATTCAGAAGAAGGCCTTAGTGACATCAAGCAAAACTGCCAAATCTAAAGAACTGTGTAATGATATTGCAGTTCAACTCCATTAATGCCCAGAGACAGCTGTAATTGACATAGTACATGTGTCTTTCAGCATACCCTGAACTGAGATGTCATTTGCAGAGAGTGAGCTTTTTTGTTTTACGTTACAGAGCTCCAGTACTGGCTGTTGGCACATTTGTTGAAATGATTGCCTTCCATTAATAACAGCGAGGCCTTAAGTGCAATAATGAATAACATTGAGTGATGCACGTGTAACCCTAACATGAAGGTAGGGCACATCTGATTTACTGAATTTATGGAAAAGAAAAATAAGAACAAAAACCCAAGCAAATTAAGTGCATCAGAAACCAACCCAAGACAGTGTTTGGGATGAGCTGTTGAAAAAAATAATAATAATAGGAAGTCTGCCATTGTCTTCAATAACATTTGCAGCAATTTGGGCTCAGGATGCAATTGTAAGGTCAGAACAAAAGGATCTAGTTTCTAAGCATCCCTTTCTATTTATTCACTTAAAAATAAGCAATTATTTTCCAAATCATGCTGAACATTTATTATAGTTGAACAAAATCCGAACAGCAGCAAAATTCTCTGATCGTGAACTCCAGCAATTAATCTGTAACAAAGCTAAGGGTAGACAGAAAATAATGCACTGAGCTGAACAGGAGTTGTTCCGGTTGAACAGCAGTGTTCTTCAATGTTAAGAAAACATTAAGCATTTCAAGAAAAATTATGACCCATTGGCCATTCTATTTAATAAATGAAACCCACATCTATATGCCCTAATATGCACAAAACTACTCTGCATATTACACTGGACTGTTTAAAAATATTTGTTATTCATGCTCCATAATTCTGCATGTGACCACTTGTTAGACACCGAAAAACACCAAACCTTTTAAGTGCAATTAATCCCCATAGTCATGTCTGTGCCACCAAAGATTGCATCCACCTTTTTGAAACACTGCACTTGCTGTAAGTTCTAGGAGAATGTGCAACATTTATTCCTGGTTGGCATCCTTGCAGGCATGATATACTAATGCTTTCTGTGATCCTTACGAACTCCTTTGGGAATACTTCCTGCTTTTTTATTTTATTTTATTTTATTTTTTTTAGGTGGCTGACGTTGTATTCTCTCGTCTTTGCATCTTGTTAGTATCTGAAGTATTATTTATATGCAGTTTGATGGAGTGCGTGGCTTAAGCAGGATACAGTGGCCTTGCTGATAAACACATGAATGTTGCTTGTGAGCCTTTACTTAGTGGTTCCAGCTTTCCTCTATTCAGAGGTTTTTCAGATAAAAGTCAAATGGTTCACAGGTGATAAACACAATTCTGTTACAGTGGAAAGTGAAATTGGCATGGAGGAAATTGCCCCTTCTTTCAACTTATGAGGCCTGAAAAACATTTCCTCAGACTACCATATTTTTCTGTATCCTGTGTGTAGACACAAGCAGAGAAGTTTGCTAATTGCTCATGGTATGTTTGTACAAGTAAAGCTCTACAGTAGAGCGTGTTACTCTTTTATCTACAGTAGCAAACTTTCAAATTGACTGGATTCCAATGCTTTATAACTTCAGTTATAACTTCATCCATTCACCTGCCTTCATTGTTATTTTGGTGTAGGTCCAGGGCTATATTCATTCAAATTCATTTAGTTTCATTGCTTGTTTTTATGACAGGAGTAAAAACGCATATCTAGCTTTGTAGGCACAAAGGGGAGTGGTGTGCTTTTAGTATTAATGAGCTATTTCAGAGAAACAAGAAATATCATTTAGGAAACTCTCAATTGTAGAATGCATTTCTTGTGTACCGTTCTGCTTTGTCACAATCTGGTGGTTGCCTTTTGAAGACTTGAAAAGCTCACTGCAGAGAAAATATTCTAAAATGGCAAGTGCAAACGTCATTAGTACCAGATTATTTGACTTCTCTGAATTGTCCTCAACCCCATTTTTATTTCTAGATGCATGACCTTGCTTTGGGTCAGCACTCTGTGTCACCCACTGATCTTTGCATTTATCTTTCCCTTCTTGTTCCCCACTGTGTGGCACTGCAGACTTTAACATTTCACAGTGCGTGTTGTCTCCCAGCTATGCAATGATTTTACAAAGGAAACATCAGGCTGTTCCCTTCCTTGTCTCAGCCTACACTTTGTTACTGGATTGTGTAGCCCTCTACCTGCAGTGCATGCTTCTCCCCTTAATCTATTTGTCCCTCATTAAAGTTGCTCTCAGCAATTCGTCTGTACTTGGCCTTCCCTTGTATCCCAGGCAGGGGCAGGTGTCAGTTTAGGTTAGCAGGTGGTGATGTCTCTATTGGCCTGTCTGTGCTATGCAGGAGGAAGGCAGGTCCAGCAGGGAAGGTAAGTTTGGGCAGGGTCAAATCTCAATTGGATCTGCCAACAGCTGTATGAATCTGGGAGGCCTTTGGAGATCTCCCACCTCATCAGCATAGCTTCAGCTGACTAGATGGGGTCACAGCATGACATGGCATTCGTGGAGTCTTGTGGATAACCACAGCAAAGAGAAAATGATATGCCCAAGTCACCATAACAATTTTTGTGTGAGGAACACAAGAATTGAGGAGAGAAATGTCTTTAAAGCCGTTGCATAAAATCCTGCATATCAAATGTCAGGAGTAAAACTGGAAGAAAATCTCTGGAAATTTCTTGGCAGTTTAGTCAGAAATCTGTAGAACTGTGAGAGAGATCAGACTGAAGTGAGTATGAATGTTCAATAAGCATCCTTTATTTTGATTTCATGTACATTTTTTGCTTTTATTTTTTAAATCTAGGAAATTCAATGATATTTAAAATAATTTTTACTGATTATTTTCTCATTATCTGTCTTAGACATATTATGGCTGGTCTCTATTATATTAGTGGTTCTGCTGGTAGGAAACTTCTGAACCTGAGGAAGAGAACTGAATTTGTCTGCACACATGTATGATCCTACAGAGGCCCCTGGGACTTCAAAGGGGGAACAGAAACTAACACAAAATGAGAAAAGAATTGCTAAAATACTATAATCAGTGTTCATATCCACGTATTAAAAAGTGTAGGTTTTGGCAGAGCAGAGAATTCACTGGAAAAATGTAATATTAAAGGATTTGTTAAAAAAACATAGAAACTACTTTCTGCATGAGTAGGTAGTGGCAGATTGAAACTTGCCATTCAATATATCACCAAGCTTGTTTTTTGAAAGGAAATTAAACTTGCTTATCTGAGGACCCAGGCTTTGTGTCCTGGGATCTCTTAGTAGCATCTCACTGTTGCAGCTAGCACTGCCTGTGCATGCACGTTTTCTGTGGTCGAATGGTTTGATGGTTGTGTTCAAGCTAGTGAAAAGCTCATTGCAGCTTGTAGCTTTTAGAGATATGTCTGCGCAACAGTGAACGCCTAGAAGCATACTGACTTAGTTCTATTTGGCACACCAGCTTTTTTGAGGATCTCAGAGCCCATGCTAGTAAAATAAGTGTAAAGATTGCTGCAGCAATTAAAACGAGGTCCCTCCAAAAGAACTCAAGGCTTTTGATTGGGAGAAGCCTTTTGCAGATCCCCAGCTCATTCCCAGTCAGCTGCTTCAAGGGCTTCATCCTCACAGAGGCAGGGGTTGCACATCTGATGTTTGCAAGAGAGGATTCAGAGATATCTTCCATCCAGAGTTTTAAATACAGAATATGACAGTCACAGTTCCATGGATTGTCAAATATTTTTATTTCCTCCAGGCTAAGCAAGCTGTCAAAGGCACCAGGAGAAACCGTGGTCAGGCTGTTATTCTGCAGATAAAGCCTCTTGGTGTTAATGGGTAAGGCAGGCACTTCCTTCAGCTTCCTTGAACTGCAGTCTATCTGCAAGCCCTTCATTTCCTCCAGGGGCTCACAATTGCAGGAAGGAGGACAGACTTCAGTTTGGATCACATGGAACAGCAACGATATGGCAAATCCTGCAGCAGTGATGAATTCTGCCTTGCTCATGCTTTAGCTACCCAGAGAACAATAACAACAGTAGCAATAAGTATGATTAATTAATTAGCTATCTCTAATTGCAGAACTAGAACACAGTTGCGTCTTTCTCAGGATGACTTGTGAGGCTTAGCTTTTTGGAGGACAGTCTTTACCTTTCTCTATTTCCTATGAGCCATTCTCTCTCACACTAAGAATCTCAGAATTGTAGAATAGCCAGAGTTGGAAAGAGTCCTACAAGGACTATTGAGTCCAACTCCTAAGTACAGTAAGTACAACAGAGAGACAGCACAGAGGTTCCATTTTTTGCCTCTAGTTTACTGCTTTTCCTTTGTAATTGGGCAAAATTTGTTATTGTTTGAAGTTTTGGAACAGACTGCCAGCAGGAGATGATGGTAAAAACTAGATTAGTTTTAAGCAAAGATTTTGATTCAGTTTCTGTACTTACAGAGTGTTATGTGTTAAAGTCAGATTTCAAAATTAAGTTTAAAAGACTGAATAACTGTAAACTAAAAAATGTTCTTTGTGGGACTTATACATAGAAAGAGATGATTTTGTGGTAAAAAGGTTGTTTTTTTTTTCTCTGCCATGTAGCTTCATTTCATCATGTCTGAGAAAATACAATAAGATTTGGATAAATTGAAATTTTGCATATTTATTACTGCTTATCTTTTAGGGATTAAGTTATATAGAGAGGCTCCCAATAGACTTCCACCATAGTGCCTTCTTTTTTTTGCAATTTAAAGCCTCTTAACATGTTTGCTATTCTGCCTTTGTTATTATTACTATTATTTTGATGTAAATACAAGCCCCCTTACTCAGGTTGGGTAAATTCTGATCTTGGAACCACATTTCTTTGAATTTAAGACATGATCTAGTGGATATACTTTTTTTTTTTTCTTTCCAATTCACTTGGAATAAGTAGATATTGAGGTAAAAATATCTGACTGTGCTCTGATACTTGGAGAGTAACAGGTGGTGCAAAAATGATGTTTTTTCATATCACTACCCACTTAGAAAGCCTCCTTTTTAACTGAAGCTGGTGAAAACAGGCGTATCATTTTGTTTGCAGGCACACCTTAGAAGAACACCGGATGTGATTTACAGTTAGACTGATCAAGCCTTAAAAATATCAGGCAGATGTAACAGTCCTATTAACAGCAGCAAACACGGAGTGAAAGAGTTTTTTACATATCTAAGGATACAGAGCTTACATTTTACTTATGCAGAATGGGATTTTTTTAAAAAGTCTTCACATCAATGTTTTAAAGTGTAGGAAATTTTAGAACTAAAAATGAAGTTTTTTGTCTCAGATTTACAAGAGGTTGTCAGTGATCTTTTTTTTTTTTTTTTTTTTTTTTTTCAAGGTAGCTTTACTTAATAAAGGCTGAAATTGTATGTGGGGGAAAAGGATTGATTTTGTTTTAAATTAATTTGGTTTATGTAGTTAGCTTCTCAACGTTAGATAACTTTAGATTCCTGTTCTAAACACTACATTCCTATATTTTAAATGGAATTAATGCTACATAAAAGTACAAACTTCAGTAACAGAGTAGCTGAAATATTAATCTTGATCTCGTGGGCCTTTGTTAGCATAGTTGGCCTGGATATTTTTGGTCTGAACTTACATCCTTATCCTGTATTTTTCAAGATTCTATTAGAGCTGGTTTTTTTGTTTGTTTGTTTGTTTGTTTTTTGTTTGTTTGTTTTAAAGTAGACATTTTAAAAGGTCAGATGAATGTCCTTAGATATAACTGAAAAATAATATCTTAAAAAAATAAGAATCTCTTCAGATTTAATATTTAAGAATAAGATACTTCAGGTCAGATAAAATAAAGAACTGGCAAAAACGCAGAAACGAAGAGCTGACGAGAAGGCAGATGCTGACACTTACCTTTATTTTTCACCTTTGCTTCCTTTCCTCTGCTTGGCTCAGAGCTGAAGTGCATACAGCAACCAGAACTGGCTTTTTAAAGAGTCAGTAAGGAAACAGGATAAAGTTGGTGAGCTTTTTTCTATGCACAAATAGGAAACCACTCTCAGTGGAAATTGCCTTGTCAAATGGTTGACATCTGTCACAGCATATAGTGCTTGAGACATGTTTTGTCTTTTACCGACAAGAGGAAATACTTCTCAGTTACTTTTATTGCCAATATATATGTATTTTTGCAGTAAACCTGAACATTTTAATTTCATAAAAATTTAAATAACTCATCTGATAAATTTCTGCCTTGCTGTAGTAATCTGTATGTGAGTATATAAGTTAGCTTCAGCTTCTCCCTGGTACATGCAAGCATTTCCACTGAAAAGCAAAATTTGTAGGGTTAAAGAAACACCGTAACACCAAGATAATGTGTTTCAGTCAGATGAGAGCATTAGGGGGTAGGGAAGCATTACTGGCATTATGTTACATGGTGGTGAAAAAATTGCCCAGTCCTTGGATAGTGTGTTGTTTTGGAGAAAAGCTTTGAGCTGTGTTCTGTGTTTTGGAATGAAACTCAGGTGAGTTTCCTGTCTTGCAGATGTGCTGTACAGACCTGCTTCTAAACTGTTGTTTCTTTATAACACGCTGTTCTTGTAGGTAGGAAAATGCCTTACATGTTAGGTTATTTGGATAGTGATTACTACTGTTTAATTCTTGTTTATATTTAAATACTTCTTTGAGTCCAAATCAGTTACTGTAGCCTGAATTTTGTTAGGAGCTTCCTTAAGAAAATGTATTACAGTGTATTTCTGCTCTCCTTTAAATGATACTTTAAAGCTACTTTTAAAAAGTACTTTAAAAAGTATTTTAATACAGCTGTGAAGGTAGAAGGCAAAACTACTTCAAACCTGTTTTGTATTTTATTCTTCTATAAGATGGGGGAAGTAATTCCTCCACTGAGAAATGAATAGTCCTCCTGCCTCTCAGATGTTCAGCAGTTGGACCCACGAGTGAACTGCTAATAATGGAAAAATCCTACTGTCTTGGGGGTTGTTTCATAAAAGGGTGGATATATGTGGGATAGCCAGTCTCTGATTTGTCAGTCTTTATGAAGTTGAAACACCTTCAGCAGAGATTAGAATTTTCAGGTGACGGGTGTTGTGGTGGCAATGCATTCAGATGACAAGAGACCAGATTAAAGTGATTAGAAAAAAAAAGAAAAAAAAAGGAAAATAGGAGTTTGCTTATATGTTATCCTTCTGTTGGCTTTAGAGAAAAGAGAAAGTTAAAGTGTGGGAAGTAAGTTGTGTGAGTATGTGTGTATTGGGTGAATGGAAATCTTACACAGAAAGCTCTATGGATGAAATTGTGCATTTTTTTCTCTTTTTCTCTTTAACAGCAAGCATGCTTTTTAAAACTAAAGTGCATCACTGGACCGTAGATTTCATAAACGTCTTCATCCTTCATGTCTTCATCCGTGCCTGTACTATGTATCACACCATCTATTACATATATTTTAATATATGTATATTATTTTCTGCCATACAGAATAATTTTTTTTGTTATGTAGGGAAATCAAATGCTGCATCTATTAGCAAAAAAATCTATATAAAGTAATTGAAATCCTTTGAAATCCATACTGAAATTCTGTGTTATAGGTTATTTTTAGGTAGGTAGTCCTGAATTCCTCCGGCAGCTGTCACACATGGTTAGAGAAGTAGCTGGTCATGCTGAGTCGGTTACTTTTGATGAGGATCGTGAGCCTTTCTTCCACTTTAAGGCGTGGTAAAAGTGTATGGTGAGTGTCAGAAGCAAAGCTCAAACTATAAGGCATTAGCACTTATCGTTGTAGGGATACAGCTTGGTGTAGGCCAGGTGAGAGCTTTTCTTTTAAAGGGATTCGTTAAGAGCTGATTTGGAAAAAAATCTTATAATAATCCTGTTTGATCTAAATAAAATCATTTTCAGTATGAATGTGTTTGAACTTCTAGTGAGTGAACAAGGCTGTCAGACATCTCAGCCGTATTTCTGAACGTTGTTCTTTCCTAAACCATGCCTCACTGCCTTGATTCTTGGAAGTGTATTTCTCAGGAGAAGCTTTCTTTTGAGGCCTTGGCTTTTTCCAGTCAGATACATGACTGTTTCTTCTGAGTGCTTTTACAGGGAGGAAAAAAAAAGGGGGAGGGAGGATTCCTAATTTTCTTGCAACTGTTTAACAGCTGCAAGTTAAAGCTAAAGATGCAGATCAAATGTATGATCTACTAAGAGATCAATCTACTAAGGAAATTGAGGCAGAATATGCTATTTTTTTTATTTAATAAAAGATTTCAAGGATTTTATAGTCATTCATTGTTGTGAACAACCTTTTCTTGACATAGAAAGAAAAAAGTCTATTCCCATGTCCAGTACTGAAAAAACCTGCCACATCATTATCAACAGAGAGCAGAAGCTCTTCTTATTTAAGTTGTACCACAGTGATTAAATCTGTTCTTTCATACCTTTACTTGTTAGTGACAACACTAACCAAACATTTCTTTATAAGTGGATGCAAGTCACAGGAAATACATGAACTATATAAATAAGAAAAAGAAGGGAAAAAGGATATCGATCCTGAAATTCAATCACGCATCAAGGAATATTGCCTGCAGAAATTAATTAAAGAAGTTCTGTGGCTTCTTTCACATCTTGAGTTATTCTAGCCCTAGGGCAAAGTATTCCTGCTCCTGCTGCACCCTCCAGGACTAACCTGTCAAAACCATTATGGTATTTATACATGGGAGAGCTCTAAATTTCATCCTGTACCTATTCTTCTTATTGTGTTCTTTCAAACTGCAGTTAGCTTAATTTAATTTTGCCAGATTCGAACTAAACACCCAATTTACTACAGCAGGCAAGCTCTGATTATTTAGGAAATTCTTCTCCTAAGTTATACTCCACCAATTTTATCAAATAATTCTTTCCTTTTTCTGTCCATTCTCATTAAAAAAATCTCTCTTCCTTGTTTTCATTGAGCAAAACTGCACGCTTACTGTGTAACTCTCAGCTATTGCTTGTCTTTCCACTAGGTGTCATTCAAGTGATTCTTTTGTTAAAAGTTGCACCTACATCGAATCAGCCTTTTAATGTAGTTTATCAATTCGTAACGATTGTCAGACAGACTGAAATACTCATTTGAAACACTGCCTTCTCCATCGCATCCAAGACAAAAGTTTAACAGGTTTACAAAATGTATGTATTGTATATATATTGCATATTGTGTCTGAATGTATGGAATTTTTAGGGCTTTGAGATTGTTAATGAAAGAAAATGCTAGTAGTTGATTTGAATTCAAAATGTTCTTAGAAATATACTGCAATCATGTATGCTAAGTTGTAGCAATGTTGGAGTGCACGTAGGGAATCATCCAGAGAGAGGATCTCTAAGAACCTCATCTTTAAAAAGCACCATCAAGACAGCACTTCCCACAACAGGACTATGCCTTGGCAGCCCCCTGCACACAGTTCAATTAATCAGCTCTGAGCAGGCACCAGGGAGCCCCGTAATCCTCACTGCAGTCAGTGCTTTCGGTGTTTCTTTCATGCATCTCATTAGCTGAAGGTTGCTGCCTCTATGGGAAGTGCTGGGCTTGGTAAAACAGAGTCAGCTGTGCCCTCCTCTGCCCTGCTGCTTTGTTTAATTTCATATTTTGCTCTAATTTAAAATAATCAGTTTTCTAGCTCTGTAGCCACAGTCACCATTTTTGAAAAGCAATACTGAGTTCCAGTTGAAGTGTTAAACACAAAGCACCATTTATTTTAATATTTTTTTTCTGGGGGATCAGGATTGAGCTTTCAGAACGAATCTCACAATCTTCTGCATTTTCTATATGTGCCTAAATTGTGGTAGACACTCTAGAAATGCATCTGATCTGTGCCAGGTTCTAATGGAATTTCAGTACTAGGGGCCAGACCAAAGATAGTCCAAAATAACATCTTCCCTCCAGGTACGTATGGTTGGATGAGTTATCCTCAGTTCCAGATTGTTTCACTGCCCAGATCCAGTTTGAGTATATGGATGTAGCCAGAGTGACAGCCAAGGAACTGTCCGTAAGTGAACCATGTCAGAATGCCAGTCAATTCCCTGGAAACAATATAGTCAAGCCTGCCAAAGATACCCAAGTGTTTTTACCAAGTTACAGAGTACTAAATGTGGTGAGCTTGTTCACGAGAGTGAGCATTGCTGAGTGTTGTGATCTCCTTGTTTATGAAGTATGATAAGAAACAAAATCATTCTTCAGTGCCATTAGCTAAGATCCTGTTTTCTGTTTTCTGTTTGAAGAGTTAGAAATGTTGAAGGCGGGGCATTGAACTTCATGCTCACGCTGAACAGTCAGATCTTGGAAAGATCGATTTGAAATTAATTACTATCTGATTTAAAAGACTGCACTGGAAAAGCCTAAGCAATGAGTTTCCTGTGGTAATTAATTGTAGGATTTAAGTCACTGTTCATAATTAATTAGAACTTTAGTTTTTACATTGCCCTTTATAAGGCTGTGACTACTTTTTTTTTTATTTTTTAAAGAAAGCAATTGATTTGGGGTATGTTTTCAATAATGAGATATTTTTTCCTGGTGTGACCAGCTACAGTCACATTATTTTTTTTCCATACTACTGTTATATTTATGTACCAGTTGTAGTCATAGAATCATAGAGTGGCTTGGGTTGGAAGGCACCTTAAGGATCATCAAGTTCCAACCCCCCTGCTGCAGGCAGGGTTGCCAACCACTAGATCAAGTACTAGATCAGTATTGCTCAATCTTGCATATTTGCACATTTATCTGCAGTTCTTTTTGCCACATTGACCTGCAAAAAATTCTGCCTGGACTTCTGATCATGGACAGAAAGCTACTGCTGAACAGATTGGGCTCTGCTGCCTTTGAACTCTGCTGCAAAGCAGATGGATTGCTAAGAATGCACTCTCTAGCTAACCCACTTAACCCATTTAGGAGGTGCTGACAAAACTGCAGTTTTCATGTGGTTGGGAAGATAGTCATGAACAATGCTCTCAAAAATGTGTCACTGTATAGTATTTGCTTTAGTATGTGGGTTAACTTTACTGTCAATCCCAGTTTTCCAATTCTTGTATTGCAACCCTAAAGCATAAATATGTTGATTCGTTCTTTTGGTTTTTAAATGAAGATTGTGGTCATTAAAGCTCACATTTTTTCAAGTTCTGCTCACAGTCATTAGTATTATTAATAAAACCAGAGCTTCACCTATAATAATCTGACTCCATGTGTTAGGTTCTGAAGGAAATCTTCATATAGTGTGATCCGTGATAAAATCATAAGAGCAGAAAATGCTGCTATGCTAATCCTGTTATTTCTTAATACTGAATCCTAATATACTTAACAGCTTGGAGAGCCAGTTTTATCAAGCTGACAGATGAATTAATGATATGGCCACATATACTGGGGAATAAATAAGCAATGTTCCTCTGAGGAGGTTTGGAAATTCATTTAAAGATGCTGTAAGTCTCTTCCCACATAATCCAATTCTTTCTTTGCCCTCATTTGCTCCTTCTAGCTCAAGCACAGTGTTGATGGCTGTACTGCAGTGAAATTTCCTAATGGAGCTAGTTGGAGCTTATTTATAATTCATTTCCACATCAGTTTTGATGAATGTTGGTGGTTTGATGTTGTCCTGCAATGACACTCACAGCGTAGTTCTCTCTGTGCTGACAGGCACAGCAGGGCCGGCGGTACCTCAGCATCTGACAGGGAAAAACAGAGCTCTGAAAAAGTTTCCTAACTTCTTTAGTCAACAGCTTGTGCTGCTTATACATGTGAAATCAACTAGTATTTATCTCATACCTTACCCGGCTTCTTTCTGAGGGCCTAGCTTAATTTACAGAAGCTAAAGGACATTGCTCAGGTTTTGTGAATGCAAAAATGATTATTTTTTCTTTCATTTCTTTTTCTTTTCCGGTTTTTTTTTTTTTTTAATGCCAACTATTTCTGTGAATTATTCTGAAATCCTACTTTGTTTCAGATAAAAGGATGAAAAAAATTAAAATCCATGAGATTCTGCTTCTCTCCATTTGCCATCGAATCCTTGTGATCAGCTTCCTTCAGAAATAAGTTTCCCTCTTTTAAGTGGAGACTTTCATTATGATCCTAGAGCATGTAGGTGAGATCAGAGACTTTGCCTGATGTTTTACTTCCATGTTTTGCTTTTTGCTATTACTGGTCTTCTGCACTATTTGGGATGTTTAAATACTTCCCTACTGACCCCTGTTATTTTCCCTTTTCTTCCTCTCTTTACACAGTGGCATTGCTGATAAATCTAAATCAGTAAGGTGGGAGACAACTATTCCACCACTGCACAGCCAGGTGTATAAGGAAGCTATGGTAGATATATACATGGAAATGGAAATGATGAAATTGCTACTCAAGGTAGTGAATGAAGAGCCTACAGTTTCATTGTACAAAACATATATATATATATGTATATATGTATATATATAAGAACTCCATAACATAAGCATTTTTTTTTTTAAATCTTAATGTGTGTCAGCACCTGGCTGAGAGAGGGATGTTTGGAAGAGAAAAAAAACTAATTTCTGGGGCTAGGTCCTAGGGCTTGAGGGGCCAGGACTTTGCTGAGCAGCCTTCATTTATATGATCAGTAAATAGGTGTATTACGTGGGTGAAAAAAAATCTGTTTCATCTGGGAAGAGAAAAATGTGAATCTTTTAATTTCCAGAGTTCTAAAATCACTTTTTTTTTTTTTCTTCTTCTTCTTTTTCCGGACTTGTCAAGCATCACCACCAAAACCCTACGCTTGAAAATGCTTGTTCAAGAAGCATCTTGTTTTGGCTGTGATTAATGGTGGAAATAAAAGAACATTCAGAGCAGCCAGCAATTTTACTTGGGGCAAAGTTCTTAGTGGACGTAAATTGAACATCTGAGAAAAGAAGCAGAGGAACTAATTCTCAATTCAGCAAAGACTGAGATTTTCTCAGCCCGCAGGATATTGGATACAACTAATACACAGTGCAGATGCCACCTTATTTTTAGGCTTCTATTATTTCCAGGGAAGTCTGTAAATGAAATTCAATACCCGTCTTTTTTGCTCAGAGTCAGCACATAAACCAATGTCTTGAAGAGGGTGAAAATACTTGTGACTCTGAACAAATGTTCTTGATATTCATCTCTGAGAGGTTGTAAAGGTGCTGGCGTGATGGGAATTTTCATGAGTCCAGAGTTGCTAACGGCATTTTTCGTTTATGCATGGAAAAGCCCCAAGGGCAGAATGCTTAAAATACAATGAAGTCTGGGTGCTACCTGATACAGTACAAAAATAAAGCGATATCATTGCACAGCCGCCGCAGAGCAGATGAGTGTACAAATCTGCTTGTGCAGTCTGACCATGACAAAGGCTTTCGTGGTCATCTTTGGCAGTGTGAAAAAGAGGACCCACAAATGAACAGCTGTCACTACATTCTTTACAAGACAGCTTTGCAGATGCATCATGGTGTTCATCACATGCAGAAAGCCAAGGATTCACTCAAAGTCCATGTAAAGCCTTAAGTGAATTAAGGATTATAGTGATAGTAGGGATATCTTTCCTCTTCAGAGAACCAGAGTGGATGTGTATCATGTAGGTCTTGTTTGCTCAGCAGCTTCTTCAGAAGCAGCCACTCCTGATGAATTCTTTGTGGATGCATGCTGCACAAACTGTTTCCTTTTCTTCAATCCAAAAATGTTTGTCAAAACCGAAGAAGAAAAAAGCATCTTATTCCAAAATATCCACACACAGTAATAGTTACAATTTACAAATCAGCACAACTTATCTTTAATTAATAGGGGAGAAAAAGAAATTTGAATAGCTAACATTCCTTTTTAAATTTCTTTCTCTAAAAGCACTTCTTTCTGTTTACTCCAGATTCTTATTTCAGCACTCTGGTGCTACCAGAGACAGATGTATATTCTTCACCACTTAGTTTTTCATCCCTCCATCTGTTCCAGCTATTACAATTCCATTATTCTCAACAGATTTATCCTGCAGTTGTTGTCCTGTTGAGGAGAAGAGGCAGAGTTTGTATGAATTCATGACCTGGTTCATGCCTACCTGTTCTAGAACAGGTCATTTGTCTTTATGTAGTTTCATTCTTTTATTTCTTTATGTAGTTTCATTCTTTGTCTTGAGGTAGTGTATTAAGAAAAATAACATTATCTGTCTGCAAAGCAAACAAAATAAAGAAGGCATGTGCTTGCTGTCCTTCTCTTGCTTTGCAAATGCAAGCATTTTTGACTGTTATTCTTACAGTTTTTGCTTATGATATGAAGATAAATATTTTCTTATTCTTGCATATCCAATATTTATTTTGTTCAGAGAAATATGTGAATATCAACTGATGAAACACAATAATTATGGATATTTCCCTCCTAAGGAGATTTTTCCACATAACATTGTGAAGCTGGTGGGAGTTCTGTGGGCTGGTTCATAATAAATAATACATGTGTTATAGAGCACAAAGACAAATGAGAATTATTAGAAATGAACAGGGAATATAAAGCACTGACACAAGTAGTTGTCCTTGACCAGACAATGTAGAAGTTGGTTGTTGGAAAATATCTCTTATCTGCTTTCTGCCAGACAAAGGACCATTTATTCTTCTGAGACAAAATCTAAGGTCAAAGGAAACAGTGAATACTGGAGGATCTGAAACTGGGGAAGGTTGGATTTCAGTGACTGGCTAAGTGCTCCAGATGTAGCTGAACAGCAATTTATCATTTCATTGCCGTTGCTGATTAAACAAAGCAAACATGAAATGCACAAATTGTTTGAGTAGCAAAATTACCTTGTGTTTAGTTAGGATGAGGTAGTGTGTAAACAGCACAGTGATTACTGAAGGTATTTTCTGAAGCATTCTTATAACTTATTTCAAGGAAATAAGCTCAAATCTGAATGACTTTTCAATTATAGTTCATTTTTCTCCTTATCACAGTGAAAAATCTTTCCAAAGCCCTTTCTAGGGGTCTGCTGAACATACTTGCAAGGTAACATAGCCACGGTAGGCCACAAAGTGACTTGTCAGCACTCCTCAGTCTGCAGCTGCAGTACTTTGTATTGAAATTTTTATGTAAGATTGGCTGGAAAAGGAGTGATAGTGAAAAAATAAGGGAAAATGTGACTTGTATTTGCTATTTATTTGTCTGACAATTTATGAGCCGGTCAAACTACAGTTCCACTGTCTTTCAAAGATCTCCACCTGTTAATTTTCAGCAGAAGTTCTAACCAGGTCTCCATAATGTTATCATTCAATAGCAGATGCAACTTTAAAATAATTTACAGAGTTTATTTATCTGCACAGGGATGAATTGAATCTGGAGTCTGTAACAAGGAATTTCCAAAGAATACGTACAAATAGCTGGATTTGGTTCTTTCTAATTTTAGTAGCAGTAGCACATGGGCTTATATGCTGATTTCTGTTACTAATTCTGTTTCTGCATAAGGGTATGCATAAGGGTAAAAGCCCATCTTGTCCAGGCTGAGCGGCCCTAGCTTTTGCAGCTTCTCCTTGTCTGGCAGCTTCTCCAGTCTCTCAGTCATCTTTGTGGCCACTCACTGGACTCCCTTTGGTAATTTTGGGAAAGGGCTCTCTTGTACCCTGGACTCAGCACTACAGATACAGTGCTGAGCAGAAAGAGTGGATCAATCTCTAACCTGCAGCCCAGGATTCCATTGGCCTTCATCTAGGTTGGAAGACGCTGTGATTTAAGTCCTTCCTGATTCAAAGCACAAACCTGAATTTCCACTCCGCTTTTCCCGGACAGCTAATCTAGCTGCTGTATTGTTCAGACTTTTTGTATGAAGGTGGGTGTAATTCTGTTGCAGTGCTGCAGTTTGAATGTAGTACCTTCTGGGGCAAAACCCTCTATCTTTGTATTCCTACTTCCTCTCTGATGATGTCATTCTATCAATAGGCTATTGTATATTTAATTATTTCTACTTATATGGGTTGATGAAGTATTTGATCTCTTAGTCCTGTTTAGTTATTTCTCATATGGTTTATTAGTCAGTAATCTATATTTAAGTTTATATTAAATTATATTATTTTTACAGACTTTTTCTAATACTAATTCAAGTTCTGCTAATGTACCTTCAGAAACATTCCTCAGGAAAGAAAGATTTTTATCCTAAACCTAAGCTGCCATGAAGTTCTTCACAAACAAAAATTTTATACTATTAGTGGTAACATTTAGAATGCCACATACAAAAGCAGCAGTTCTACCTTGCCAGCGTTGCTTCAGTTCTACATCTGCTGCCATCCCGTTCATACAGGAGATAGAAAAAGAACATGAAAGAGTTTGGAGGTGATTTGTACATTCAGTAGAATAGTAGTATAGATTGAGGTCAATAAGCAATGACTTGCAACAACTACCTTTGTATGAAATGGTGGTTTCTAGATGAGCAATTCTCCTTCTCTCTCTGGAAGTTAGAAAATAAGAAACCAAACAATAGTTATAAATATTACTGTCTTCCTTGAGGCTTTATAGCTGTTGAAATGGAGGGCTACATGCATAAGCATATATATATAAGCATAAATCTTGCAGTGTGAGAGCAACACATTTTTGTTAAAATCATCACCACAGAAATCAGATGTTCACATTTATCAATATAATACAAAAACCTTATTTATCTTCATTAATAAGTTTGCTTTCCAAATTCCATGCTAAAGACACTTCCTTCATAGATCTGACATCTTGATTCCATACTTTTAATAATTAGCTTAGAGTGTTCACTGCAAAAAACTCAGATTCTCCCATCTGCATCAGTAAACCTTTGGTGTTCTCTGGGTAGAAAAGCGTCTGATACGCAATTATTTCTTATCTCTCATGTCCTGAAATATTTCTGTTTCAGGATTTGAAATGCTCCCCATTTCTTTTCTGTCTCTACTCCCTAGATTGTTGTTCGGTTCAGTGGCTCCTTAAATCTGATTTTGTGACTCAAATTATTAGCTCTGTCACTTGTATTTATATGTAGCTTCAGCCAGATGCATAAAAGCAGCTCCAGTTGTGTTTTCCTTCTCGATAGGTTCTCTCCAGCATTAATGATTTTCTCTAAAGCATTAGTTTAGTTGTCATACATCTTGAGTTACAAAATGGATGCATGGGATCAGGCATTTTGCTTCCCTCCCTATAGCCTAGAAGTATAACAGCACAGTCTAAGAGGGCACCTCACCCACAGTGTGTGCATTCCCATTGCTATACTGAGGAGAGTACACCTTGTTATTTGTGGCATATTCTGTGCAATTACAGTAACAGTTAAGCTGCTTACAGCATTCTTCATTGGAAAGAAGTGTGCTGTAATGGTGGAGTTGGTGATGTTTTCTCTGTGCTGTTATGTAAAGGTGACCTAGAAATGGTTTCCATGGTAGTAGCATGTGCTACACACTGTCAATGGCAGCTCTCAGAGGGGGCCCTGGGAGGCTGTTGTGTTTAAAATCTGAGCACATTCAAGAGTCTTTCAAATGACTCTCCAAACCTGGTGACATTTTTTGGGTGACTATCAGTCTTTCAGTAGATGAGGCGGTGGTGTCCCAGCCCAGCACATGACAGATGTTTGTTCATGAGCAATTAGCAGCAGCACTGACTTCTTTGGGTGTCCTCAGAGCTGATCCCTGCTGGTTAGAGCTACAGTGCTTGACAAGAAAGCAGGCAGCACTGCTGCATATGCTGGACTAGCGCTGTGAATGTAATCAGTTTAAAAACAAAATGACCTTCCCTTGCTATTGCTCTTTTTTTTCTTTTTTTTTTTTTTTGGGGGGGGGGGGGGGGAGAAGTGTCTAAATATGGTTAGGACAAGTTGTCTCCTTGTATTTTCAGCTTTCATGTGACCCCCCATGTATTTTCTGCTTTTCCTTTTTTCTTCTGTTTTTTCTTTTTTTTTTTCCCTTCTGTTTTTTTTGTGTGTGTGTTTTTTTTGTTGTTGTTGTTCTTGTTTTTTTTGACATCATCCAGATAGAAAATTCCTGATAATATACTGCGCATTTACTTTATCGGAGTAATTTTTTCCACTTGTACTTGAAAAAAAAAAATCAATAATAAAGAGTCAGCGAAATGAGAACTATAAAACAATGAAACTTTCTTCAAGAACTAAAATTATTTTCATCTACAGATACTTAGATCTTATGAGCTTTTTGCTTTGCAGTGAGGACGTGGGTAAAACCACTTGAATGGAGGTATTTTTCAATGTCATCCTACAGTCTTTGCTTACTCCTTGACAAAGATAAGTTAGCTCATAGTTCTTTGAGGCAGAATCATAAAACAGTAATTTGTAGGGTAATTGTGTCATGCTCTCGAAAGTGCCATTCATACAAAAAAACCCACAGAGAAGGCAGTATCTGAGTGTAGTTTGGAGCACAACTGAATTTGGCACTAAGAAACACACTCTGGTGCTTTTGCATGATGTAGCATTATGAATAGAATTATTAAGCAAATAAGATAATGTAAATATTAAAGGATTGAATGGCTTTAAATTCCATGAAATTATAAATCTATGAGAAATCCTTTGGCTGGTAATGTGATAAGACACACATGCTGGGAATGTGTATTGCCATTCAATCATACGTAGCAATTCTATTTTATGCAGCACTGTTTAATAGTGTTCTTCTTAGCAGTAAGATGAATACAAAGATTGAGGTCTAAACAGTCTTTTATCATGAAATGCACCATCTAGTAAATTAATTGACCGTATCATAAAGGAGAGGAGATTCAATGTCAGCAAATTCAGCAAACACACATGCCAGTGCCAGGGATTTTTTTCTTCCCAAAGTGTGTACAAACACCAGTAACCTTTTAGAGCAGCTCTGGCTGGAGACTTCCACGTTCATTTGGTGCTAAAATTCTCTAAATCCCATAGGTGACAAGAGGTCACTTTCAGCTATTTCAGAGAGAAGTTCACTGAAAACAAATGGTTTAATCATTATATAATTTTATATATCAGGTGAATTTTATAACACTAATAGTTCATAACTTCCAGTAAGTAAAAAATGGAGGAGACTTGTAGGGGTGAGGTTAGAAGTGTTGGATCACTCCAGGCAGCTCTTTGGGGAAAGAGTGGACATCAGTATTAAAGCATAATATCTGAGAGCCTGAGGACTTACTGCTCTGTAGTCAGTGGTGAGGAAGGAATTCTCTGTGGGGAATTAATTACATTAGGGAGTTCCAGCAGACATAAATCAAAGGAAATTTTCTGTTTTCTGTAAGAATGGCATTACTATCTGGGGAAAAAAATAAATCTAGATTTTGGAATGAGCATGCTGGTGGTAGGATAAAATCAAGCCTAAGGCCAGAGTTCAACTACAGTGCCTCAAAACCAGCATAATTATTTAGCCCTTTTAGTCTTTTTAGCCCTTTTATAGATGCCTCTTGGCTTTTTAAACAAAGACAATATTTCGGTTATCTTCTATAGCCAAGACCTGTGTGACCTTTTACCAGCTGGAACCTGTGCAGCAGAGCTCTGGTCTCATCTGGTAGCATGCCATGTGTGCTCCTCCATACTGTTCTTCCTACTGACCAAAGAAATGCTGGGAAGGTATTCTCCGAGGACTTTTGACTACTTATGCAAAGTTTTAGATGGGCAATCACACTTGCTATGTTTGCAGCACATGTGCTCTCTGTGAGTTTTTCTCATGTGATAAGAAAACATGGAAGCAAATGGCCATTTTATTACCGTGTGGTAAACATAAAATAAAAGAGTTTGCGGAGATCTGTGTCAGAGGTTTGCAGTTGTACTTTTTAAATGGAAGGCTCTTGAGTGAGCTCTGTAATCTTTTCAGTTCTTGCCATGCAGGCAGGTTTTTTTTACCAAATGGTGATATGTTCCCTGCAATAAAATCTAAGACCTACATGCTAACGAGAGATCGCAGAGTATGTTACTGCAAGGGCCATGCAAAAGAGGTGTTTGTTGTGCAGCCAACAGTGCGGGCCATAACTGCTCCCACATTAATGTTTGAAATGGTGTGGAGATAATAATGAGACATGACCAGGTATTTCTGTTTATTTGGTAAAAATTCAAACACTACAAAAGGCAAGATTTATATTTTAATTTTTTAATAAAAAGAAGTTGAAATTTGCTGAGGTAACTGTACTGAAGGAGGTCTCCAGAAAACCTAGGGCTTTGGGTTTGCTTCTCACAATTTCTATACAGTCTCTTTTGAATGAATTCCAAATAATAAATTAAGCTGTGGAAGCCTACCTGCTTTTGAGGCAGAGCTAGACATTCAACAGTTACATTGATCTAAAATCAGAGATTTATACAGCTTCATATTAAATATTAATCAGCCCCATCAACACTGAGGTTGACAGACTTAGTATAAAACATTGAGGTAAAAGTATTTCAGAAAATAATCAACTTTAAGGTCAATAAAGAAGGTCTTTAAAAAGTACAACACCTTATTCTGCCTCTGATTTGCAGGATTTGAGGGCTGCCTCTTGATCCATCCCGAAGAACACATTCTTCTTAGGAAATACTGTAAGTTTGACTTGCTCCACATCAATTGCCTTTTAAAGTTAAAATAATCAGCTTTTTTTTTGTACATCAATGAAACATTCTCTCCAGTTACACTGAAAATAACAGAGGGAAGTCCAACCCTAGAGATTAATCAGGGTATGCTGATATATCAAAAATAATTTTGATATAGCCATTTCTGAGGAAATAAAGATGTCGTTATTTGAAGCTAACTTAACAAGATATGATTTAGGTATTTCTTTTGTCAGTTAAATGGTGTCTGTTTATTCAGAAAATCTTCCATTTATCACAGCTGTTTGCTATTTCCTTAACACCAGCTTAGGTGATAAGTGACATTTTCCAATTTCTGTTTACGGCTCAACGGCTGCTTGGCTGAGCGAGGCAGCGCTCACTCAGACTGTACTGCTCCTCCCCTCTTCTGTCATTAGCACATCAGTCTGCTTACATCTAGCTTTCTAGAAATAGATGAGAAGATTAAGTAGAAACTCGTTGAAAAAGATACAAAGAGTATACAATTAATGTGTCACTATTAAGACATTGGTAAGTATATATAATAGAAGTACACATGCATATGTATATCTAGAGTGGATACAGTAAATATTACTAATTTGGATGCTGCAATACATGAAGGTAGCCATAATCAGGTATGTATGAGCATTATAAACCTATTTCTGAAATGCCCCTACTGCAAAATATACACATAGATCATGCTTATTTCATAATTTCATGACATTTTCCTTCTTCCCGGGAAAGTCCTAGGCATACATAAGCTATAGAGTGCATTATGAACAAAAAGAAATAGAAATCCTCTTAATCCCCAAATTGGATTGTGGCACGGATCTTTTTTTTTCATATGAAATCAATTTTCATGGAAAAAAAATTCATATATGCACAGTTCTGAATTGAATGGTCTTATCGCTGGCACTATCTCAGGCAAATAAATTCATATTCTTAGAAGATCTCCAGTGCATTTTTTAAATAACATAAGTTCAACTGAATGGCTTAGGGACTCTGCCTCTTTAGTTTCTATGTTTGAGTGCTGAATGAAACAGTGAATGTATTATGGAAGCAATATGTGTTTTTTTTCCAATTCTGCCCTCAGGAATTATTCTGTTGCTGATTAAAATGACACCATGGTTTGGCTTAGCATTATATTTTAATTTGTTTGCTAGTGGGGCCCATCTTTGTGTAAGTTCACTTGCACTGAGGGAAATTAAATGAGAAAACAAGGTCAGTACTGCACGTGGCTTTCGCTTGTGCAACAATGGCAGCTGCTGCAAAGTGAATGTTTCAGTCCTTCCCTTTGGGCTGGGGAGCAGTGTTGTATTATACCTCTTCCAAGAAGTAAAATGCAAATTTTAATATAAAATCTAAGCCTTTTGTCAGCAAAGGCTATTGTAGGCATCTGTGTAATTGCAAATATGAAACTCAGCATAGCAATAGCAAATCTGTCTTTAGCATTAAATAAAGTGAATAACTGAATCACATATACAGACACACGCAAATATATTTTATACATGAGTCCTTAAGACTTGCACTACTGGCATACACTTGAGGGTATGTTTTTAATATAGTGATTTGGTTACTTGTATGTTACAGAAGCAGTTTACTTGCCACTGAATACACAGGCAGACTTTTGCTTTTGAACTGAGTTATCACAAAAGCTAGAATTTGTGCTCAGGCAGCGTGTAACCATGGCTGCAAATCTAAAAGGGTCAGGTTGATGTATTTGGAATTCTTTTTATTTGGTTAACCAGTTTAGTTCCAGGGCCATTGTGCAAGGATGGCTAGGCTGCTAAGTAAGGTAATGCTCTTTAACTTAAGGAAGGACATGATGTTAGCTGAGAAACCAAAGCTCTTCCCAGAGATAGCAGATGTTTGATATCATGGCTTTGTTATTCTATTGCTCTTCACCTTTACTGAGGAACTTTGAATTTGACAAATCTTATTCACTCATCCCATGTTTGAATGAATGAGAGCTGTTGCTCAGTTGGTCATGTGGCTGTAGCTGGCACTGCTGCTTAGCAGGAGATGACCAGTGGGTTAGACAAGGACTGGCGACTCTGAACCTTCTCCAGAGGCTGGCTTTGTAAGATTTCACAGGCTGTCAACTCATGGTAAAGAGTATCTAGGACTTCAAACAGGTGGGCTTTTCCTTTAAAAAGAAAATGGCAAATATTATCATTTGAATAAAGACAGAAATTTGCACTTAAGCTATCATAACTCAGGCTGTCTTCTTTACAGGTACCAGTGCAAGTAGTTAACAAACAATATTTATATTCTGAGATCAAATGATGAATTCCCATTTGTATAAAAAAAGGGTCTGTCTTCTTTACTATTTCTCTTGCTTTACTCACTGCTCATTGAGTTCTCATGTACTTGTATAAAAATTACTATTTTGTATCACAGTAAAAAGTTGCTTATCCAACTGTCCACTTAGTCTTGTCAAACATAGAAAACGTTTCATTCAGAGACTTAGGGAAGCTACTTAAGTCATATTAAGTGCCCAGTCAGAAAATGGAAAGCAGAGAATGTGAAGAGCTTATGGCAATGGTGATGCAGAATGTACAGAGAGCTTCACAAGGCTACTTCACTATTTAACTCATTTTAGAAAGCTGAACTGTGCAGCAGTTACAGAGGGAGGTAGTTTGTTTCAGCATCATCATTCAGAGTCAGCATTCCCCTGCAGCATGAGTAGTAGTACCCCTGCACATGTGTAGTGTGGATTCTCCCAGTCTCCCCTTGTGTTTGACGAGGCAGTACCTGATCTATAGGTCAGATATAGTTTCTTTCTGTGTGGGTCTTGGAGCCAGTTGCTGCACACAAGTGACAGCAAGGCTTTGGAACAGAAGAACCCAGGATGCTTTGTATGTTGTTCTTCCTAAATCACTGTTATTAATATTCTCCAAAGCCAAACCCTTGGGCCACATCTACTCTTCTAAAATCTTGTCTTTGATTACCATCACCCTGTTAAAAGCCCCTACAAACCATGTTCTTAGGCTTGGTACAGCATGTTCCTTCTTGGAAGGTAAGTACAAATGCTCTGCTAATAGGAACAAAGTAATCAAGTCTAAATCTCTGGGCTGTGATCCCTGTATAGTTCCTACAAAGGCAGCTCTGGTACACTGCACCATTGTCCAGGGAGAGGATATTGCAAGCTGAATTTTCATAAGGGGAAAATGAAAGATTATTAGAGGAGTTCAAGATTGAAGCAGTTTCTTTATGAAAATATTTTTTTACTCCCTTGTTGTTTCTGCAGAACAAGAATATGACATGCACCCAGATAGGAACCTAATAAATAGCTGGCTTACAAATTCAGTGTCGTGTTTTTGAATGAGGACCTAATGACATTAGTGGAATACTGAACTCTTCCTCTACTGCCAAATTCCAATTACAATCTAGCTAAAAAATTCCCTGGATGCTTTTCTGTTTCTGAAGTGTAGTAGACTAAAAAGCATCACTGTCTCTTGGTAATCTTCCTGCATAGTATTTCTTTCTTCCTACCCTGTTCCCCAGCATTCGGAATATTTTTTTCACACTCGTTTTTTTCATTAACAAGTGTTGTTCCTAAAAGGACTATATTCATCCTTCCTGGTCTTCATGCATGCTTTACTTTCTTACCATTTTGGGGGTCATGACAGGATTCCAAAGTGCTCAGCAAGATTTTCCCCAAGGCTCGCTTAGATATGTTCTTTAAAAAAAACAAAATAATATTATGGCACAATTATGTTCTATGTTCTTCAACAGTTTAAAAGTATGCAGTAAAATCTATGCACAATGTGTTTGCATTTGAAAAATCAAAACAAAACTGAATCCTGATGATGCAAGACCTGGTACTGGCTTTATTTTCATGCATTTTAACTTAGATACTGCTCAAATAACAGCAGGCTGTAAAAAGAGAATCTGTAGTCATTCAATGTTGTTTTCTGAAACTTGTGTGTGAACTAATCTAGACAGCAAGAAGTGTAAGCAGCATGTGCATAATAAATGTTTGTTCAGGCCTCTGCTAAGCCTGTGTTGAAAAGGAAATGGTCAAATTTTGTAGTGTTATCTCAGAAGGAGCTTTTCAGCCCCATCTGTTCTAAGATTTACTGGGGACTATTTTAGGTGTAGACAAATCAGAGATTGTATATGTCATGTGGCAGGCCTGCTATTACCTTGAGATTGAGATGTAATAATCATTAGCAAAAGAGAGAGGACTATAAAAACTACGTAGGATTTGGGCAGTCTGCTTTACTAATAGTTTTATATTAGAAATTGGTTGTGATGTTCATAATAATCTGGAAAGCAAACTCTCTTAATTTTGTTATCTAGACACTAATGCGTGCTTTATGGGAAATGGTCTTGCAATTATTTTGATTAACACTTAGAGCCTCCACGTCTGTAGGGAGAGATTGTTCTTGTTAAAACTTTGCAAACTGAAATTAGATGAGAGCTGTTCTGGAGGAAAGACGATGCACCTACCAGCAGCTCAGGCAACACTGCCACTGCTTACTGAAGTCAGTCATCTGCCTTCTGCATATCTGCCCAGTGGGGCTGATGCATAGTGAAAAAACAGGTTCACAGAATCAAAAATAACAGAATCACATAATCTAAGGGATTGGAAGGGATGTTTAGGGGTTGTCAAGTCCAAACCCGCTGCTAAAGCAGGTTCCCTATAGTGGATCGCACAGGAAAGTGTCCAGGCAGGTTTTGAGTATCTCCAGAGAAGGAGACTTTTGTGGCAGGCTGGGATTACACAGGATCACTGCAACACATTGTGAGCTTTTAATACTCCCAACAAAGTGTGTTTGCCTTTGGAAAGTCATTGCTTTCTAGTAGATTCCATCGTGAATGAGATACTGGGGTATCTGTAACATGAAGGAACATGTAATATGCTGGGAAATTGACATTTAAAACTATAGTTACTGATGAATAAGTTTTCTTTTGCTTGATTTGTAACCCATTAGAGATTTAGGGGATCCTTGCTAAATTCTACTATGAATGCTGTAAATCTCCTTGTTCATTGACAGCATCGTTGCCTGTACTTGTGCTATGGAAGCTGGCAGCATGCAATGGCTTATTTCTAGCAATAATTAGCATTAAGTGCTGTTATCACCAAGACATGGCATGCTGGGTGATGGATTGTCTCCTAAGCAGAAATGATTTGCAATAATATAAGTGACCAGTGAATGACATGTTGAAGTCTTGACACAGAAGGTTATTATGCTGGCTGCCACTCATAATTGTTACTAGTTTAAGCCTCCACTGGATTGTTATTGATGCATATGTCAGACTAACAATATGAAAGGAGAATTTCCTTGTCAAGTGTAGAATAAGTTTCCACATTATGAGATATTGCACTTGTTCCCTGGAGTCATCAGTGGAACATGATCATGCTTCTACCAGAGCACAGTGCTCATCTGAGGAAGCATTCTCATCTTACACACATTAAGTAAAGCTTTGCTGAAAATTGTGGAGAATTTTGAATCATTATCAAAGATATTAGCTCCCAGCAGTACAGTATAGCTCCCAATATACCTCATGTTCTGCAGATTATCCAATTTGCCTGTCTTTTGGCTGGCCATTATCAGTCCCCAAGAAAGAGACTGAGATTTGTTTTCTAAAGGTTTACCACACTGGCCATGTACTTCTGTGATGTCCTTGTATCCACCTTTATAAATCTATGCATGGATTATTAATCAGATAAGAAACTTATCACAGAAAAATACAATATTGGTATATGAGAAGGAGTATTACTGCTTTAATACCGAATCAGTGCTACTGTAGGATGCAATTAAAAAAAGGATCCCAGCTTTTTTTTTCTTTTCTTTTCTTTTTTCGTTTCAATTTTGCTGCAGGCTGAAGGAGAAGCTGGACTCTTATCCATCTACAGAACACTGACCTCAGGTTCAGGCTGAGGCCTTGGCCTCCATTGGTGCCAGGAGCCCGTGCTTTGCAAAGGCAGGATCCATCTGATCAGCTGCTGTGGCAAGGCAGAAGATGCCGCCATGCACGGGTGCTGTACATCAGGTAGAGCCTGAGGCTGAGCACAGTGTGCTGGTGCTCCTGTACATGCTGTCCTGGAGTGCTCACTTCCTAGTTCTACACAACTTTTGACTTGAGACTGGAACATAAAAAGGTTTGTGAAAAAAGAGGTAGAGTGTTTTTGCCAAATTCCTGTCTGGAAGGCCACTTTCTGCTTACCTAAGTGCTGGACAAATGTTTGCACTTCCTTCACCATAATGTCATGTAATGTACTGAAGGGGATTGTGTTGCTGCATTTTTCCACACCTCTGTGTAGTCCATGCTGATATGTAATTTCAAAGGAAGTTTCTCTTGTTTCCTCTAAATAATGAGAACTTGAAGATCCACATCCAAAGAGACCTCTAGGACTCTTTTTGAAAGTCATCCTGAGTAGTTTAAAAGTTTTCTGAAATCACTAGGCAGTTCCAAAGGCAAATGCATGTAAAAATGTTTCTTGGTGTAAAGGATTTTGTGCTGAATGGAACGTATGAATATCATTTTTGGTATGAAAAGAACACTCTCATAAATAGCTTTAAGTTGCTGGACTACTTTCTTGCCATACCAAGTCTCGCAGCTGCTGAAGAAGCTGTAAAACATCCATGAGCTTTTCTTCCACCAGTGACAGCCTAACTCTCTCAGTCTCCAACATCTGTAGCTCCATCTTCAACATTTCCGTTTCCTCCACCTTTTGCTGCAGTTCAGTTAGCAGTGGGCCTTTCATCTGGATAATGACACAGGAATTAAAAGCACTGGAGCTTTTAACTTTCTTGCCTAATAACTGCAAAGCTGAGTTATCCCCTTTATCTGGTAAATGTCAGTTCACTTGAGAAGATTATCTTGAAAAGTACATTTCTTTAACGTGCTATATAAAGAATCAAAAATTGCTAGGAAATGCATGCTTCACGCTTGCCCATAATGGCAATTCATGGAAGATTGGATGCTAGCAGATCGTTCAGAAATTGTAAGTACTGGCATTCCTACTTCAGCTTTCTAATGCTTTGCATTCCTGTGGTCCTCTATAAAACATAACTGATTTGTGTTCCCTCACCACTGTGGTTGTGTTTTGGTCTTGTAGCTCCTACAAGTCAGTTATCTGTATATTCACTGAAACAGGAAGGTAGTTAGCCAATTTCTTCAAAGTATTTTGACTGAGGGAAAAAAGAAAAGTCCTACAGAATGATTTCCAAGATTCTCGTTCTGCAGAACACTGGCACACTTTGCAGCTAAACACATAAAGGTCCAGATTCAGCAAGACTTTAGAATGATCTACAGAAATTCTGCACAGGAGTGGTCTTCTTAGATCTGGACCTACCAAAGCTGAACCAATCTGTCAGCTTTCTCAACCTGCTTGCGAAAAAAATGTTACGGATTTGAACATTACTTTTTAATGCAGAACTTATGTGACTAATACTGTACTAGAATGCCATTGCACCTTTTGAATAAGTAAATGTCTTTGTTTGTCATAGACCCAAACCCGCTGCAGATGCATGGCTAATTTGCTAAATTGAGCCTGGAAAGCATCCTCTGGAAAGTATGTCACTTATATGTCAATTCTGGACCTTTGAGAGCACTGACAGATTTCAGTTTTATGAACTTCATTTCCCATTCATTGTTGAACCCAGCATTCTGAAATTTCTAGTTAATGAAATTTTTTGTTGCATATAGAATCTAAATCTGTTTATTAACGTTACACTGAAAACCAAAATCATGTGAGGTAAATGCTAAGTTTGCTGGCATTTGTTTGTCATCTTTCATCTTTATTGCAGTTTTAGGAGTATTTACAGAGAACCAGAAAGGCTGCAGACCTCAATATATGCAGTACTTAAAAGATTTTACTTGTGGAGATTTCTATCCTAATGGAATAATGGAAATAATTTCAGTTCTCTCACACATAAATGTCATTAGAGTAAAAAAATAATTTAGTCCCTGATTCACAGTGAGCCTTGCAGAAGGTTTTAGTTTCTGACAGTGCTAAAAGTTGGCTGTTGGCACTCATTGCTCCATCAGATGCAAATTTCCCTGTTACATTAACTCTCTGTTTGCTTTGCTGTGTGAGGCTTTCCAGCTCCTCTGAGCTATACATCTCAGAACAGCTACAGAAGCTTGAATCACTTAATCTGGCCCATCTGCCAAACAGTGATTTCAACATCACTGTCTGAACACCCTTTTAGATGAAGAAATTAACGTTTTCCTGTATTTTGAGCCAACTTTGTTACCCTGATATGGCAGCAGTCTGACTGAGATGCTCTAGAGGCTACATGAGACTTTCTGTGAATTAAGCAGAAGGTTTCCTTTATTACATTGCAGAATGCCTCTGCATTGTAAGTGCCACCTGCCACAGATGTTCACTGAACACAGGAAGTAGTTATATTTCCCTGTAGAGCAGGAACAGTCATACAAAGTTACACGAAAGGCAGAAATGTCATTACTTTTATGTGTGAAATGGACTTTCCAAAAATGCAGTCAGATGCTCATGAAAATTGATCACTGGTGCCCATCTATCCTGGTCCACCCTGCCAGGTCCCTGTGCCCATACCATCATGTAGCCACTGCTTTCAGCTGCTGCTTTACTTGCACTGGCTTGTGGTGAACCTCTTTTCTTAGTTGTTATAGTCTAACAGTCTCCTTGTCCTACGTAAGCATGCTACTTTCTGGATACTTTTATATTTACATACATTTGTATGTATGTGTATGTCGGGTTTTTTCTCTCATGGTGCTTTCAGACAGTGGCTCAGTGTAGTGTTAAAACATTCTGACTGCTTTCCCTAGATAGGTTACATCTAATACCTGCTGATACCTTAACATTTGCAAATAAGAAAATGATGATTGTAGAGCACAAGCTATTTTTAAAACTTAGATAATGAGGAGGGATGGTGAGTAGTTAGATTGCAGGGCTCAGAAGAGTGGCTGTGCCCTGAGCTCTGCCCAAGTCCCTCAGCACAGCTCGATTTTGGATCTGTGCCTTGGTTGTGAAATGGAAATACTGCCTTGCCAAATGTCAGTTTTGAGAATAAGCCGGTTGCTGATAGGTGGTACCCTTAATAAAAGAGAGAGAATGCTACAGGAAAAACCTGAGCTCTGGAGTACAGCACACAAATAAAGCTAGGATAAAGAATAAGAAGGATAATGAATAAGAAAGATGTGGAGCTCTTGGAGCGGGTCCAGACCATTAAGATGATCAGAGGGCTGGAGCATCTCTCCTATGAAGAAAGGTTGGGGAAACTGGGATTGTTTAGCTTGGAGTAAAGAAGGCTCTCAGGAGACCTCATTGTGGCCTTTCAGTTCTTGAAGGGAATATATGGACAGGAGGGGGAATGCCTGTTCACAAGGATGGACAGTGATAGGACAATGGGGAATGGTTTTAAACTGAGACAGGGGAGGTTTAGGATAGATATTAGGAGGAAGTTTTTCACGCAGAGTGACAGTGGTGTCACACTGGAACAGGTTGCCCAAGGAGGCTGTGGATGCCCCATCCCTGGAGGCATTCAAGGCCAGGCTGGATGTGGCTCTGGGCAGCCTGGGCTGCTGGTTGGTGACCCTGCACACAGCAGGGGGTTGGAACTAGATGGTCATTGTGATCCTTTTCAACCCGGGCCATTCTACAATTCTATGATTAATTAGTCTGCAGAAGTTCCTGAAGGAATGTCTCTCATAATAGTCTCATGTTTGCAATCAATGAAGCTGATAAAAGTTTCACAGAACAGGAACAAAACAGCAACAAAACTCCAGAATGAAGTGATGAACTGCGCTATGCAAATTATCTTTTAAATCAATTCACCCTCAAAGGAATGGTGGGTGGCCAATGTAGCACCAGTTTTTAAGAGATGCAACAGAGATGATTTGAGGAGCAGCACATCACCTTGACAGTATCAGTTATGCTGTCTGGCAAACTGTCAGAAATCGTAATGAAGAAGGGACTTGGTGAATATGTAGACAAACATAGGGAAGGAATCCATTAGATATATTTGAGAGCATGTATGAATAATGTTAATTCAGATGAGGGTATTTTGAATCTGCATAGAAGTTTTGAGAAGACACATAGCCAAAATGTAATGCTACAGGACAGTAGTGCAGGTAGCTCCTGCTGTAGTCACAGTGGTTAAAAGATGGGGGTTGAGTACAGGATGGCAGACCCAGACTGGAGGGTCAGCATTCACAAGGAAGGATGTCACAAAGATCTTACTTAAGACCTGAGCATTTTCATTAATTATTTCAAGGAGGACTGAACATCAAAGTGTTGTTTGCTGTTGAGACATTTTGAGGGGTTGAGGGGAAGGATGTAATCAAAGCTGCCTGCAAAGAATTACTGCTGGATTGCATGATACTGAATAACTGCAATAAAGGATCAGAAGAAATTCAATGCCAATATAGCAAAATAAGGCATATAGGAAAAGTACACCATGTCATAAACATGCAGTGATGATGACTACAATTCAAGGAGATCTAGGAGAGCTGTAATCTCCTGGAAATAGCTCCGTGGTCACCAGAGATCAAAAGGATACTTGCGAGGGGCTATTAGAATGGGAACTGAGAACAAAACAGAAACTATAATTATGCTGTGGTGGACTTGTATTCAGCTCTTCTCATTCAAAAAAGGAGTAATAGGATTTGAAAAGTACATTGAAAAATAAAATAGAATAAGGGAAGGAATGGTTTCTATACAAAGAGAGCTGAAGCAGGCTAGGAGTGGTTGGTTACAAGTCAGGCAGTGTTTCTTGCTGCAAAAGACTATAAACTATTTTTCCCAAGCAAAAGAACTAAGTAAGAGTGGATGAATCAGCAATGGATTTAAAGTGAACAAAAACAAGTCCTCAAAGCTTGTCTCTTTGTACCTAATTTGTTGACTCCTAGCTGGGAGATATCAAATGCATTGCCAGCAAAAGAAACAGAAGGTTAAATAGATGTTAAATAGCTCCAAAACTGGCCATTAAACATGAAGCTGTCAATGCATCGTTCATTTAAGGTGTGTCTGTTCCCTGTTCATTGGAAACCAAGTTACTAATTCCAAGAGGAAAATTCTCTGTACTGCTTTTCATTTCTTTTCTCTAAATAACCACTGCTTGTTGCCATTAAGTATGTGATGTTAGAATGAACTTTTCATTTGAACCTGTATGACAGGTCATCAACTACTGTCTTCTAATTAGACTGACAGTTTTAGTGGGATCTTTTAGATAAATTCATTGGCATTTCTTCATGACACAACACCTGGCAGCATCTCACTGTAGTTTTAGAGTTTGGTCATGTTTTCTTCACCCGTTGTGCCCCTGTCCTGACATCTTCCTCCCAGGTCTTTAGTAGAAAGTATTTTTAGAAGTTCATTTGTTGGAAAGAAGAACTTTCAAGACATGAAAAAGTCACACTGGTTTTACAGTATTAGATTAGATCAATTATTAATCAGCGTTTGAGAGTGTTGCTTTGCACTTGCCTGCTGAGTTTACTTGTTAGCTTTGCTGTTATTTATCTCATCTTTTAGCACTGAGCAAGTCCAAACAGAAGTATATAGAGCAATGCATAAAGTATTTTTTTCAGATCAGAGAAAGTGGTTTTTTTTCTTTTTTTACTAAACCATCAAATATATTTATTTGCAAATCAGATGTGAGAGAGTATTTCTCAGTCTTACAGTTCATTTGGTACTGATTACAAGGATGGTAAATCTCTTGAAAGAAATTACTTATTACTTTTGTCTGTACTGCAGCAACAAAAAATACCAAAAGCTGTGCACAAGATACTGTACTGAAGTAAATGTAAAGGGGCTTAAGAATAAATTTCTACCAGGCTGAAAATGACTAATCCTTCTGATTTTAAATTTACATTGCAGTGAGTCAGCGATCTGTCTTATTTTGTTTCATAAAAAGATTGATAGTATTTAAATCTGTCTTTCAATGGCTGCCCCTTGCAGGATTTAAAAAGTTACATCACAAGGGACTACCAGGATGCTGCACTGAGGCTTTGAACTACTGTGGTTACAACCTCTGTTAAAGCAAATATGAGCATGCTGCTAAACCTGAGAACTATTTTTTATTTACAAATATGCTAGTTTTAAGTCTCAGAGCTGGCCAGACTAAGCGAAATGATTTTCTTTTAAGGACTGAAAAACAGTGAATGTCTACGTCTCAGTCAGCTGGAGGGATTTTTTGAGAAGTCACTGTGCTCCCAGAGGTGTAGGAGGACATGAAGTGTGCATCATCCAGAGCTGGGGGACCACTGACAGCTGCCTACAGTAACCCTATTGTTAGCATGCTGCCCTTTGGGCTATAGTAGCACCAGCCCCAAACACGCTATCAGCAAACATCTTAGGCCAGTTCAGTAAAGAATGGTATTTGAAGAGCTTGGGTTTGACTGCAGCTGGAGTACACATTTCATCCTCCAAAAGCAATGGAGGTTCAGGTTGGAGCCACTCTGGAAACGCAGGTGGCACAGGAAAGCATGGCACAGTTTTGCAAAAGAGTAGCACAGGGAGAAATGCCAGGGATAGAAAGTGGAAGGGCTGGAACAAACTGCATATGGATACAGGTGTAGCCACTGAAAGGTACATGAACAACTGCTTCAACATATGCTTGGCACCTGTTACCTCCTCCATATCTGTTTCCAGTTTCTTCACCTCGTGCCCCTTAAGCTCCAGCTGCTCACTGAGCTGGCTGATTCGCTCCTCTAGCTCCTCAGCAGCTTCGTGGCCATCAGCACTGCTGGTCTCCAAGTAAGTCACGAGCTTTTTCCGTTTTTTTTCATCACATCTATGTGTATATACATGAAGAAAATAGTGAGTGAAAACTCATGATGATGATCTGTATTTAAAAAAATATATAAAAGAACATCAAAAACACACAAAAAACCCCCCCACAAATCTTCCCCCAAATCTTTTGGCAGAGCAGGTAATCAATAGGTCCCAGCTGATGCTGATTAGGATTAGGTGTGAGTATTTAGGTCATTGTTTGCCCCATGCTGCACATGGGCCTGTTCATTTTGGCTTTACAGGATTACTGCCTCTTACTGAAGCCACAGTGCCCACAGAACATCAGGTAACATTCTCAAAGGGCTCGGGTAAAACAGATCTCAGGAACATACCCACTACCACAGCAAGGGAGCTTGGCCACTGTTTCCTTTATGTGGGCTGCCTGGGGCTGCTGGTCTCCTGCCCACTTCTCCTCCTCTTCATCAGAGGCCGCCTGGCCCTCCACTGCCCGGAACAGCTGCTCATCTGCTGAGAAATCAACAGCTGCTCAGCTACAAAACCACCCCAATGTCCCACAGCTGTGACAACTGACGCTGGTGAAACAGAGGTTTAAACTGCTTGGGTAAGGCACAGCATTGGGTCTTTCATCAGCACTGGAAAGAAGCTGAGAGCTCAGGTAATGTCATCTTGGCAGAGATTATTATTTTAGGGACACTGAGCACTTCAGCACCCTCTTGCAGGTAACCTGCAGCTGTTTACTTTTGTTTCAGTGTGAATAGATGATGTATTATTAGGGAGCACAATTATCTTTCATGTATGAAATTGAATATATGATCCTCAGCAGGAGTGAAACTGTTGTATTTGTTAGGGTGGGCTTTTTTTTTTTTTTTTCCTTGCCATCCAAACGTGTATTTGGAGTGCAAGAGTTTGAATTATTTTTTCTGATTTGTTGTCTTACCGTGCTTTGTAGGGAGGGTGATTTAACACTTGACCTGTAGGTATCAACCTTAGGTGTATCTATGTAATATAAGTGTAATGCCTCCTCACGTGCCAGGTACGTTATTAATGACGTGTCCATAACACGTGCATGCAGACATGTACCGCTCCAGAAATATTTCAGTATTTTTTAAGCTGCGTGTTAGAAAAGGCGTTGCATTTCTCTCTTCTTTTAACTCCAAGAAGCATGTGCTGGAGCGGACGCAGCGCTCCGTCGGGGAGCCCCGCGCCGCACCGCGCCGCTGGCAGGAGCCCCTCCGGGGGGCAGCCGCGCTCCGCCTTCGGGCCCCGCCGCACCGCTGCCGGCTGAGCGCGGGCGGCCCCTGCTGCCTGTTTGCCTTCGGTCAGCGCCCGGCACGTGTCTTAATGGCATTTCGATTCCAGTAGCGTTCGGTAATTTCCTGGCTGAATGCGAGCGAGCATTACTCGGGAACTGCTTCCTTACGGTTTTGTTTTTTTTTCTTTTATAGGCATTTAAAGGGATGATGATCAGAGCTCACAAGTGTGGCAGCCGTGCAACTGATACTGTACAGCACTATGCAGCCACTTCAAAACTTCAAACTGGTATGTTTAATCCACTGCATTACTTTTGCATCTGGTTGTTATTTTTGCTAGCTGATACTCGGGTTAGATTTTTAAAAATGAACAAGAAGTGTATGAATTTCAAAGTATTCTCATGTGTATCTGAAGAATTCCCAATACTTTCCCTTTCCTATGTGATAACTTCCCCTGCTCTGTTTGAAAATGCATGTAGGAAAGGCTATTTTAGATATCCCTCACATAGGTTATGATTAGCAAGTTTGGAAGCCAGAGAGGAAAAATGCCAAGCTGTTAGGTATCTCTCTTGATGCGAAGGCAGTATTTTAATAAAACACTTCCATTCATAAAATCACAGAGCACTTTGTTATTATGTCACTTAAGTGGTAATTTGTAACTTAGCTAATGCAGGAAAATTTACACAATTCCACTGATCCAAGTGCTCTTCTACTATAAGAAATTAATATTTGTTAAAGTGTAACTAAATATTTTTGAAAATAAGTTTGTATCTAGATTCATACACCTATTGTACCTGGGTTTATCCCAGATGTCCAGGCCTTTTTTTTATTTGTTCAACTTTACAGTCTTGCTCTGACTCATTTTTCTTCTCTGGCTAACGTATTTGAGAAACTTGTGCTAGAATGCTCTCAACTTGAACATAAATCAGATTCTACATCTGATACATCTTTGAGCTGGGCAAGCGCCTGGTTTAATAACATTTGTAAAAGCAGGTTCATTTTGTAAGCCTAGCCAAATGGAGAGCATGCTATAATGCTATGCTTACGTTTTTTGTTTTCTGCATCCCTGAGTAGCTGCATGCCAACTTCATCACATACACAAAGCCTAATTTTACACATTATCAATAGATTTCTCAGTCTGCAGTAAAGATGCGTTATTACTTGCAGTTGATGTTAGGGAGCTGTTTTTCGCATCTTTGAGATTTGTCAAAAATCTCTGAATTGAATTGCAGCTGGATTTACTTTGCTGTTGCTGTCTACTTGGCACCGAGCAGGAGGTTGGGAGGAGAAGTTAGAGACATTTATGACAACACCAAACGATTATGGCAGTTAAATGATCCACTAGAAGTTGTTATCTCTATAAAAGCCCTAGTAAATCCTAGTCTAGGTCACTTTTAGCAAGAGCCAGCCTAGGCAAACCTGAGGATCTTAGAAGACTTTCAAAGAACGCTTCATTCAGTCCCATGAGGAATCCTGAGTGATGCTATGACAGTGGTTAGGGCTACGTGTGCTAAATAAGTTGGACTTTCTCAGAGCTGCTGAAGCAGCTGGAATGTTTCCAGGTATCGTGACTAAACTGTTTTCTTGTAAATAATTTTAGCTGATGTTCTGAGGTTTTTATTGTTGAATTAAATTAAGCTTCATACTTCTACTTTGGTAAGGTGAATCATAGGGGGAAAAACAGTTGCTTTAAGTCATAGCATTAAATGACATGTTTGGTCTTGCATGAAGCAAAACTACGTTGGGAGGGAGAAGTAGAAAGCTGTGATATTACCTTTTATTTAAATCTAGGGCTTCAAGCTATATTGAGACTTATTTGTGGCTTTGGACTAGTACTTAATCAGTTCTCTGCTGAGGATCTTTAAAAATAGGTGAGGGAATAGTTGAGTACTGGGCTTGATACCATTTTCAGAAATCCCAGCTCTGCCCATGGGAGATGCTGCTTCTCTGCTGTGCAACGAGATCGAACATCTTCCATCTGACAGAGCTGCTGCATCTTTCTGCTCTGGGCTGCTTCTGGAAGCAAGCTGAAATTTCACAATTTCTGATCTGGAAAAAAAAAAAGACAAAGTAAGGTGAACTTGTAGGAAATTTGGAGAAACCAAGATGAGTGTCCACAGTGTGACACATGAATGATGAATGAAAAATACTGTTCAAGCTTGAAATAAAAGAAGGGTTGTCATCCTTCAATGCCTGTGAAATTAAACTGACAAGGACTTCACGGAGTCCTTTTTTTGGCTGGAATGAAAGGAAGGTGCATTTCAACTATTCTTATATTTAGGTAATAAAAACTAAGTATTGCCTGTAGCTTTTAGTTAAGTCAAGGGCATCTGGAAAATATATATATGGAAACAGTCCACTCTGGCCATAAAGTCTCCCTTCTCCACTGGCAGTGATAGAGCATATGCATCATTTTTAACATGAACACACTTATAGCCAGGGTAGCAAGTCTTACATCCAGTCACTTAGACTGGTATTCAGGCTTATAAATGTCAGGCTACAGCACTGAACCAAGACTCAGTTCAGCCTAAAAACCAGTAATAGAAAGCAGCTCTGCAAGAGTATCATCTTCCTTAATGCTAATATTAAAGGCTTTTTGTGGGTCCCTCAAATCAAACTGCAGGGAATGCATACTGCCCTTCTGAGACATTTCAGTATACCTTATACATAAAAATACATAGTTTATGGTCTGCATTTCATAAAGACAAGTAAAAACTTGTCTCCATTTGTTTTGCTGACGCTGAGATTTGAGTTATTTTGTTTACAGGAGCTCTTAACAACACTATGCGCTTAATTCAAAAGCAAAGTTAAGATTAGTATGAAGTACTTCTGCCTTCTAATTCTGTGCTCAGTTATTTATAACAGACGACATCACTAAGGTGCCTTTAGGCAGTTCAGATTTAAGTTTCCTGAGTACTGGGAATGAAGAGACTGGAAAATCAAAAGGAATGACAATGTGAGCAGTCACACACCTGCAAATGCGATCACTGCACTTCTGAACTGCTAGCAATCCTAGATCTGTCTTAAAGGAAGCAGTTTTCAAAGCATGCTGCTCCTGTCTTTTTTAAGACAGGGAAATACCCTGATTATCAGCTACCTTAAAGATAAGTAGCATTGCTGATGGGTAACAAATGTGTACCCGATGAATGCAAGTCCTTAAGCTTGTCAACAAAATCTGTTTCTTAAAAAGTAACTTAATTCATGAGCAAATAATGATTATTTGGACTGATGAAATTATAGTTAGCAAAATGGACAGAGTTGAGGCAGTACCTTTAAGGAAACTCAAAGTAGGAGGAATAATGCAGAGTTAATTTTCATGCAGTTGAGTTTAAAATGCTCTAATGGATACACTGAAAGAGGGTGTACCTATCACTATTGTTATTCTAGACAAAATACAGTGGCAGTGTGCAATACTAGTGATGAAGGAAGTGAAAGCAGATGATTCCATTTACATCCAAAATAGCAGAAATGCAGTTCATGAAACTGAGACAACTTACAGTACTGAAATTATTCAGCAGTCTGTTTCTTTTCATTGTGCATTAGTAACTCAATTCCACAAATGCTTAGTGAAATTAGAGTTATGATGGAATTATAAGGCCAGTTATTTGTAATAAAAACACAGTCATATCAGAAAATGGAAAATCAGTACATAAATGTTGTATCAAGTATTTTCAGAGGTAGGAATAAGCAACCTTTTGGATGTGAAGCTCAATGAACAGAGACCAGTTCATTGCAAGGTTGTATATGTTACGGATGTATGCTGTGTAATGGATTGTAATATACTTCATATAGAGTACTTTTCTATTGTTTCCTTTTCTACAACTTGGAGAACAATTGACTTTCAAAACTTAACACCAGTATCCTTTCCCATTTACCCCACACAAATAGCACCATCACATTGCTTTCCCAGCAGGAGCCATCACATAGTTCATAAATTGTCTACGTGCAGAAGAAAGCAAAAGAAATTCATATTTACAGTAAATTCAGTTCCCTCTAAACGCTTCCTAGGATTAGTTCTGATTTGATGAATGCTGGATATTCCTTGCATTTAACACATTAAATATTCATCAGCAAAAACTGAGGGTTAGAACTCCTACAGAATCAGTTCTGCTGAAGCAAGTTGTAGAACGCAGAATTTCTGTGCAAATCTTACAAGTACTTCCTGCCAGTAACTTCAACTACTGCTCGACAAAAGATGTGAGATGTAGTAAGAGGAAAGCTGGTGCCAAGTCAGAGATAAGTACTGCTGAGAGCTTTTGTTTAAAATACCACAGCTGCTGTTGGTTTCTGAAGAACCACACCAGTACTGGATCTCGTGGTGTCTGTGGGTGTATGTGCACGAGGTGAACGCAGTCATGAGTTTAACAAAACAAATAGTCTGTATTTCAAAAAACCTTAGGCTGGAAACTTGAGGCAAACCATGTTAGAAAACATTGCTTCTTTTTCACTCCCGCCAATAGAGCTGACTGCATGAAAAGTAATGATGTGTTTTGTTTACAGCTTATGGTATTAACTTAGCAACAATCAGATTTCCTGTAAAGTCAAGTCATCAGCCTCCAGAACGAAGCCTGGCTGGTCACTTAGCTCTCATTAGTTCAGGGAGTGGAAGGAGGAGGGAAATAGTTAAGTAGCCTGCAAATAGCAAGTCTGGGAATTCAAAACGGAGGCTCCTGGGATCATCACTGCAGGGTTTTGCTGTGAGTTTGGTGCCGTGGTTAGTAACTGTGAAATACAGTGAAGTATTTCTTTTGCCAAGGATGTTACACCTCATTTTTCTGAATTATGCTTATTTCCTTTGTTTCTAAAGAAAAAAAAGTGAGGTCTGATACTCAAGGGATTCCTGATCAAGGGATCATTGATAGTCTTCTGATGGCTGTCTGGAATTTGTGGGTGGTTCTTTTAATTTTGAGCTACAGTGTAATTTATGTATGTTTGGAGACTTCTAGAGATAGAGATACTGAGATCTCATGGACTACTAACTGTAGTGTCAAAGCTGGTTACAATTTTTAATCCATAAAAAACTCAAAATATATTAAAGTATTATGAAAATCTTTTAAAGTGGATAGGTGTTGTAATGTTTAATGGGAGGACTGTTGATGGTAATAATGTATTTCATCTGGCAACCTCATTTCAACTTAGCTTGCAGTCCAAAGAACATTGAGAAGTTCTGATTTTTTTTCCCCTTTTCATTTTTTTTTAAAAGAAAACATATATATTTAAAAACCCTTCCCATAAAATTCAGTGCCTTTGTGAGGACTTCAATAATAGACTACATCCACTCTGGCCAGTTTCAGCACAGACATAAAAAACACCTTTCACCTCTCTGCAGTTCTTATAAAGGAACTTAAAATTAGCTGATGAGATACAATCTCTGCAGTAATCCTCCTGAGATGTTGTCATCGGCTCTCTTTAAATGCTGAGAAAGAAAGAGAGCCATACAGATGGTGTGTTAGGTCTTCCTGCTCAATGCATGATGAAAGACAGCCATATTATTCTCCTCTGGCGATACTCACCTGGGGAGCTAGAAAAACATGTGAACTTTGAGCAAGGGCCTTGAGACCTGGTGCTTCCAAATTAAGATTTAGATCTGGCTCAGGCTCTGCTACTCATGCCTTATTTCTGTTGGAGAAACTATAGCAAAGCTAGAATTTCTTGTGCCCTAGATAAAGGGCAAAGATTACGAGAACTAAACATAGGAAGTGCAACTATTTCAAGGAGTTTGGGAATGGAGTAGGTTTTAAATGTGTGTGAAGGAATACATGGCTGGACAAGCTGGAATTTCAGCTTTTCTGTGCCAGATAAAAAAATGAAGAAAATATGGGAGGGCAAAGTGGGTAAATATGGATATTTTTAATAGAAAACAAACAAAATACTCAAGAGATTTTCTATTTGATGAGCCAAAATAAAATGTCAAGGATTTGTTGGAAATAACTGTGCTGGAGATAAATTGCTATGGTGTGCCTTGCCAGGCATCCAGAATGTGATGTTGGCTGCAGTTTTCATCATAGCAGTGAATGGGAAAGGTAAAAGGGAAGGACTGATGGCCATGCAGGGAGGAGTTACAGGGATGGGAAATGTCCTGTACAATGGAGTTTTAAGGAAGGGATACATTAAACAACTATTTCTCATTCCTGTAATCCAAAACGTTTTAAGGCAAGTCTGAGTTCAGAGCCAAAGATCAGAGAGGCAGAGCCAGAAGCCTTTTTGACTGTATGGAAAGCTGGGGGGGAGGGGGAAAGGGAACTGCTGTTCCTCTCATTGCTGCAAGGAAAAGTTGGGCATTCCCACTGCTAGACACGGAATGTGAGATGGATTCTCATCTGAGTTTGGGCACAGAATTAGAGTAGATTTAATTAAGCAACAAATCTTTACTGTCTACTGAAAGAAAGGGACTGTTTACTTTACATGAAAATAGAATTCCACACTGAGTTTGGGCAGTATTTCAAGAAGGCAGCAAATCTGTGGCTGGATTTTCTCAGTTCTTCTGAGCTTAAAAGTAGATGTAAACAAACCAGCAGAATTTTGCTTCATGCTCCACACTACTGGAATACACAATATTTCATCATCCCAAAGTGAGGTGATGGAGGCGTGAATGGAGGCACGGTGATGTTTTTTGTGTTGGTGGAAATGCCACGATCTCCTGATTTCTCATCATATGATTTAACTGCTTATTTTTTCTTACTTGGGAGCTTTTTATTGTTTGGTAAAGCTTAGAGTGAGATCCAGACAATTTTAAACTGAGGGGGACCCTAGGAGTTAAAGAACAAGCATAACGAAACAGGCCAAGCAGTCTGCATTCGCTGTCATGGTAAGTGCATAAAAGAGGAATCTCCACTCATTCTTAAGCGTTGATTAAATTCTTTTCTCATTAGTATGCATGCGGCATCTAATGGGTCTTCATAAATGAGAAGCAATGTGAATAAACAACACATTTGTTTAAGGCAAAGATCAGAGGGGCAAGTAGCTCTGGAGGTGCCTGGGAAGCGTTTGGTGTTGTGTGCAGTGAGGTTTCCCTGGTGACAGGCACACGGTGCCCATGCATGTTGGGTCTTTGTAGTGAGAATAATGGGCAGCTCCAGAGAAGGGGAAATCGAAGACCAGAGAGCTGGAAAGAACTGGACCTTAAAGTAATATCCATGACTAATTGGCTTTTAATTGGCACTGCGCTTATTGTTATGGAAACTTCTAACTGCAGCAAAACTGCACCTGCTTCTGGTACTAAACAAGTCTCTGACTTAAATAATTCCTCGCTCATCATAAGGTAACTCTAAGGAGTTATCTACCTTCACGTTCATAGATCCTTATCTGTTCCCTTTTGGAGGCTTATTTAAAGCAGATCAAACAACTGTGTGGGCGAGTACGTGGCCCAGAGGGCCAGTTACAGACTGGTAAGCATTCTGGTAAGCTAGGCTTTGTTTTGTGCTTTTAACTAAAATCAGCGTGATTTATTTTTGTGCTACTTTCACCCAACTCTAAGAGTTCAGGGAACTTGACATGGTTTTGGTTTTGACTTGTCTCCTACAGGGAATGGCAGAGCTCAGTGTGTGCATATTTTGTCTCATTTATGGCTTTTCATGTATCCCACAGATGAAATCTGTTTCCACTCTAGAGCTAAGAGAATACATCTGCCTTTGGTTGATGCTTTAACCTGTGGACCCCTCTGCAACAGAAATCATATTGAATGAATATTCTATGAACAATTTAGATTTTAAATTGCTCAATCTATAAGGCATTAAAAAGAAATTTCTGAAAGCATAATTTTTCTTATGGATAATAAGGATGACTAAATATCCTGCTTTTAAACTGAAATAAGGGCAAAATTGTATCATAAGAGCTTCTGTAATAATGGTTACAGTTTGGGGAGATCTCCTGTTACTGGCTGATCACTTCAGTTTTCTTGCTAAAATCACCACTGCCTAGCAAAAATCATGCTGATGGCAACATGTTTTCTGGCTGAATCTTTCCATCTATTGTATAGAAACAGGCAAACCTTGCAATGATACTGTCATGCATAGCAGAGTTATGATTTGTTTCATACAGCTCTGTCTGTGATGATTTCAATCATTTTTGAGACAATAACAAACTTTACCATCTTTTAATTTTGGAGAAAATGTTAACATTTGGATCAGTGCACAGCCCTAAGCACTGCGTTTTCTAGGGAATGCAAAAATGCAAGGCTTTGACAGGAGTGCAAAGCTGGGAGGCAGACCTTTCCATCAGGAAACATACAGCTGAATGAGTTGTAAGGGCCGAGCGCACTCCCTAATGAAATTTCATATGGTATCCAAGTTCTTGTCATCTTGCCGTTCTTCTATCAGTAAATGTCTGGGAAAAGCAGCCACAAATTAGCTTCTCCTCCCCCACCCCTCTGCAATCAAACATGGAAGATGATAATTTACTGTGCTGTTAGCTGCTCACTTAGAGCAGAAATCTGTGCGGAGAATGTAGAGAATCTGACCCTGTTGGTAGAAAACAGATGTCGCGATGGTGCTACCTGACAGAAATACTTATGCTTTAAGCAGACTGTTTTTTTCCCAAGGTTCTCAGTTTACACAATGTCATAAGGTTGCTTTAAGTCTCGGAGCACATACATTACATTAGAGTTATTTGTAAGGCTGCTGTTTATTTTTCCTGTTTGACCCTTGCCCCATTCCTGAGAAGGTTCCTTCTTGACTGTTGCAGAAGCTGCTAGTATCCAGTCAGGTGAGGTGCATGGGGATGGAAGGATGTTATTGTTAAGACAGAGGAATTCTCTTTTGTGGAAGTGGACTTCTGTCTCTGCTGGAGCCCCTGCATACTGCTAGGCGAATTACTCGTTAGGCTTTTATAGGTAATTATTGTTACCTATGTACAGTTAATAACTGGGTCCTGATTTGGTGTTTGCGTGGGATTTGAGTCTATGGGGTATGAGGAATGCATTTGAAACATGGAATCAAAAAAGGTATAATTTGTGTTTTGCTCTAGAATACTAGGTACTGTGGATGTCAGTCTAAGTCAGAGTGAGCACCTGAAATGGCCAGCAGATTTTGATGGTAGCCTTTCTTGTCTATGATGTTATACTGTGAGATGAACTGATCATTTATATTTAGGCTAACACATAAAGCAACATTCATCATATTAAGTGAGAACCATCTAGATGCCTTTACACATGGATACACACACTCCTACAGTTAAATTTGTTACAAATTTATGAAAAAGCAAGCTAAACTGAAATGGCATGGCCAGGTTTCTTCCTGTGACTTGTAGAATGCATGGCTTTCAGCTCTGAAATGCAGCCCAAGATGTAAGCACTGCTATTTGTTGCTTTCCTAAACTTGTTTGTCTTTGAAACTTCAATTTACCACTAATAAACTGTTAGTCATTTGGACTGCTTAATGGAAGATGGAAGATAATCAGGCTAAACAGATAAAGTAATTACAATGCTTTTAATAAATCCTGTACTTAGTGAGGGATTATATTGCATGGTGGTAGTTCTGAGCATATACGACATGAATGAAACTGTTCTATGTGGGGTATTTTGTGTTTAATAGGCATTGATTTATCTTCTCCTAGATAGCATGCATCACTTTGGAATTATGTCACTCAGATATTTCTGCACCATTAAGGAATTGTTTTGTAACAAAATAAAGGAAATAATTTCCAGATGTTGCTCCACTGGAATGAAGATCTGTTGTCACACCCTTGTTATCTGAATTTCTAGAGCTTGAGTGCATGCAATTAGGATTTAATTAAAGCTAGAAAAATATATATCACTTGTTCTTGATTTAACCACTGGCTCAAAGATATTTATTAAAGCTTGAACAAAACTTCTTGAAAGTCTTAGTGAAAACCCTGGTTTCAACCTTCCTACTAAGCATGGAAATGGCAGTCATTCCATTACTCCTTTTTTCTTATCTTTTATACAGCTGTATCTTTACCTTACTTCTGCTCTGGAACAATTATTTTAATTTACACAGATTGCTCTACAAATAATGCATCCTACTTATTTCTGTGGAAATGACAACAGATGCAAAGAGCACAATGGCACTGTTCCATAGAGTAAATTCTCAGCTACAAAACATTGTTTTCTAACATAGTCACCACCACTAGCTTTGCATTTTTGCTGGTGATGAACAAGGGCCTGCATGTCGTGCTTGTAACGAGCTGCACCAGAGGAGGTGACCGACCATCACTACTTACTGAAAGCACTGCCAACTGCTTCACTGTGCTCACAACCACTGTCTGGTTTCCATCAATGCTCAACAAGTGTTGATGAGTGTCAGTGGGTTCTTTAACATAAATAAATGAAATATCACAATTTTAAACCACAGGGGTATATATGAGGAAGATAATTGATATGTGGCAAATAACAAGTGTAACAGAGCTGTAGTGCTGTAGACAGTTTCCTTCTGCCATTGCTTGTATTTATAAAGGACAAAAGACCTTATGTATTCCATCATGTAGCCATGTGCTATTTAATCCCTATGAATCTTTCCCTTACTTTCTGTATACTAGAGTGTATGTCATGGAAGTCTTTTTACTGTCTCCTAGGTAGAGTGTTCTTCCAAAGGATAGGGGCAGCTGGGATAGAGATCCTATTGAACTCAGCTCCTAGAGCTCAAATCGTTTGGTAAGACATTATTTCTCAGTTCTGTTTGCATGCATGGAAATCTGTATGTATCACTTAATGTAGCAGAAACTGAAAGTTCATAGTTAATGTCATGCAAGGTTCTTCTGTACTTATCTCAGAGCTTCACAGAGATAAATTTAAAGAGGCAGAGAAAGAAGGTGGCTCACTTAATTCTGTGCTTTAAACTGCGTGAGTTATTTCTGGGTAGTCTTTACTAGGTATTTTGGAAGACAGGACACTGATACTAGCAGGAGAGGCAGTAGCCACCAATGCCCTAAGTCAGGTACTTAAGTTCTCCCAAGAAAGTCACGCAAGTGCCTGAGTGTTCCTCCAGGAGAGCTTTCCTGCTATGAAAGATGAGCCTGGGAGCTCAAAGTGAAAGAGTGTGGGACTGCTTTGAGACCTGAGCCTGAGGTGTTGTTGCCAGCAACTTTCTGTTGTGAACGTGGGGAATTTACAGCTTCCATGTTCCTCAGATCCTGTATCAGGAAACGAGAATAACAATTACCTCATCATGTTGTGCTTTCTATTCCACTAATGTTTGTAAACACCCTCAGATCTTTAAAGAAAGCTATTTAATTATTAGATACTGTTCAATTCTCCAAGCTCCTTTATATTTAAGCTCTGTGCCTACTGTTCCAATGTTTGTTTTGAAGTAGTTTTAAGTTTGTTGAAAACAGCACGTCCATTGTTTTCAAGTTTTACATTCTGGTAGGTGATTTACAAAACACAACAGTGCCTTTACAGTAATCCCCAAATAATTAATTTCCTTCCTCGTAAGTTATTTACCAGTTCATAGAGATCTGAAAGGTTTGCCTATTATTAGGTAGACTTTGACAGCAACTACAGCAGCTTCTATTTAGCCATATATTTATTGGTTTCATAGCTGAGTAAGAAATGTGATTATGAGGAAGAAATGCTGATGACAAAAATGTAACATAACCATATACAGATGCTCCTTCTCACATAAGAACTTATTTCTGACACCTGTGGTAAGCCTTCTCTGGCCTCCCTATGGGTGGATCTCTGCTTACCTCAGCAGTACTTCAAATGACAGGTTTTCTGCTTCCTCTGAACCTCAGTTCCAATAAGTTTGTCAAGCATACAAGATATCTTTTCCTACAACAGCAAAGTACTTGAAAAGGTGTGTAATTTTTGCTACGTGTAGCCTCACTGCTGCAGAAGAGCTTAATGACATTTTATTTTCACTAAGGTGCATTATTTAGGTAGGATCTTTAATCATACATGACTCAGTGCTACACAGCCTAACTCGCTGAGAAATGGCTGGTTATGGGTGGACAGCAGACTTCAGAGTGGTCCTGCAGCCCTTCTCAAGTGAAAGAGCTAACAAGTGTGGTGCAGGGGGGGCAGATGAAAATTGTTACAAGGAAAATTCTTCATAGGGAGGTTGGATAACCAGGATTGATGTTTTTTTTCTTTAAGCTGACAATACTCATCTGCAGAGTTTTCCCTTTTAATTTTATTTTTATTGAACCTCCTGCCATGCAGTGGCCCCACTGCATCAGTGAGATGCAGCCTGCTCACGTGGGCTCACGGCTGCCTCTGTGAGATGTGGTGCTGCTCACAGCAACAGGAGCCTCAGAGTGGGCAAAGGCGGTTCTCTGGGACAGTCCTATAGGCATTTGGAAGCAGATACTTCCTTTTGTTTTCATAGAGTTTCCTCAATAGATTTCCACAGGAAAAGAGGGAAATCTGTATGAAAAACAGGAAACAGTTCTCAGAAGCAGCAAACTGTAACAGAGCACAAGGAGGAAGACTTAAAATAAATGTGGTTGTTTGAAACGGTAGGTGATACTACGTGTATTATCTTACTGCAGAAACAATGATTAAATTTAACATCACAGAACTCTAGTAGAATTTAAAAATAAAAAGGCATTTATAAGAATATATTTAGCCCTTCAGTTTAGCTCATAGTAGGTGGCTAATATCTAAACTGCTGCAGCCAGATTTTAAGCCATATTTTCCATTTCTGATTTCTTATCCTGGACAAGTCTTTTGGAAAATTTCTCATATGCTTCAGCCTTGGATGAGATCCCAAACTTCCTAATGCTGATCCATCCCTCTTGCATCTGAGACTTAATTTTTTCCCCCAGCTCTATGTTCTGCAATAAAAATTTCAAATCCTAGGATTCATTGGTGTGTTATAAAAAGGAAGCAAGGTTAGCATAAAATCTGACATGCAGAAAAACTTGCTAAACAAAATCTTCTATGGATTTCACATCGAATGGATCAGTAAAGGGTGAAATCCATTCTTCTCAGAGTCCCATGAAGCACCAACTACCTTGGAGGAGTTATTTTAACTTTTGTTGCAAGCACTGAGAAAGGATGTGAAAGGTTGTCTGCAACTCTCAACCTTAAGAACGAGTGTAGTCACATAAGGAAACTGCTGGCTGCAAAGGGAACTTATTAGCCTACATGGATTTGAGGATGAAGCCCTGCCGTTTGTAAATTCTTAAGGAGAAATTGGAGCTTAGTCTTACTTTCATTTTGTATATTTAATGAAACTAAACTTCAGGAGAACATGGGTTTGGCCTTCACAGTGTGTTGTTTGTATTTGAGGATATTAGGGATGATATATTCTGTTCTCATTTAATACAGAAGTGGGTTAAAAAGAAGTTTGAAATTATCACAGTGTAAATGCATCTACTAAACCTTCAAGCCTCGACAATAAAAACAAACAGAAAAACTAAGCAAACAAGAAGGCCTACACACAAAACAACTCTTTACCCATTTACCCATACCATTTGGCTGGCAGTGCTGCTATTTTAAATTTTATAGCTGTACTACCTACATAATAGGGCTTCATGAAAACATTTCAGGCTTGGCGTATTGTACTTCTGAAATGTCATTAGGCTGAGTGAAAGAGGCTTTGCAGATCTGAAGCAGTTCCATTGAAACCAAAGCAGAAACAGGCTTGATGTGCTGCAGTGTTTTGCAGTTTCTTTCAGCTTAGTCCCTCAATAAAGCCTGCTGGTTTTTATTTATGTGCTTGCATTAAAGCTACTGACTGTACTGGTGTTTGCCTATACATCTCATGCAGAGCATAGAGATGTTGTTTGATTAGAGATGGGCTGTAACAGAACAGTAGTAGTGTAGATGTTTTCTTATTTTTGTTTTCTGTGGATGCTATAAACATCTAACTTGGGGAAAAAATCAATATAGTGCATGTGCAACATGCATGTTCAAGTAGAAACGTTCAAGTAGAGACCCCTTCTCATTCCAAAGCATCAGTTCCAGTTATTAAAATGATCTCGATTGTACTTGAACATGCAACAGTCTGTCATTATATGATGCTTTGATGCATAGTGTGCCGTTTTGTTCAGTAACTGAGAGATGCTAATAATCCTCCAACAGAGGATTTTTATGCACTATAGTGATTAGGCGAGTGATAACAGCTAAGGGTGGAATTTAACTGCTTGGCCTGGACTTCTGGTTATAAATTCCTTGAAACAGGGCATGAGTACCTAAACATCAAATAGATGGCAGGTCATTTAAAACAACAATAAAGATACCAGCAGTAAACAAAGGCAGCTGTGCATTTATGTCCTTAAGGGATTTAATGACCACATCCCATGAGCATGCAGAAGTCTGGACTGCATTAGCAAGGGCTCACTCAATTGTATTAATCCTGGCCAGAACTGGAACATTTAGGATAAATATTGCTTGTTTTCAAGCTTCTGTCCTGCTGGAAATGGAAATGAAGTTTCAGATGCAAGGGCCACTATTAATGCCGTTTTGAGAAGAGATAGGCTCCAGATTTGATGAATGGTCTAGGCTGGTTGTTTAAAAAATAAAAAATAAATTCATTTTCTAGCAGAAGTGTTTTACTTATAAGTGAAAAGCCAAGCCCTTCATTTCCTGATCTCTAGTTACAACCTAAGCACAACGTTAGTAACAGAAAGGATATGCCACTCTCAAATCTATTTCAGAGGACTTCAGAATCACATCATGCACGACAGACTCACACAACCTTTAGGTGCCTATTCTGATTAGCACCTTATGGTGAGAACTCTGGCAGCTGTTTTAAAAAAATGTTATTTAAATATCCTCATCAAAATAATAGAAATCTAGGTTCTTGGGTTCACAGCAGTGTGGGAAGGACACAGTGGCAGACATAGAAGCTCCCAGCATCCTTTAAGACCACTGCTTACTTTGGTTCTTAGGCCCTGCTGCATCAAAGGTTACTTGAGAGTGTATTGTTACTGTTCAGCAAAGGGTTTAGCAGGATCTTGACAAATGGCAGAACTTAAATGCCTGCATTCATTTCAAAGGAGATTCCTGTATGCAGCCTTTTAATCAGGCTTGATTCTATGGATTGATAATCAGGTTTGATTCTATGGAAGTGTTTTTTCTAAACTAAACTGTGCAAGATTCTAGGAAATACTGTTGTGGGGTTTTTTTTTGTTTGTCGGTCTTGCACTGGTCCCAGATAATCTGACATTGTCACTCTAGTTTTATTTACTTGATTTTATGACTTTCCTGTTGCAAATGATGCCTAGGTGAAGGGCTACAACAGCTGCTGTTAAAACTAGATCATCTTTAATGCATCTGCTTTCTGTGTGTTGCACTGCTGGTTGCACTCTGTGTTTAGAGATGGGGACAACTGGAATGCTGTTCAATGTATCTTACTCTTCCAGTACACATATGGTAACTTAGCAGAGCCAAACCCAACCGATTTCAAGTTTTGGGATGTGTTACTGTTGCAGCTAACTGTATTTAATTTCTGTACTAAGGCAGATAGGCCACAGGGACTCTCGCTCATGAAGTAACAGGTGTGCCAGCCAGTCACTGTCTGAGAGACTTCTACCACCGTCGTGGGCAGGATGTATGTGACCTATTCATGCTAGCATCAGCATGAATTCCTTGATCAATCAAAGGGGGAACCTTTGATTAAGTTTTTCCTAAGTCTTTATGCTTAGGAGATTGTAGTTGAATCTGCTGTTGTTGTATTCTTTTGGCTTAAAGCCTAAGATCAAATAAGGTTTCATCTCCTACCAGTGAATCCTACTTTGTATCACCTGTGTACAAAAATGGTGGCCTTCACTGTGGAAGGATTCCCCTGTTACAATTCTAAAGCCAGAGTTACCTCTGTGACGTATCTTTTCCCTAAACCTGTATTTCAGAGTATTTGTATGCATATTCACAGCAAAACTGTCTGCCTACCATCCTACATGGGCAGATATAAGCTTGTGTGGAGGTTAAATTCTGTGATAAAATGTTTACAGAGAGCACTAGAATTATATGACATTCGTCTTGGTCAATTTTCTATTGAAGGCTTGTAAAGAAAAATTATTTTGTGAGGGACTGAGTTGAATTTTAGAAGTGACTTGAAGCAGAGGTGGTTTATAAAGTTGATTAAAGACCCAGTTAGCACTGGGATTATCAGCTGCTAGTGAACAATAATGGCAATCTAATTTCCATGCTTTCCTGAATAGAAATAAGCCCCAAAATTGGGAGCTTCATAGTATAGAATTCAAATTTCACATCACAAACATTGTATTTTTGTGGTTCAGTTTATGCCACTTGGAGCATGACTGAGTAATGATGTCATGTCATCACTTAATATAAGTATCTGAAATCCAGATGAAATGTACAGCTTTACAAGAATTCTTTTTTATAAATGAATACAAGACTATATATAAAAACCTGAGAACTACCATGCTAGGTTTAGAGTTTCAACATGTCTACTGTCCTGTCCCTGATAGGGATTTACAGTGGAAGATTCAAAAAAACACACACACAGGGAAAGTTTAGGGCATGTTTTTCCCACTTCCAATAATGAGCATTCTGAAATTTCCACAAATCTAATGTGCATATGGACTTCAGTGGTGTTTTAAATGACATATAAAAAATGTATCCTTAGTGATATGTAAAAGCTTATCTAGCTATTTAAACAGCTTCACAGTTCCCCAGAACCACATCATTAATTTTGACCACATTATTCCTCTCCATTGGGAAGGACATTGGTTGGTTAAATAGCATGGAGTGCCCTTTCTCTGAATGCTGGCTCTCTTTGCACAGTGAAAATGAGCCAAGCATGAGTTAGAGCCTATTACTTTAAGGTACTCTGCAGCAGTAGACACGCACAGGACAATAATTCCTGCTGAGCAGACAGACCACTTCTTGCCGTGCAATAAGACCAAGCTGTGCTTATGTACAGTGGATTGGAAGGCTTCAAAGGTCTCACAGAGGACTTAAGAAAAAAATCACATTTACTCTTTTCAAGCTCTGTTTATTTCTGTCATCCCACTGAATTTTAAAGGCTGCATCTCATCGAAGTTTTGCTTGCAGAATAGCCTTTTTTTAATCCCTAAGGGTGGAATTAGTTGATGGGTTTTGACAGTTTCCATTAGGAAAATTGGATTTTGAACTGTGGTTACAGTGCTGCCTTGTTCAGTGCTCTTCCTGTTATTGAATTCTCATGTCACTACATTATTTCAGGAAAAAAAAAAACACACCAGAAGCTGATAAATCTTAACACATTAATGAGATGCCAGCTTGAAAGGTACTGTATATTTTTTCTACTCCTCAAAAACTCATGCAGGAACTCAGGGCAATTAGCACCTCTCCAAATTATACCTGATGTTCTTGAGATCCCCTAATCGTATATAAGAAATGCTGAAGTCCAAGGAACAGCATTTTGAGGCAATATATTTATTTCTTCTACAAGACATATAAAAATTGAATGTAATGCTAATGGCAGATCTCAAACTGCTATTAAGTCAATCTCACCTGTGCGTGGGTTCATTTCATAGTTACAGGCTTTTTCTTTTCCTGTGCATATGTGGCCAATTGCAAAGTGCTTTGGGGTTCAATTCATATCATATATAAAATTATTAGAAACATGTTTTTGTAAAGCAATGTATGCTGTTAAGTATTCTTAATTATCTGTCAGCACAGAACCTATAACTACTGAGAACATTTCTGCATCATAAAATCACGGAATGCACCTCTGAAATCTAGGGGAAAACTACAATTCAGTATTTGGAAAACTGATGAGTTCTCCTTAGAACTCTTCTTAACTACTTTTCACTTTCGAAAGTGTTTGAATTTTGAAATTTGTGATGTTAGTTACCCAGAATCGAGGACATGGAGTCTTTTCTAAGACATTCATGGACAGGAGTAGATGCTAGATGAGATTCGCCTGTATTAATCTAAATTAATACTCCATACAAAGCTGCATCCTTTTCCATGTATGGCTTGTATTTTGTATCTTCTGTTCTAACAAGTACACAGTAACTTCTGCAATAATAGATTTTTGAAATAGCCAGTGTTACAATCCCAGTTCAAAATACCCACAGATCCTTGACCACCTTTGCACAGAACAAAGTAGTAAGATCTATTACACAAACCTACTTTCTCATACTGCTGTTTACGATGGAGTTATTATTCTGGTGATGTGAATTATTTCAGTGGTTGAAAGGAGTTTAATAGTACAGTTCGAGTGGTCTCCATATAATTATTAATAAAAGTCTAATAGTACAGGAGAAGCATCACTATTTAAAATCAAATTAAATTCAAATCAGTTGTATTCTTAAGTAGCAATACTGATCAGTTTCGAATGATTTAGTCCCTAAAGAATATTCAAGACATAAGTGAATTATGCAGGTGGTCTGAATGTGTTCTTTAATAATTTGTAACATTAACTCTAATTAAGCTTTCTATTCTATGGGACAACTACTTCTGTCTGAATCTCTTCCATTTGTGTAGTCAGGCTGTTTTTATTACCCTTGCAGGGGCTCCTAAGGGAGTAAAGATTCTTTTAATGCATTTTTAGGACCTCTTCATTCTTTTTTTCAATTATATGTTGTAATGTTATAATACTGTATATTTTTTTTATCTCAGGACTACTTGGACTAGAAGGAGGGAAAACCCTTCTTCCAGGGCTATGCAACACCATTTTTGCTCCCTGACATTCTCTGGCAACGTGTGAGAAACTAATTTAGACATGCATTTTTGGGCAGGTACAGACACTTGAAAATACACTGTGAATGTGACGTATCTTAAAGTCCTTTAAATGATCAAATGGAACCATTAATGCCGCATGCATATGCATGTAATGAGCAACCAAGACTGAAATGAGAAAATGTGAACGGAGTAATACCAACATGTCAATGACAGGCAGCTGCAAACAGCATGAAAGCCAAATAAATGTAAATGTTCCAGTACGTATTTCACTTCTGATAAACATTCTGTGCATTTAAAATTATCTGCTTGCCACCACATCATAAACTGTGATGTTAATCATCAGTCCATCATTCATACAAATGATCTTTTTCAGTTATTTGGCTGCATATAGGAAATATTTGCTATGCCAGCATGTCAGAAACTCTAAGCCTTGATTTTCAGATTAAATTTTGCTGCATGCATGAGTGGATCAAGAGGATCTTTGCAATACTGGTATGGTTGTCTTTCACACAAAAATTGACAACTGCACTGAACAGTGTACGCTCGTTTCCAGCTCGGCAGGGGACTTCTGAATTTGAATGGAAATGAATTAAGTAATCTGAATCTAGACAATAGACATCTGTCAAGCTGAGTCTAGGATGTGAAAGCATGACTTGAAGGCAGGGACTTCTGCTGGGTTTTGTCATATTCAATTTTGGTTAGGCTCTTCAGCTATCTAATCCTACATCCTATTCATTATGTCCCATGGACAGCTGCTTATGAGGAGTGTGCAAGGCATCCTGTGAGAGGGTGTTAGTAGGGGACAGTGAAATAGAGGGGTTGGTGATTTTTCTGAAAATCTAGTCAATATCTATTACTACAACTTGGAAGTCCTCTGCACTGGAGTAATAGTTTATCCATTTTAAATTCCAGTAATCTCCAGGTATTGGTCATACTTTGTAGCAACAGTAATTCAAAAATATCCTTGAAACCGCCTCTCATTTAGTTGCACAGAGAATTAAAGGGCATCTGTAAATTTACAGTTCATCTTTTCCACGCTAAAGGTAATTTTAGAAGCATTAAATTCTGTGGGTAATAGCAGCCTATGTCTGTGCTCATTGTAATCTTAACTTTTTAGATGAAGAAAATGATGTGAGAATAATTTCAGTGACTCTTCTTAAGCTTAGAGCTTGGGTCCTCCTGAGTTCGGAGGTGCATGAGGTAAACCAGGTTTCTCAGATTCCTCCAGATTAAGATAAGGCAATGTTAAAGACACCCTTAAGATCAAATTATATTTTGTCAGTTAATGTATATTAAAATTTCAAATATAATACTTCTACATATTTTTCTCAAATAATTACTTATTGTGTTGTATCCTCATTCCTTCCCTGGAAGAATGTGTGTAGACTGACCGACTTGGTGACTCAGGTATTTGCTGTGTTTGGAATGCTTTTTAAAAATCTCTATCTCAGTTACTTTTAAAAATCCATGTAATTTTTCATCAAACTAAGGATCTCGCAGGAAGGAATTCCACACTTCCCTTTACCTGCTGTATAAGAACTGCCTTTTTCTGTGTGCTCCGAATGTGCCTCCTGCTTTCACGTGATAACCCACAGTTCTTTTGGAAGAGACTGAGCAGTTATTCCCTATCTGTCTTGATGTCAGTGGAAATTTGATAGACATTTCTCACAAGTCCCCACAGACTGAAATCTGCAGGTGGCTAAGACAGTTTCCACATCTCTTATAAAAGCCTTTTCTATGGCTTTTCCAGTTTTATTCTATCTTTATTAGATGTAAGAATCCCACTATCTTGTGTCTGATGTAGGTGGCTTGTGAAACTGTAATTGTTTAGTTTTCTTCCCTATTCTTTCCCTAGTAAATTTTAATAGTCTTTGATTCCCTCACTGCAACTCAGCAACTGAACTGACACACTCCTACAGTGACAAAACCCTAGGATCTCATTCCTGAGCAGTTATAGTAAGCTCAGTCATCACTGTATCTGTGAAGCTGGAACTGTTTTTTTCCAGTGTGCCTCTTTTAATTAACACCATGTCACCTGCCATTTTTATCATCCAGTCGCTCAGTATCCTAAGACCATTCTGCAATTCTTCACTTGACCCTCGTTTTTAACATCATGAATAATTCCAAGTGATTTTTTACTCCCACTTCCTCTGAAAGTAAAATAACCACATTACTGTAGCTTTCTTTGCCAGGCGTTATAAAGCAGTGTGTTTTTCCAACTTAAATAAAGACTAAGCAAGAAACATTTTCAGGTACTAACCAAGGCTCCCGATCACAATTAGCATCAAGACAGTGATTCAGATGCATTTTTAGTGAAAACTGCTCTGAGGTAGAACTTCACTGCATTCAATTCTAGGGATGAATTCAGCCTCAACTCTGAACCACAGTGTCTTCTGTAGTGTTTTTAATAAGATACAAACATCTGGACAGGTCGTGTTTGCTAATGTGTTACGGAGTACCTTTTATACAGGTTTATCTTTTTAAAGTATAAAGCTTATAATGCCTACCATCTGTGAAGTATATTAATGATGTATGCAGTGTGGATTTGCTTAATTGAGGGAGGAAGAAAAGTCATTTAAATTAAGGATATACAATCAGGACAGTGTAAACATTACACCTGTTTCATAGCACTCCCTTCTGACCTAGAACTTTGTGTGCTATATTCTGAGTCAGACCACATTTTTATAGATTCATATATAAAGTACTTTATATATAGATATCTATCATTTGTGTAATCGTGGCAAAGGAACGTATGTTCCCAGAGTCTTGGATTACTGTCTTTAAAAAGGTGCTAATTTTAAAGTTGGTTAAAACACAAAACAAATATTGAAAAGCATCAGTTTCCTTAACTTCACTGAAAATAATAGAAACCTGAAACTGAATTAGGCTTTCTGCGTCCTGAAGTGGAAGACAATTCATGAAACTGATTTTAAAAGCAATACAGTATGTAGATATCTTTCCATGTTTCAGCAGCTCTCCCAGTTCATGTTCACCTTGCCTCTTGTGAACTGTTACATCATCCCCTTTGCAATGCAGAACTTAGGTAAAGACAGCCATTTTTTGTTACTGAAGTTCTATTTTGAGCCAGCGCTCTGCCCATTTCTGAGATCAATCTCATCGTTGTTACTTTGTTCCTCCCACTAATCCCGTTCCCTCTGACCACAAAATAAGTATCTAAGCCTCACAGTGTATTTTATGCATGCAGGAGCCATACAGACTGTGCTTATAGTCAGAAAATGAAAAGGGGTTCATATTCCCACCAGGGTTGTTCAAACACTAGCCTCTGTCGTAATGAAATTGAGGAAACAAACAGCTGAGTGTTGCCTATCTCCTTTGGATGGGCCCCCTTTTTTTCTACCACCCTCCACAACCTCCTTTTTTGTTTAGTACAAACCATGCAGTTTCATCATTCATTCTGACTGTTTGATTTAAGCTTCCATCCCCTGGGTCAAGAAAAGGCTGGCAAAGCAGGAAGGATGAAAGAAGGTGACACTCTGACAGCTCCTTTTTCACGATAATGAGCAAAAGTGCTTTTTCTTCCCCTACTCTTGCTCACCATGGCCTTTTCTTTATAGAGCCACATGAAGGGAACAATTGCCAGTTGAGCTCTGCCTTCCATGGACTGACTAGATAAAATGGAGGGATCCGCGTGTCTTCTGTGGGCCCTGCCTATACAGGCACTGCTTTGTTCAGGGGCTATTTTCTGTGTTTCCTGTATGAAATCACAGGTAAATGCAGATTAATAGAATTAGACTTGAGTAGGTGGAGCACCAAAACCCATGGCTCCTCGTATCTTCTCATAATTTGGTTCTAACCAGGCAGAACACTTTGTTGTGTGTTATGTGACTGGCCAAAGAAAGTGCTTGACAGGTTCCATAACTGATAGCTAACAAACATGATTTCTGTTGCAGAACATCAAATTTAAAATGACTTTTCCAATCCAAGCATCATGTAGTTGCCCACTGAATAATTCATATACTGTGTAATATTTATCTAAAAAGCTTTAAGTTTATGTACTTTATTTAAAATGCATTTGTAACGATTTGGAAACTCAAAATGACAGTGAGCAAAAAATAAAAAGAATTGGACTGAAGCTGAGATGTAATAAAAGGGAGACAGGAGAACATAGCACACAAATGATAGGAAGGACACTACTTTAGAGCTTGTTTCTTTTAAGAAGGGACAAAGTGGCAAGTGCAAGACTTGCAGCCCCAGAATAGAGCAAGTATATAATTCTGCTGTACGGAGATTAATCATAACCATTCTGACAGATATCAGCCCTCTGGCTACACTGAAAGGTCTTTGGTTCAAAGGTGGTGCATTCACACAGGAATATTACCTCAGTGGTGGTAATATTTCACAGCCAGAGGACCTTCCCTGTTGCAAAGCCAGGCTGATTACAACCAGGGCTCTGGCAGTACTGGCTCTCAGCTCAATGGGAACAGATACTGTCAGAGAGGTCCAGTTATTACCTTGTGTCAGATCTGTCAGCAAGTCAAACCACTACAACCAACCACCTCCCTTGTTTTCTCTTTGCTCTCCAGTGCAGAGTACCTACTGGAATTGGGCTTTTAGGGGAGAGACTGTGTTGTACGGTGTAAAAATCACATGAACTAACTGCAGAGAGCTGGTGTTTGAGTGTTTATGCCATGCAGCTTTGAGGTGCTGAGCATGTTGTGCTGATGCCACTTTGGTGCACTCAGCTCTGGAGGAGACGCACTGGGTGTCACACCTCGATGCATCACAAAATATAGGCTTAACACCAGTGGCACTGCTGGACATCCCACCTTTGGATATTTGCTGACACATAACCTGCTGCTCTGCAGTTTTCATGAGCACTAGCTTTGATTGCTCATTTTTCAGCCTTGTGTAGTTTTCTACTAATCAGAGTTCAGATAAGGCACAGAAGCTCCAGGAATGTGAACGTACCACATTCAGATCTCCGCTTAAACCTGACCAAGTTGTGCTTTCAACTTGGCTGACCTCACCATATGCAGTACCGGGTACTTTTATGTTACATGAACTAATGCCAAGGACATGAGATGGGGTCAAGTACAGAGAATAAAAGTAGAGCAGATGTGCTGTGTGTCCCACATTTTTCAATGTTATGATTAATGTGACATGAACCTATACTGAACCATTATGCTATAAAAAGAAACAAAACACAGGGCCTGATTTTATTCTGTGCATCTATTGAAAGGTTTGAGAGTTTTCCAATAATCCAATTCCTAATACTTGGCACCTCTTTTCTTGAAATGGATGATGTGTAATGTGATGAAATTAGCACTTGAAACTTAAGCACCCACCCTAGAGAGATCTTTTTTCCACAGAGGCGGAGGGTCTGTAATGCACAGTCAGTCAGAGCCTCTGTGCTGTATTTTTTGAGGGGTTTTATGCTATGAAGGCTGACGTTATTTCTTCTAGAGGAACATTTTTAAAGATGTGCCATGCTCAAGGTTTACATTTTGACATTTATTATCCAATCTGTTTTTTTCATAAAGTATGAACGTACTGATTGAAATGACATTTGTGAACAGAATTATCCTGTGATAAAAGGGATCTGCAATAATGAACAAGTTTCACTTCATGCTTTCAGTTTACATGTCTTTGAAGTCGATCCCAAACTTTGTGATCCTTTAAGGACATACATGCATATTTATCAAATTTAGTCAGATTTTCAGGTGGACGTTACTAGAAACTACAAAAACACATTAAAAGGTCTTATAAATAAAATCTAATGCTTGCTTCTTAATATTTCTCACAACTTCCATGTTGGTGGAGTTGAGCCTATAGATAATTAGACGTCTGGAATTGTGGAAATATCTCCTCTTTAGAACAGACTGAATCAATACTTCAAACAGCTGATCACCCATCTCTATTTCTTTCCTTCTTCCCCTTGAAAATGCAGGATATAAATTCTAGTTTGTGTCCTGCTTTTACAGTTTGGGAATGTGAAGCTTTAAAACCAGATATGGAGACTGCTTAATCCAAGTTTTCATGACAGTGTAGGACATTCTTTCCTAGCTTTTTTCTAGTTTAAGGGCAGCAGTTTTGTTTAGGTTGCGTCAGTGGTTGCAGTTCTGAATAGCTGAGATACAGACTGCCTGGCAAATCTGGCAAATATGCTGAGTATCACAAAGAAAAGACCTTCAGACAAGCACTAGAAAGGCAATACCAGTCTAGATTTTAATCACACTGCATGGCATACAGACAAGATGATAATAAAGCTGAAAAAAAAAGTGCATGAAAACGAAGGGAAGAGAGTAGCAGAGTAAACATAGCCAATGGTCCAACAGAAATTATGACTACAGTGAGAAGATGGACAAACAGAACATGGCACTCCAGCAAATATTTGCAGTACTGCTAAATAACTGTCCTGTGTCATTGCAAGCTGCTTCTTACAAGTCAGAAAGTTTGAGTTGTTTTTTCCTCTAGGATTTCCAGTTTTCAGAATTCTGTGCTTTTTCCTGGCTCAGAAATGGAAAAAAAAATATTTTAACTTTTATGTGCAAATCTTCCTTGAACTATTCTAGGGTGACTTCATATCTCATCAGATCACTGTCATTTTTGGGATGTATTCAAGATGATGCCTCCTCCCCTGCAGGCTATTAACCTTCCGTATTCTGAGAGTATTTTGGCAGAACGAATTAGTTTAATTTGTTTGAATACTTAGGTGATCAGTATCTATTTACAAATTATCTTATATATCCTGAAAGAGAGGTGAGGAGCAAGGAATAAATAATAGCTTCTAATTAATGAAGTAATTTTCAGGTTTTATGTAGAAAAAAAAAATTACAATTTTCTTCCCTTTTGTACCTCCGGTGGAATAAAAGGCTTAAAGAAATGCAGAGTTCTTTGCTTGTTCCTGAGAGTAGATTATCAGCTACTGTTTGATTTTCAAAGTAATTTATGTGAATTAACAACAGAACTGACATGCACTAAAACCACTTGAAACAGGGCTGGTGTGTTTGCTTTAGTCCAGCCTCTGGAGAGGCTATGTGGAGTCACTAAGCACTTGATTCTACATGTATGTGTGAGTGCCTGCCTACAGTACTGTCAGCAGCCCGGTCCTCTCAGCATCTAGACCCTGGTATTTTCACTTCAGATTTTTTGTCAGTCTTTGATGTCCAGGGAGACAGACTTAAAAGACCCAAGTTGAACACGAACAACTACTTTAAGATACAGTATTACTTTGTCTTACTAAACTGAAGAAATGGAACCTGAAGAAAAAGCAAGTTTTTAAGCTGTGGCTGGCTCCTTAGTAAAGCATCTTTCAGGAAGATTTGGAAGACTTTCAATCTGTAACTGATTTATCTCTTGGTTATGGTCTTGTTAGTCCTACAAGCAGAGGAATGCCCTCAATAAATCCAACAGGTCTGACCATATGCGGGTATGAGCCACGAGAAGCACAGTGCAGCCCAGTCATGCAGGGCTGTGTTAGTGAGACAGGGAAAACTGAAATGCTTAGGCAAACTTCCCTGTCTGCAGATGCTCTTTTGCATAAAAGTGGTTTGAACACGGCAGGTTTGTGTAAGAAGCAAGACAGAGGCAAACATGTGACTGCAGGCACCACTGGCAGTCCTTGTAGTGGGATCATGAGGCTCCTAATGAGCTGCAACTCCGTGACAGGAGACTTCATGCTCCTGGCTCACTGGTGCATTCTGCTTGGTAACATATAGTTCCTTTTACACAGCCCTCACACCAATGTATGAGATGTTGGTCGGTTTTCAGGTCGAGAAAGATGCATAAATCCCAGTCTTGTCAAACTGACAACTCCATTCCCAGAATAACCATGATGCAAGCTTTAGTTTTCTTTGCCTGTATCTGTATGCAGAGGGATCTGATGCATCAGTACTGCAAGCCCAATCATATCAAGCTTATTGCAGTTCTGAGGTCTGTAAGTTGAGCACACCAGCAGTGCACGTGGTGACGTCCTGTCACTGCCCAGCTGGGCCCTCAGTCAGAATGCACCCAGGAAGCACCGCAGCACCCAGTCTCAAATCACCCATGTTTGGTAGAGGAGGGGTCAGGCAGCAGTTCATCTAATTGCAATGCAGTTGAGAACTATTTATGATCTGTGTGCCTTTCATGTGAATTTTTGTTCTGGCAATAACTGTGAGGAGGTGACTGTTCCGAGTGATGAGCACAGCCTCCAGCAGAGAGGGCGTTTTTACAAAATGATGTGAAAGGTGTACATCAGAGAGCAGTTTGTTTTAGTTAAGGAGTTACCTTAGTGTATGAAATTATCTTTGCTTTTCGCTGGCATAATCCCAATCGGATAACACGTAGCAGCACCTGGAAAGTTTTGGCAGTAGAAGTCATCTTTTTTTCTGGGTGAGGGACTGTAAAAGCGCAGGGTGCTTGTCTGGGCAGCCAGCAGAGGGAGAGCAGTGCAGGGCTGTCCCACAGGGCTGGAGGGAGCAGCAGTAATGGCACCTGCACACTCCTTGACAACAAGTGGGGCAGGAGGGGTTAAAATGATTCACACGATGCACAGAAGTGCAGAGAATGGCTTTAAAAGGCAGCTGTGTGTGTCAGATACTGCAGATAGCAAAGCAACAAAGTTAATTCCTTTGGCTCAGACTGCCTTTTTGCTGCTGTTGATTACGGCAAGGCTGTACACTTTAACATCCCAATTGCTAGGAAGGGCTGTACAATGGGGGCTGCTGGGTGACAGCTCCAGCCCATTCCACAAACGGCTCCTCCTCAGAGCTGCAGAGAAGCCTTGGATCCGATGAAAGCATGTCCAGCCCAGTGAGTGGTCGGTGCCATACATGTGCCTCTGCTATTGTGCTCACAGCAAATGACTCCAAACACAGCAAACAAGGCCAGCCAGATAAAAAGGTGGGTTTAGTGAAGAACCAGGGAGAGTTTTCCCCATGTAATCATGATTGCAGCACTGAAGAAAGCCTGAAAACTGACTACATGTCAAATGTCAGAATTAACATGCAAGCTTCCTTATGGATAAATGGACTTGTGTAAGTTTTAATGGATTTAAAGTAAAGATTTTGTTATTATTATGGGAAGTAAATATAATTTAAATATATTAAAAAAAACAGTTCTTGCGTTTGAAATAAAACTAATCCTTCCATAGAAAGATGCTATACATTACCTTATGTGTACAATTATTTCTCCTATATATAAAAATACATTTCAGTATCCTGTTTTATAAAATCTAGCATTTTCTTTAAGTTGTTCCTAATGAGAGTAGTGATCTGATCTGATTGTTTAGCTCACGATTCTCCTATTGCTAGAGACATGCAAGCAGCCTAAGGCTCAGATGATAGGAACATCATAAACGGCTACTGTTAACTTCTTGAAAAACTTTGGAATTTCTGACATTTTTGGCAGACTTCTACATAAGATGTAACTTCTCACAGTCTTAGGTAGAAGGAAGTATTAGATATAAGCAAAATTAGAAAGTAAAATATCATCATATGAAGTCTGAATATTATTAGAGATGAAGACTCTATAAAGAAAGTTTGTTTAATGTCTCTGATCTTCATGAGTTCAGCTTCCTGTCATTGTTCTTACTGACTGTCACCACTGTTCCCTGACTGTCACTGCTCTAGTCCAAGGATGTACTTATCAGTTGTGGTTCTATGCAGCCTTTTGTGTAGTCCAACAAGAATACACTCACAGGCTCCATTTAAATTGCGCCATCTCATAAATTCCCCAAATGCACATCAGCTTACAGTCAGCAAGTAGCTGATATTGATGATGCTACTCAAGTAGAAAGTTGTCCAGATTCTTTTTATTCAAGGGCTAATTTTCTAAATAAAAGAACAGAATGGCTAAATGTAAAACGTACATTATCATTCAGATTGGAAATAACCTACTGTTTGCACCTTATTTTGTGGATAGGGTTTCCTTCCTAGAAGGAAATTTTTTATTCAGTTAAGAGAACTGTACTGGTTAGGAATGTTTCCATATTCCTTTCTTTTTCTTGGATTATTGATTTGGATCTGTTTGGTCCACCTTGCTATGTTTAAAGATAAGGATAATCAGAGGAGTTACAGAAAGTATCAGGACACTGTCTCCTAAAAGAAAAGAAAAAGTTGAACTACTTTTGTAGTAGGGATAATATAAAGCATAACTATTTAGAAAGATTAACACTGACAACTTCATTAGAGAGGAAGATGGGGGAGATGATGCTATAGAAGCCTCCGTCTTCACATTTATAAGAGACAAGGAGGAAAAGAAACAAGCCACACTGCATTCCAAGTAAAAAAGGTTCCTAGTCATTAACACATAGAAATGCTGATGGATAATTAAGTAATTTGGGAGACAGACCATGCATATGGGAAGCATTTTTGGTATTTTATGGCCCCTTTCACTGACCTATGTAATTACTGTCCTGCTGGCTAGCACAGCAACATAAAACTTCTGTGAACATCTCCATTATGAAGTCTGTGTAAACCCAAAATGACCCTTCCTTTTATTTCTTACATTAGGGTGAAAAAAAGAAAAAAGGCTGTTAAATCCCATTATTCCGTTCAATGCTATTAAGGAGAAAAAAAAAGATAAACTTTAGTAAGTGATCAATTTTTCAGCCACCTACAGTGTAGTAAAGAAAACAAAGGCAATTTGTATCTGGCAAGAACAATTCATGTCAAACCAATCTTATTTCCTTCTCTGACAGGGAAAATGGCTGAATGGAAAACTTGGAGTAGCAGCTAGCATTTTTATGTGTGACATTCCTATGATATGTATCATAGGACTATATCAGAATATATGGGTGGCATCACTTAAGATGGAATAAAATTTACTGTGGGGAAAAAAAAAAGATTTCAAGGAATAGCTGTCAGTGATTTGCTCTCAGATTAAGAGAATCAATCGAGCAGAGGTAGCCAGAGTCTGTCCTGGCACCACATTCAGTGTGTTCTTCCATGCTTCCAACTTGCAAATGTACAACTGACACCAGACTGGGAGGGAATGGCAGCATTCTGTAAGCTGAATTTCAGTAATAACAAATGACAAGCCTTATAGCTAGGAAAATGGAATCGAGTGTACCAGTTCAAAATAAGATTCTGTGAAGACCTGCATAAATATGAGGCCTGCATAATCTCTCAAACTCTTCTGCATACTGACATAATGAATTACATATTTTTATTGCAATACAATGATAAGACATACAATTTCTTGTGACATGTATTTTTGCTCTGAAATGAATTTAACTCATGCTTTTCAGCAAGGAATTTTCTCATAATTTACCTTTGAATTGTCTCAGCTGACTCATTAAATTGGTAGGGATTAAACAATAATTAAAGATTAATAGAAATTTCTAACAGTGGAGGAAACAGGACTAAAACCTGCCACATGCATGGAAGAATACAGTGTGCATCTTAGGGTAAGGACAGTCTTTGGTCTACTAAGTTGGTTTAGGAATCTAGCAACGTGACTGGGAAATTTCAAACCCTGATGCAGCAAACTGTAAAACGAAAACTTGTTTTTAATTCATACAGCCATCAGTTAGCAAATATTTAACAGACACCTTGATAGAAACTTTTGTCATGCAATCTGCAGACACGTGAATCTGTGGGCAGAAACAGTGATCGTTTATAGGTACTTCAATTCAGGAAAATATTTAATCACCTGCAAGTACTTAAATACTTTCCTGAATAGATGCAAACTTTTTCCATGCTGAAGTTGTTTCCTGAATTACGGTTTATAATTTAAGGTCATTGTGATTCCAGGACTAACTGATGGCCAGATAATGTAAAATGAAGCTATAGATGCAGGATTTAGGCACTTAAAGAGCTTTGAAAACTGGAACCTAAAGAAGAAATAATTTTCTTCTCTAAAGAAGAAATCATTTTCTAAAGAAGAAATTCATTTTCTTCTCTAAAAAAGAAATAATTTTCTTCTTTACCTTGGAAATATTAAAGTATAAAGAGGAGAGCAGAAGAAACTCAGAGACTAGTCTCATTATTGAACATGGTCCTCTCTGAAGGAAATTGGACTTTTCCTGAGCTAAAATAGTGGTGATACCAAGCCAAGTGAGGTAAATTCTCAGGAGACAAATCTGCAGCCTTAAATGCTTTCTGTAGTATACTAAATCCCCACTCACTTCTCTCTGCTACTACCCTGCAACTTTAGTTCTTGCCAAACCTAGATCCCGCTCATATGCTTACAGACTTTGTTGCGCGTGGAAACAGAGAACTGCCCACTGGAGTAGCAACATACTTCAATACCTACCAATTTAAATGAAATTACAGTCAACTGTCTGGTCTGAGAAACCTGCAGGATATAGCAGCTGTTTCTCCATCTCCATGCTTTGGCCAACTCATTGTCTTTCCCTCAGCATAAGCTTCCTTGCATCTCTGCTAAGCTATGCCCAAGGGTTTTGGGTTTCTGCACAGCAGAATATTGGTTTCTGTGAGCAAAATTAGTTTTTGACATCTGCACCACACCTGCAAGCAAGTGAATTGAGTGGGAGAAGATGTCAGTGGCTGCATAGGGTAGACAACCAAACTGGTGTTAAGCTCTATCATCACAATAAGACAGAGCTCTGCATTGCTTTATTTACTGTTTTTCTAGTTCTTCAGGCATTTCTGTACCACTCTATGGGATATGTGGAACTGTAGCATTCCACATATCATGGACTATGACCACAGGCATGCAAGTCATAACCATCATTAAGTGGTTCCATTGTTAGGCTGTTTATGCCAAGAGCTGTATTACTTAGAGATGAAAATGCTTTATGGCTAACATGGAATCAAGACCCATTAAAAGGTCTTGCATGTGGATACTGCCCTGGTCCTAGGGTCAATAAGTTGCATGGTCAGTCCAGCATCTTTCCCAAACCTTATATGCACTTTAAATTACCATGCAATTTTAAAATAAGTTACTACAGATGAAGATAACTTATAAACAAGATATAATTTGGATTTTGTAACTCCCACTATTTGTTTTGATGTAACCCATAAAAGCTCCTGCTCTGCAAGGCCCAGTTAAAGTTTCTTACTTTCTTTAAGTAGTTCATCTCCAGCTATTTGATGGTGATTCTAAATGATTCATCGTACTTTGGAGAATTAACCCTACAGCACAAGAACTCATCTTAAGTCTGTTCTGCTCATGCCAGGGAGAGCTTGATAGATTAGAAAGTAGTGTGATCTCCCTCAGAAGCAAGGGTTCATTCATCCAAACATTCCTGCAAATGACAGTCATCTGGGACATTACGTGACCCGATGGTGTTTTTAAAATCCTATAGAGTTTAAAATAAATGTTTTTATCTTCCGCAGACACAGAGATATGAACATACACAATGCTTATAGACACCGGATAAAATCATTATTTTTAGAATTTCCTTACTTCATAAGGCAGTACAATAGCTGTGATGCTACAAATAGCTCAGTATGAACTCTTCTTATAAGCAAACAGAGGAAGTATCAGTTTAGGAAGAGACAAGGAGTTCAGAATAGACAACATATGATAATGCTAGTTTTGGTACTCTTAGTACTAGTATTAGCTTTGCTTCAGATCAATAAAAATATAAAGGTCATTTGAAAATCAGGCAGAATCACCTGTCTAGCAACAAAAAACCATCCAAGTTTTAACTAAGCAAGTTTTAGCTGAGATAAAAAGCAAAAAACCAGTCTACCACTAAGTCTGTGACCAACTTTCTTAGTTTTGGAAACATACTTATTTATGCTACAAACTGGTTTGTAGTTAGATGATGTACTTTTTGTTTGAGACTCCCACTGTATTATAATGTGTTTTTAATGAAAGTGTTTTAACTCCTCCCTTCTTGAGTATTCCAGATTCTGCTGTGACTTCATCACTTTTTCACCGATAGAATTTAAATCAGCTGGCCAGAGGTTGGCCTTGTGTATTTTTCCTCATAATTTTCGTATGGCAAGTTGAAAAGCTTTAGTAGTAAATGAAGCGACAGCAAGCTGATTACAGCTGGTTTTGTATGTGTATCTTAACTAGCAGGACATGATTGAATTTATTCTAGTTAGTAAAGGTGAAAAATCAAGTGTTTTGGAAACAGACTGAAACACTGTTAAGAATTGTTTTTGAGGTTTTCTTGAGTACGACTGTTGAGCGCTACTGCCCTGTGTGTGAGCAGTAACTTCAGCTCTCCACAGATCAGCAGCCATATTTTGGCTTACTTTCTAATGAATGTGCTGGGTTCACTTTCAGATTCCTGCCTTGATAAGTAGCTCCTAATTTCCCTCTGCCTGTATTTTAGAAGATGCATTTGAGGATTCATTAAGCTACAAGCAGTGATTTTCAAGTTAAATTGTGTTTACATACTGTGATTCTATAGCCATTTTTTGACAGACTCAAACTTACCTATAGTGCTGCAGTTCAGATTCCAGCTGCTGAATGTATACTTGCAAATGTGGCACTTCGTTAGCTTTCACTTCTAGCTCCTTCACTTTGCCAAGACTGTTACGAACTGCCTGTCTCGCCTCTTCCACCTTTTTCCTCATTTCTGCTTGTTCCCTCTTCAGGTTACGGTTGCAGTCTTCCAGACTGACTAGTGCTTCCTGAGAGCTCTTCAGCTCTCGTTCTAGTTCTTGATTGAATCTAATTGCTTCTTCGATTTGCCCATCCCTGGAGCTCCGGATGAGCTCTACTTCTTTCAGGACACTCTGAAGGCACTTGCTCTGGGAGTGGTTCTGTGGTAACAGTTTCTTACTCCCTATAAAACAGGTTCCCTCTTCCTTATGGTTGGCGTGGCTTTTCCGCAGTCCTACCTATGTTGAACAGAAGCATAAAGCAGGGACAAATTTATGTATTTTAAAACAACTGCCATTTTAATTGAGACTGAAAATGGCTTGATTGTTTTTTGTTTGGTTTCTTCAATCACATATAGGTGATCATTGAGTAACAAACTGCCTATCTTTGCACAATACAGAGACTCTGCACAATACAGAGACAAGGAAACAATCTCTGGAAGAAAGTTTTAAAATGTGTATTTACAAATTTAATTTTTGAATGACACAAGAGGAAAATTATTTTCTTGCAGCAGTTCCTACATAGCTTTAATGTCACCACATCAGTCTATGCTCAAAAGGCAAGTATTCTGGAAAAAAGTTTCTGATTACTTTTTTTTTTTAAGCTGTGCTCAGCAGAAGCAGACCAAGAGCAGCTAGTGGTGTTCTGGAGCTCTCTCTCACCTTTGTGCTCCTGATTCCTCCTGGGACCTCTGACTGGTGACTTCATTTGTGTCCCTGTTCACTGCAGGGGAGTTGAACTACATGACCTTTAAAGAAGGTCCCTTCCAGCTCAAATTATTCTACGATTCTATGATTCATGTCTGCCTCTGACTTCCCATTTGTAAACAGTAAAACTATCCTTTGCCTCTGTACTGGAGGCTATGATGGCGGCCAGCCAGCTACTGCCAAGTGGCAGATACGGAGCAGAATTCCATGGGTGCTGTGATGGTATTAAATCCATCCTGGTTTGAGTCACCAGAAATGGGAAACAGCCCTCGAGTGCTCTGTCTGTTCTGTGCTATTTCATGCCAGAGTAGTTTAACTGCTGTTAAGTACGTGCTCGTTTCACTCGAGCCAGTACAGCAGGAACAGGCAACAACTTCTGGGGCCCTGCACAGCAGCCAGGGGCTGCTCATCAGCCCCCAGCAGGACTGGCTCCAGCCCTGGGCTCTGATGTCCATGCTGTGAAGGAAACACGCTGCCGATGTTGCCGAGTTCAAGCCTTTATAAACACGTAACTGCTTACGCAGGTGTAAAGGTCCCAAAGCTGCTTCTGTGAGTTAAAAAACAGCGATGTGCAAACGCTACAGAGCTGGCTGCCTGGCTGCTGCGCGACTGGGAAAAGCAGCATTGTACACACGGCTGCGTTAAACCCGTCTGCGATTTGAGCACGACGGCTCGCAGCGCATCGTCTGGAGGTAGCGTTGCCACGGCCGTGAGCCTACAGCACTTCTGCCCTTAGAGCCGAGGGGGGACGCGACCGAAACCTCGCTCCGAGTCGCCCCGCACCGCGCTCACCTGCAGCGCCAGGCAGCGCGCGTCGCTGCTCTGCAGGGCGGCCCGCATGTCCTCCACCAGCTCCCGCAGGCTGCCGTTCTCCTCCTCCAGCTTGGCGATGCGGTCCTCGGCCCGCTCCAGCGCCACGACCTCCTCGTAGCACTCCGGCGAGCACGGCGCCGCCCGCCGCTCCGCCGCCTCCCCGCCGCGCCGCCCCGAGCCCGGCCCGGCCGCCTCCCGCCGGCGGCGGCGGCGGGGGCTTCGCAGGCGGATCTGCGTCTCGATGTGCTCGCTCTCGCGGCCCAGCGGCAGACGCGGCACGGCGCCGCCCGCCTCGGTGCTGAAGTAGCCGCAGAGCCGCGCGTGGAACTGGCGGAAGGTGAGCTCGGCCGACGGGCCGTCCCACAGCGCCGCGCGCTCCTCGGGGTCGGCCGCCTCCGCCGCCTCCTGCAGCCCCAGCACCTGGCACAGCGTGCGGAAATCCTCGCCGGGGATCCTGCCCTCCCCGGCGCAGTCCAGGTGGTGGAAGATCTCCTGCAGGTACTGGTCCAGCCCGGTGGCCAGCACGACGATCTCGTTCTCCACGCCGCGGTCCAGCCCGTAGTGGTAAGCCAGGGCGCTGACCAGCCACTGCGTGCGCCGGGCCGGCCGCCCGTACGGGTCCCAGCCCTCAGGCGGCTCCATCGCGCTCGCCGACCATCCTGCCCGCACGCCGGCAGCTGCCGCGGCTGCCCCCGCCCCGCCCCGCCCCGCCCCGCCCCGCCCCGCCCCGCCCCCCACAGCCGAGCCTCAGCGCGGCGCTCGGCTCTGAGTCCTTGGCTGGGGACTTTCTGGCTACTCCTGGACGCGGGCAAAAAGGCGACGCCGCGGAACTGACAAGGAACGTTCGTGAAGGCTCCAGCTACGGCGTGCGACCGATGTGCTTGCGAGTCGGGAAGTTCTCTGTTGATTCACTCTGCGGTTGTAGTGTCTGTATGGCTTCAGTTTGTGTTCAGGTTATTGTTGGTAACAGAAGTGAGTTACTGGAAAGTTAAACTGATTGAAACGGAACTTTCATAGAATGATAGAATGGCTTGTGTTGGAAGGGGCCCCAAGGATCATCGAGTTCCATGCTGCAGGCAGGGCCACCAACCTCCAGATCTGGTACCTCCGGTTGTGTGGGGCTCCATCCAGCCTGGTCCTGAACACCTCCAGGCATGGAGCATCCTACTTTCCAAAGGAGGGACGGCCATTGTTTTCCAGCTATGGAGAAGGGTCTTGTTAAAAGCTAAGTGTGATGAAGAGGGTGTACCTGGTCTCACCCAGTTCCAGTGGAGTGCTTGAAAATCTTTTCTGTACGCACTGTCCTGCATTAGCAGCCACCAGGGGTGGGGGAAGGCTGAGAGTAGCATCTGGCAGGTTGGTTGGTGAATGCAGCCAGCAGGGCTGCCCTGCAGGCAGGGACAGACCACAGGCTGGCAGTGACCGGGCTGTGCCCTTGGCCTGAACGCAGTGTCAAAGCTGGGTGGTGATAACAGGCTCCATAGACAGCCCCAGGTCAGGCAAGATGTTGAGCCAGGTCCAAAAGGCCATCTGAGAAGTCCGGTCAGGAACAGCAGCGAGAGGGCCAGGACTAGTGGAAGGGCTTCAGAGCAGAACCAAGTCTGTCACAGGTGGAGCTTCTGGACTGGGTGAGGTGGGGGTCCTATGGAGGTGGCTGTGAGCAGATAAGGCCTGCTGGTGCTCTGGGGGCACTGAAACTGCTTGTGCTTACCACAGTTGGATGAGAATAGTGATCCACTTCAATGGGCTGAATCATCAAGAAAAAGCATCTTTTACAAGAAAGTCTGTTAACTTTCCTCTTTACAAAAAAAAACACATAATTTTGATCATTTAGCTTGGTAGAGTAGCAGCATACAAAGCTGTTTCACTCAAGATCTTCTGGTTTTTATGTTACAAGACCCAGAGTTCCTCCCAGGGAACTCAGTGTTCCACAGAATCAGGTTCCTTGTTTCCAAGGGCTGAGCTCTATCCACCAATGATCTTCTGTGTGTATATGATTCAAAACAGCAGTGTGGCTTGTGACTTTGCAGTAATTAGGAATCCGATGTTCAGTTTATGGATTTACTTCTGATTTTGTTTGTTTGTTTTTGTTCTGGGTATTCTTGTATCTTTAAAGATACAAAGGCATTGTCCTCTTGTTTGAATTGATACATGATTTTTTATTGGCATGAGGAGTGACTGGATGAACTGATAAGTTTTTTCATGCTTAACATATATGTATATATTTATTTTCACTATTAGATATATGTATACCTAGAAAACTTTTTCTTAGTTTGATGATTATTTTATCACAATTTAAGGTCCACCAAATGTTCAGTGCTGGAAAGAAAGAGACAGGAAAGACAGAACATAAACTGTGAGACTTTTTAGCAGATATTATGTAAATCCACATCTGTTATCCATACACAACAAATGGGCTGATCCCAAACACCACTTAAAGCATAAAGGCCCTGGAGCAAGACAATGCCGTAATTTAAGCTTGTTTTGGCCTAGCTGGTTTCAGTTGTAAAAATATTTATCAGGTTGAAATAATTGCTTTAAAGTCTGACAGACTCCCCGCAAAGCTATAAACATGTCAGCATAAATTTTCCTTCAGCACCAGTTTCCAGTTGGGTTTCTTGGTGGTACTGCTGGGTAGAGGAGAGGCATTGTTAGCAACACTGGGGAACATTTGGGCCTTAATTGAATTTCTCATTGCCCATCTGCTATTCTTCTGTTTTAAAAGAACGAAGGGTGTAAACGGCCCAATGAATCTTTGGCTTTCTGTTTTAACACTGCATCAGCAAAGTGAGTTTGTTAGAATGATGCCAACAAAGTTTCACCTCTGAAAGCAAGCAGATATTAGATAATAGCAAAAAACCCCAAGCATTTGGTCTTTGTATCTTATTTGCTTTTTCAAGAAAAGATCTGATGCTGGACAGTTTTGCATCATGTTTTCAAAAAGAAAAAACCAACAGCCAAAGCCAATAATTTGAACACTTTGGCCAGAGAAATGCCCTTCCTGTTACCAGGGGTTTGGATTCAGTAGAACTGAACTTTCTTTTTGCAACTTCTTTTAAAGCAAACAAGCAAACCAGTAAATAACAACAAGAAAAAAAAAATACCAAAAAACCAACCAAACAACAACAACAACAACAACAAAAAACCATCTATAACATGCAACTACAGCATGAATTCCTACACAACCTTTCTTCCAGTGCACCATTACTGATAGCAGTAGTACAGAAAAGCTTACTCCAAGTGTAATGACAACTGCTGGATTTGCTGCTGACCTCAGCAAGACTCAGGTTTTACCCAACCCTGGCAAGGTTTGCTTGATCCCTGACTTATTCTCTGAACTTGCTCTGATGTCAACATTTTACCCAGTGCTCAAGGACTTTCCGTTTCTAGTTCTGATTGCGCATTTCAGCATGATAGGATGTGAGAGGAGTCCTAACTGCAGATAAGAGCTGATGGCAAAGCATGGTTTGGGTGGAGTGACTGTTTCTGCAGCGTTGTGATAATAGCTGAAAATTAGAAGTATATTAAAACACTGTGTTTGGAATTAATTAACTGGAGACTTTTATTTTAAGAGGTTTATAGGTGCCACAATCAGACTTAAGTCTGCCGGCATCATTGATGAAAAGCTGTTTTAAATTGTATGAGGTAACAGTGGGATTAGGAAAGGCATATAAACTGTGTTTACAGAGAAAAATGTTTTGCACTTAATTTAACTGAGCTCATGCTTCATTTCAGAGTTTATATATGCGTCAGGACCAAGGATCAGCTCAGTTTGCTTTTGTGTCTCATGCCCCAGGGTATCAGTAAGCCCAGTACTTGTGTGGGCTGTCACTGAGTTGTGCTGTACACAGCCAGAGCTGTTTGGCTGTGAAGGGGCTCATCTTGCAGCAGAAATCACTTCATTACTGTAGAAATTATTTTCTTTTGTCCAGACTCCCTCCTGCCAAGGAGAAAAGTGAAAATTTAGTGCTTTTTCTGACCCATTCTAACAAAGTCATACTGCGATGCTATAGATCATTTTTTAATTGTTTGGCGTTTATGAAACAGTTGTTTTTACAAGGAACTTCAGAGATGAGCTAAAATAATATTAGTGATGTGATGTTGTTCTTGGCATGTTCTTTCAATTTCTTCTAACTCCTAAAATGTTAGGCGTTGTCGTCTTTTTTGTTTTGCAGTGTATTTGGGACAGCCCTGTGTACACAACTCAGTAAGAGAAAGAAGGAAAACGTAATGAAATGTCCCTATCTGTCGTGTAAGTCTGTTCCTGCTTGCAGATTTTTTTCATTTAATACAAGTGTGAGTAATTCTAATCTGTGTAACAAGATGTTCTGTATATTCAGCTACATGCAAACAGGAAGGAGTTTCACTAATTCAAGAAACCTCAGTGAGCTTCTGAACATAAGAAAACTGTATATACTACAAATGGACAAGAACGGATGTCTGGAGACTCTTGTGTGGAGCTCTAACCACTGAAGTTAATGAAAGATGTTAGGTACTTGACTGCAGTTTGTTTTTTGTCCTGAGATAATACCATTGCTAATTACATTCTGGTCATTCTCTTGGTGTAATCCACTTGGAGGAAGAAACAACATTACGTAGTCTACAGAGGAAACAGCTGCAGCTCTCTGAACAACCAGATGTGTTGTTTGACATTTCCTAGCTATTCACATCTGGAGCAGTTTTAAGGATCTTCTACATGAATTAAAGAAAAATAAATTTGCTGCTTTCAACTTTTATTTAGTGGCTTTCATGAGATAAATGTTTCTATTTTATTGCAGAGGAAACGGAGGGGGAAAATTGCAGTAATTTGCTATAGCATGAGTGAGACCTGAGCATGGCTCGTGGTGCTTCAGTCCTGGTGTCACTGCTGGCTTTGTGCTCCTGCAGGTAGTGAGTTGGTCTGTAGTTCTTATGGAGGCTGCAGGTAACAGAGATGTGATTTGAGCCTCTGCCACAAGGTTGTGAGTCCTGGTCAGACTATGTATCTAAATTACTTCAGAAAAGTATTTTCCTCCTAAAATAATGATGCTGTCTTTATTTCTGCTGTAAATTAGATTGTACATTCTCGGAACACACATACATTATTTAGATACAACCTATATAGAGCACATTTACTCCTGGATATTCCTTAATATCAGATTACTGTTTTTACAGGTGAGGAAATACAGTGGCAGTAAGGAGCAGATGCAAAGAGAGCAATGGAAGCTTCAGCATCAACACTGAGACCCATTCTATCCCTCTGGCTGTTCCCTGGATATCCAGAATTCCTGGAGGATCAGGATCAGTTACCAGTGGTAAGCTGGATGTCTGAGCATGCAGTGCCCCAAAATGGGTGTTATATAGAGATGGGCAACACGAGGAATGAGGATGTCTCCCCTTCCTTGTTGTTCTGAAGTTATACACACTTTGCTAACAGCTCAAAGCCTTTCCGTGATAGGAATCGTTAGCATGACTTCCTGCCCCACTGTCTGGGATCTGTCAACAAGTGTTTTTTTTTGGTTCTGTTCACTGCTTTTTGAGACTCTGTCCGCACTTTCTCTAAGCCACGATGGAGCTTAGGACTCTCTTTTTCCTGTTGAGTTCAGCATATCTTGAACTCATTTCACGGTGGTGCAGCTTTGGAAGAAAGAGGGAAAATGCCCTCATTTTCCCTGAGGAGCTCTGGTGGTTGGTTGGGCTGTGCTTGGTGGTCAGAAGACACAGGTAGAGCAAGCCTCAGGGCAGGGAAGTAGACTTGGATCTCTTGTGCACAGGGTATGTCTGCAATCAGTGGGACTGGCAATCCTGTAATTGGCTCTGAGACGTGCTATACTGCCTGCATCCTCACGGTTGTATTTAAAAAGGAAGTGTGGCAGTTGGTACCTAGCCCAGTCTGGCAGGGTACCCAGCAGGTATATCTACAGCAAAACGGCTCTGAGGGCTGGAATGGAAGGCTGGCATCTAGGATTTGGGCTTTGATCTAGAATAGGTGTGAAAGGAGGACCAAACTTGTTTTAAGAGTTGGACTTGGCAGAAATGCTAAGTCACAGCTTGAAACAGTGATGGAGCTCCTGGTAGGAAGGCAGGGCAAACCCAGGGGAGCTCGGGTGAATGCAATGCAACGCACCTGTGTGACCAGAAGGGGTGGAGCCAGGATCCACCTCTTCTTAGACCTCATTTAAGGGTTGGCAGTAGAGGCAAGAGGCAAGAAGTACCTTACTTGTCATTCCTACCTACCTGAGGCCTTCTAAAGGTAAGCAGATTCTTTTCTTTGTTTCTGCGGCTGTTGCATTTGGTATTCTCAGTATAGTTTTGGGTTGTACTGGTATTTCTCAGTATAGTTTTGGGTTGTTTTTTTGTGTGTGTGTGTGCTTTTGTTATTTTCAGTTCTGTATGAAAAATTCAGGTGCTGCTGTTGGATCTGTCTGAAAGAGATTTGCAGAAACCCATGTGTGGAGGCAGTGGCAGGTATAGGGATGGCATACAGTAATCCATGCACTCTTTCTTTCTCATGGAATGCTCCCAACACATGGAAGATTTTGTCTGTTAGGAAGGTGTTCTATTACAATCATGTTTTATTGCGTTAGCATTTTAGTTTCTGCCCTGCTGCTGCTTCTCAGACATCAGCCCAACAGTCAGGTGTGTGACGTCGTGTGGAACAACAGAGAAAAGGGATCCGTGAGATGAATTGCTCCCCCTTTTTTTTGCCTTGTCGGTATGAAATACTGCCAAATGGCCTCAAATATTGAGCAGTCCATCTCAAAAAACAGGGCACTGTGGTTTGTGCAGGAAGCCCAGATGTCAAGTTTGGAGTTGGTTTGTATCTGTTGAGCTGATCCGCGGTCATTCTGCTGCTCCGAGCAACGCCTGGGGGTTGGTTGGCCGTGCTGCGCAGAGCAGGGGCCGAGCTGAGAGCAGCCCAGCGCCAACCCTCGCCTGTTGGGTTCCTGCTCCACAGCTCGCCCTGCTTTTCCGGCGACGGTAACATGGGGTTACCTACATCTCTGATCGCATCTCTCAGGTTTGTCCGTATTTCAGAGTCCGTGTGATGGTTACGCTCCTCGCATCAGCAAACACGTGCACGCACCTCACCGACCTGCCAGCGGCTGCTCTCACACCCCGCGGTGCCGAGCGCGGTGGGGCCGGAGCGGAGCTCCGCTAAGCACGTCCGGCCCCTCGGGAGGCGGGGCGGCTCGGCTCCCGGAGACGGAGCCGCGGTTACGGCCTCAGCGGGCCGTGCCGGCAGAGCGAGGGCTGCCGGCTGCCCTGCTGTGAGGCAGCCGTGTGGTCGCTCGATGGCGAAGCGTGAGCGTAAGGGTTAGAGAAGTTAGCGGGTGAGGAGATGGAGGAGGGCGGTGGACAGGAGCTGGGCGCTGGGAGCAGCTGTGCGAGCTCGGAGCCGGGCAGCAGCCCTGCGGGAGACGCGAGGCAGCCCAGCAGCGCCCGCTGCGCGCCGTGCGTGCTCACCGTATCGCTCGCTATCCCTGCCTTGGCCGCCAGTAAGTACTTGGCCCAGCGAACCCTTTATTTCTTGCTTTATAAACTCGTCTTCAGCGGTTAAGGGAGGTAGTGTTAGAAGAGGTGTTATCTGGTTTGGATTTTTCCGGGTAGGTTGTTCGGGAGACTGTCAGTGTGACGTAGAGCCTCGTATCATGGGATCGTTGCAACCGCTGCCTGAAAACGTCTCCCAACAGCCCCTCAGCAGCCAGTTACTCAAGTTGGCGGTGTTAGCTGTTATTTATCAGTACTGTCTAATGGTGAAAATAAAGGCGTTTTTGACACACGTGCTCAGTTTGGGTAGTTAAGGATAGGAGTGTCACCTTAGGAGAAGGGAGCAGCTTTTCAGATGAAGCACGGACCTCCTGCAGTAGGGAGGTTTGGGTATAGCAGCAAGAGGTACAGGCAGCCTCCTCTGGGCAGCTCTGCTTTATGCCTTTGTCTGGGTGGCTGGGCACGTGTGCCTTGGGAGCTGAAGGCACAGGGTCATGCTTCAGGAAGAGTGGGTGGAAGGAGCAGTTCCTGGCATTTTGTGGGCAGCTAAACCCAAATAAGAGCTGCGTGGTTGCTCCAGTTCTGGGATAAGGGTTTCATGGTCTGCAGCTGTGGTCGTCATTTTTCTGTTGTCCCTTTTTAACTCTTGCTGCCATTTGATCAATGCAGAGAGCGTTTCCCATGAAACTATCATATTTGATCACATTTGACGCTTCCGGATGATTCTCATATTTTCTCCAGAGCAAAAGCAGATGACAACCAGTCCTCCTAATAGGCGAGGAAAAGGAATTCCAGCTGACAAACTAAGAACAAAGCGTTGCTATCACATTGAGTATTTCCTTTTACCAGATGATCTCGTGCCTAGAAAAATGGATTTGATGGTGTTCGGGACGGTTGCAAAGCTGTTTGCAGAGTCTGATTGCAAGGTAAAGGATATGATAAGACTGGGTAATCCCACACATCACATATGGGAGGCAGGAGGATGTTTTCCAGAGTGAATTGTTCTAGTTGTATGTTCTAACAACTGCTAAGCCCCTACTTGCACACATAGATTTGGAAATAAGTACTGAGGGCAGAAATGTATGCTCCTAATCTACATCAGCAGGAACTTCTTAGATTTGTAGTCAGAGGTTGTTGTTTTTCAGAGCGTTTTTATAATTTTATAATATATAATTATAAAATTACTTTTGTGCAGATTATTGGAATTGTATGTTTGTACTTCAAAGGTAGCAATAAATGCACATTCCATTAAAAGATGAAAAAATGAAAATTATGCTTCTGATCTTTGTTGGGAGGAAGAAGGTTATTTTTTTTAAGGTACTTGAAGAATGTTGCAGATCTCTTGTTCAGACACATCTGGATAAACCCTTTGAGTTCAAATCGATGAATCTAAATGTTGGATGTGTTGTTCTGAATTCACCTTAATTTGTTGAGAAATTATTTCTAAAAGGTCAGTGCTAAAATCATCTGAAAAAAGTGGGAGACTGTTGCTTTTAAAGTACTACGTATCATTCTCAGCCTGTATCTGGATAATCCTATTAAAGATAGCTTAGGTGACGTGAGTTAATTCTGTTTACCCAAGTCACAATGACCAATTACTCATTTGAAAGCTTGTTGTATTTTTCTTGTTAATTAATAGTAAGTAACAAACTTATAGGTGTCTTTAACACATTTCCACTTCTTGGCGAAAATCCTGCAAGTAGGAAGAACTCAAAATTGGTGGTTCTGTTCATTCACTATTGCATGCAGTTTCTTGTAGTATTAGTCCATTAATTCACATAGAACTATAATTATGCCTCAAGTTACATAAGAAGGGAAGACTGAGCTTAAAGTAAGCCCAGACTTTTGTTCACAGAACTTTTAATGCAAAGGCACAGTTTTGTAGAAAAACTTTCTGAAACAAGTTCAGTAATTCCCTGTAGGAAAGAGTGAATCGATTTAAAATAAATAATAATAATAATAAAAGTACTTGCTGGCCAAAATCTCTTGTACTTTCGATTACCTAGTCTTTCTCCTCCCTTGCCTCTCATTGATCAGCAGTGAGTACAACCTAAGAATTCTGTACCATTCCTAGTACTGAGGGTGTGATGGGTACCATGGTCCCATTTTTCCCTTGCTGACTGTGCCTAACTTTTAAGTACATAGCATGTAAGCATACTTATTATTTTTCACAGTGCTTACATACAGTAACATGCCAGACAATCGTGTGGATAGGCTGTAGTGTAAATGAGCTAAGTCTGTAGCCTGTCTATACTACAAAAATGAGAACAATCTCTATAATGTACAGGTTGTTAGATGCACACACACATATTCATATAGCAAACCTATATGTTTACTATTCATAATTCAGTTATGTTAACTATGTAGCTAGAGTTGCTGAAAGATGAATCTCTTATGGAAGAGAGAGAGGAAATGTTCTGTAGTGTAGTGCTCATATTTTTCTTTGTTAACACCTGTTTTAAAGTATCTATTTTAGCTTTTATAGTATTTCATTATGCCATTGGTGCTCAGTGTCTTGCTGAACAATGGCTTAATTGCCAGTCTTCATATCAGATATTGGCTTGGTAAGAATAATTTGTCTGAATCCAGCAAAGTGTGCTGAGACAACGGGGGGTCTGTGTAAGATCTAGCATGAGTTGGAGACATAAGAAAGGCACGCTTTGAGAGTAGTAGTGATAGTGGTCATCATGTGAATTTGACTGCTTCTACTCTGATGAAAGCCTTTATGGGAGTTCGTCTTTGTTTTAATAGACTATTGTGCCATGGCTTGAAAATGACCAGATGTGGATCTCGTGGAACCATAATACAAATGTCAACGTCACTAATGAATTTCTAATAAAATTAAGAGATCACAAAATAACTTTAAAACTTTGGGAAACCAAGGACAAAGTTTTCTCAGAAGCAAGGCTTAGTAAACCAGATGTGTCCTCAACAGAAAGAGATGCAGAGGCTGCTGGTAAGTCTAATGCCAATAGGTATGTTATCAAATGTACCTTGATGCTGTGACTACACCTATTACTAAGTTACTGATGAGATTATCTGATACTGGCATGTCATTCCCATTAAAATAATTCTAGCTTGTTTGTACTCTGAAGGCTTTAGTTTCTGACAGTTCTAAAGGTAGAGAAATGTAATTGGAACTGTCATCTGAACCTCTGTGAACTGAGGAGTTATTTTAGGCCACTGGATACTAATGGTAGTAGTGAATATGCTCACTTTTTTTCATATCTTTTTGTCCTGAGAAGATGTGGAACTTGTACAGCTGTGTTTTTATGCCGTGCATCTTTGTTTCATCTCTTCCTCTTGTTACCTCTCACAGCTTTGTAACTTCAGTCTGTGGCTAAGTTTTTGCTATGCTGAGTTTGAAGGTCAGCGGTGTCAAGAACATCTTTCTATTGTGCAACTGAGCTAATTTTTCTAATTTTACTAGTTGATTTACTAGTTGAATTAAGTAGAGGACAGAGTCCTTCTTAGAGCTCTTATGGACATGTATGAAATAATACATACCAGAGCTCTCTGGTATCTTAACCATAAGATGAAGTGCATAGAAAATAGGGTATCCTTCATTCAGCAGATGTGGAACTACTGTTAAATTAAGCGCATTTGAATAGTAAAGTTAATTTTATCAGTAGAGTACTGTAACTGTTTTTTCGCAAGCCTCACCTGCCCCAATGTTTTCCTAAAGTATGCATTGTTGAGGAGACCATTTAATGCGAGATTCTTCAGCAGGCTTTTAGGTAATTCTGGTGCTTTTCATTCCCATGTGCCATGGGAAAATAATTGCTCGAAACTAGAGTGGCCCGAACAGAACAAGCAGAAAAATCAAGTTAGTTTTTTGTTGTTGTTTTTTTCCCTTCTCCTGGTAGGTGGAGTAAAACACACAGTGCTGCTGCAAAGAAAATTGTTTGAAGGGAATCAGCCAGCATCGAGCTGTACAAAAATTAGAGAAGCAAAGGAATCCAAGGCACAGAAAAAGTCTTCAGCCCTTCCAGTCAAAGGTATAATATGAGAACTAGAACTGGCTTGTGGGCTAAAAGAGGGAGAAAAAGCATAACTGGCAACTTGAGTAATGGGCAAGCAGGAACTTGGACTGAGGGATTCTACTGAGGGAACAAGGTGCTGCAGGAAGGCTGAGGATATTACAGTTGGAGCAGTTTTCTTATAGCTTTGATACAGATCTCTTTTGTGCTTTAATTCTAGCTGGCTCATGGAAGGTTTTTAAGGAATACTAGGAAAAAAAGTGTTTTAGTTCTGCTGCTGCTTCACGTTTGGAAGTGATTGTATTAACGTCTAGGACTTTGGCCTGGGCAAATTTTTGTATTCTTACTATTTCTCAGTTGTTGGTAGCTATCTGAAGTCCAGTACAGGATGTTTTGATTCCTTTGAACTGCTAGTGCAGGGTGAAGTATGAAATCTTATTCCTGACACCAGATCCTGATTTTTATGGTGTTGCCTTGTGTCAGCTGAGAAATTGCTGCAGGGGGTTAAGAAGTGTGGTGTGATGTTCAGCTGCGGCAGCACTCGTTAAGCCAAGAAGGGGAAAACTTCTCCATCTAGTGGCAGTGTTGTTTGTAGCCCCATCTTAAATACTGCTAGTCTTGTTTGTATTGGGGTCTTACTGAGTCCATTGACTGGAGAGCTGCCCCCGAGGTTACTTTGCACCTGGGCACTGTTGAACTGTGCAGAGTGCTTTGCTGTCAACTCCAAAAGTGTGTGGTATCAAAGTACTTTTCTTTTTAACTTAGCTGTTTGTTTTCACCATTAAACAATAACACTACTTTCTCTCCCTTTGTTACATCTGAAATTTGTGTTAGATTTAAAGATGGAATCTCGGGACTTGTCAAGTATTTAGATAGAATTCTCCAAAGGGAAGTGCAGTGAGGTATCAGGGATTCATCTGAAAACATGGCTTCCACCTTTAGTATCTGTTGCAACACTACATCTGTTCTTGTGGGGAATACCGAGTCACCAGTTTCATCTGATCTGTCTATAAAATTGTTTTTGTTTTTTTTAACAATTCATGGCATGCATCATCAAAGTAGGAGCAGACAAATTGCCGGTGTAATGAGGCTGGCAGAGTGCATCTGCATTTTGGTGGTAGTGCCATCTGGTGACAGGTGGAGAGGACTGATGGACCAAATGAAGCATGAGTAGTCAGTGCACTAGGAGGTAAAGGATGGGAACATAGCTTTCAGTTCAGATGAATGGAAAATGCCTGTTTGCCCTCAGTGCCCACCTGGCCTACATTAAGGAAGAAAGCAATGTTGTGAAGGTCTCCTAATATATATTTTTTTCATTGGCCTTAAAAAGTCATGTGTGTTATTGGCTGTGCAACTACTGTGCTCTGTGAAACAGGTGGGTACTAATAATTTCTCAGTGTCCTGTTTATATAGCTAGGTAAAAACCTGGTATTCCATTGATCCATTGTTGCTTGGTGATAGTGCCAAATGTTATTCTTTGTTGTGTGACACTTATTCAGCTAGTTAAGTGCAGATTTTTGTCATTCTTACCACGTTGATTTGCTCTGATCTCTCTGTGATTAGGACATATATCCTGTAATTAAGGCTGATATATTATAAGGCTAAATGTTGAGTAATTAACACTTAGGTCTGTGACTGTAAATTGTCTTTCTGTAACTAAATGACATCTGAAGCCTGTTAGTTATAGCATGCCATACTCATGGCATGTGTAAACACTGAACAAGCATCAGAGCACTTCCTTATACTGTGTAAGAGATCTGGGCACAGGGTGTGTCACTTTTCTGTTTCTCCCTGGTTTGCTAGAATAGCTATTGGAATAATTTATTGGAATAAGGAAAAGTAATGCATGATTGCTTATGGATATGTGTTAAGGTAATGTTATCAGTACCTACTTATGTACAGTTAGGATGTTTGCTGGTAACAAAGTATTACTTGGATGCATTTCATTTTAATTACCTCAATTCCTAGTTTGGTTTTGAATGATAATTACTGTGGGACTTGATTTTCTAGGAAATAAAGCTCGACTTCATCATATATTTGTTCTTTCATGATCTGTCAAAATCCCTCAAATTATTTAATATATTTTAAGCTTATTCAAACTCAGCCTTGACACAAGGATAAAAATTAAACAGATTGTAGTTCTGGGTTACAAACTGAGCTTGCATTTTTTCCTAGAGCTTTGCAGATGCGCTTCCTTGGTCTTATGAGACTTGTCAAAAGTAGACAAACTTAGAACTTGTTTTACTTTCACAGAAGAAACTGATCAGAGTGGACTAGGAATTTCAAGTTATAATGTACCACATCCTTCAAAGGCAGATGACTTCCTTACAGTAAGGTAAAGATGCTACACTTCCATGGGAAAGTGTTCATGTCCTAATATCATAGATACTAAAAAATATGCATCTTCACCTATGTTTCTTTAAGCTTTTATAGTTATGCTGTGGTTTTGGAGATGGCTGACTGTTGCATTAACACTTTTTGCAGTCATGCCTGCTGATCACAGGGCAGGAGGAAAAGCGTTGTTGTCTACTCTGCTGTACATCAAGCTTGTTACAGTATACTTGCAGTGAAGTAGCTTTTTATTTAAAGAAAAAATTACATAAGCGATCAAACATTGCTCAACTTACCTATTTGTTCATGTTTTTCTTCCTTTCGTTCATGTCTGGTGACTTCTGATCTGTGGGATAAGAGATAACTGTGTCAGTGACACTCTGTGTTAGTGGGTGACAAAAATAAGCATCGTTGTTTAGGGTACTTAATTTTTCTTGAAGGTACTTAATTTTTCTTGAAAGATCAAAGACAATGTCAACAGTAAGAGTTTGCTAGCAAAACAGGCTTTGCTGGGTTGTGAACTCAGTGCTTCAACACTATGGCTATAAGTCTACATTAGGTCAAAGTCATCTCTAAGCTGATGTAGGCATGAGATGATTCCTCAAAAAGAAATGAGGTAATCCTGAGTTTATAGTGCTGTCATAGCATAATTCCTTAGTTTTTCTGTTCTATTTTTAGGAATGATTATTTGTTCTTTTGATCTGACAACTAACTTAAGAATTTTGGTGGTAAATTTCTAACAATCAACATACATCTTCCTGAAATTAAAGTTAGAAGATTCAAGACTTGAGAAGCTATAGCAGTTTTTAAAAAATCAAAGTGTTTCTTGGGTATTGTTCTTAATGGAGAACATTATGTATGTCACTATTGCTCTTCCAAACACCTGAACATTTTAATTCTATCTGTATTAAGAATGATGTTTCTTTCTACCTCATTGTTCAAAGGAATATTATTATTGTTATGATCATTCCTTGTGGAGGACTAGGGAGTTGTCTGACAAGGAAGCTATGCTTACCCTAAAAGCAAATCTGAGATTCAGAAAGTTACACTTCACTGGTTTTATAATTGGCAAAGTTTTTGCTGATATTTTGAAAGTCTGGAAAAGAGTTGTCTTTTCTAAAGAGTCATTTTCCCTTGTCACTCACTTTATGTCAAAAGTATACATAAGGAAGTACAATCCTCATGATCTGATATCTTCTGTGCATTTTCAATGTGCAGTGGGGAGACTTTCAGCAGATCCACCAGTAAATTCCATGCTATCTCCACAAACTCCACAGTACAACTTTGTTCACCAACTCCTGACATCTGGATGCAAATGACATTGATGCAAATGAAGCAGCCTTATCATTTTTATTTTAGTGGATATATAAGTAACTTACTTTAATTAATTTACTTTTAAATCCACATGTAGTTTTTGTTTTCATTGTGTTTGTTTGTGTCATATTTGCTAGACACAGATTGGAGGGTAAGGCCCAACTTCTGAAACAGAAAGCAGTTGCTGCACCTTTGCATAATACAACTTCAGAAGAAACTGGGAAAACAACCAACAATGTGGGAATTCTGATGTGTCAGACAGACAAGGCAGCTACCTTTAATGGTAAGTTCTGGATAGAATTATAGTATAGGGCTTATTAAAGCTAGATTTTAGAAGATAAGGGGTTCTGTTTGTGTGTTATTTTTTAAAAAGAATTCAAGATTAGAAGTGTGTTTTACCAGACCTGCATTTTAGTCTCTGCTTTCTGTGTTTCTTCAGAAGCAAGATGCACTCTCTGTTTTCTTAGCCAGTAGAATAAAGCAGGGATGCTGATGGCCCTTTTCTACCACTTTAAGTGTTCCAGGGGTGAAATGATGGATATTTGTAAGGACTATGAGTGTGCAATGATAAATCTTGTAAAACATTTAAAAATCAATGTTGTAGCTGAAAAAACTGTTACAACTGTGAGACTACCAGGCTTGTTCTTCCACACTGCTTGTGTTGCAATTGCCACTAGAGGCCAGGTTTTCATCTGTGGTTTATGGTCCATGTTTACTTCCAGTGCTTCTTCATGCTGTTAAATGAAGAAGCACATCTCCACTGACAGATATTTTGTTCTCTCATCTGTAGCTTATGATTAACTAAGGTTCTATGAAAGATGATAACCACAGCAACAATGAACACTACCATATATGTTAAATCACCCATGTTAAATGTCATGCTTATCTGACCAAAAAATTAGCATGGTGTCCTGGGGTTCCTGCCCACATTCCCCCAGTACACTTTATAAAAAGGACATTTGCTTATCAACAAGCATCACGAGCATGAATGATAACATGGAGTTGTAGTTCATTCAGATTGAGTGAATGCATCAGTATTGTCAACCAAGTCCTTACCTGACAACTATTTTCTGGTTGGGCAGTGTCTGAAGGCAGGAGTTACACAGGTGGAGGGTGGGACTAGTTCTGCTTGTATTGATTATGTGAAGGTTGAATGTGAGCGAAAGGAAGGATGGGAATAATTACTCACCATCTGAGTAAATTGTGGACATTGATTAGTTTGCCTTGATAATGTCCTTGGGATTTAAAGGAATGGCAGTATTCCTGTTTTGTGGGCATGAGGTTAAAAGATGGAGGTTTCTGGAAATGATAAATCACATGTTGCTAAGAATATCATATATGCATCATAATACATATGTGAAAGGGAAGAATAGTAAGATGGCAAATACAATTTTAATCTTGGTAATTCCATTAACTTTTAATGCCTGCTGTTATAAATTTAATTTAGTTTTATTTTTTTGAGATTTCATATACTAAAATACAGTGAACTGCGCAGAAGAGTTCTGAGCATATTGAAATACTAGCCTAAGTTGGTTTTAATGTGAAGAATTGACATCTTTTTCTAAGGGCATGTAACTGCTGTCATCTGCCTACAGTAAACTCTAAATGTTTCCTCCTTCCTATTTGGTCTAACCCTGCCTTCCATCAACAGGTAGAAGAAATTGTGCTGCTAAAAAGGACATGGATACTCCTAGGGCAAAGACTGCTTCTCTGCAGTTGGATCTCATGCCTCTCCTCTCAGGTATTATTCTGTAAGGAAGAGGCAGGGAGGGAATAGGATGTTAGATGTTCTGTGTGTGTGTCTGAAGCACCTGTGCTGCTGGGTCTGCCTGGTGGAAAATGAGCAGTTCTAAGTTTTTTTTAATCTGTTGAGAATGTGTTGGAAATAGGATGTCGGTCAGAAGAAAGTGGATTTGTTCTGTGGCTTTCTGACTGTAATTAGGTGAACACTTTGTCCTGTTTTTGTGTGTAGTGACTAAATCTTTCTGTGCTCGTAGACAGAATTGCCAAGATGTCATAGAGAATGAAACTCAGCTGCTGCGTACATACAGCAAAATTTAACATCCAGAAACATTTAAATATGCTTCTGTACCTTTAACAGAGACTTTAATTGTAGTAAAATGTCTCTAAACTGTTTTAATATTTATGTGAACTGTATATTTGCATCTTCAAAGTGACAGAAAACTTCAGTGTGCTTTCAGCTCTCAGCCCAAATGAGACTTCTGGCATTGTTCTAGATACTGTTTTCTTCCTTAGTGCAAAAGGTAAATAATATATGAAGCAATTATTCATTTTATTTCAACACAAATTCAGTGGAGGTTTTTAATTTAATCAAATACTGATGCCTTGATGAGACAATTTCTGTAATAATATTTCATCTTGTTTTTAAAAGGAGAAAACTCAGTGATCAGTCGACTGGAAGAAAGCAGTCCTATTCTTTTGGATGCTTATGTGTCTTTCACTGTAGAAACACCTCTTCTGTCTGAAAGACAGAGGCATGAATTGAATCCACTGGTTATAAAGATTTATTCAGCTACCAGCCTCCCAAACACACCTATACCAATAGAAGTGCTACAGGTAATGCATGCCACTGCTTCTTTCTGAGAAGTTTCCTTGTTGATAGATATTTGGCTGATGTTTCCTGAGAGAGATGTCTCCAGAGTAGTGCCTATATACTGTAGGCACTGACAACAAAACTGCAGTCCTTGCATTTTCTAAGGGCAGTAATTCATATGTAGTCAGCATATTTTTATATTTATCTTCTTATGAACAGTGGATCTTGATTTAGTTCAGTGACTGTGCTGTATTGTTTGAAACAATTTGCTGACAAGTCAGTACCTGATGACTGGCTCATTTAGAGCAGCTTCTGTGTTGAAAGTATTATTGAATTTGTAAAGCATTCCTTTTTTTTTTTTAATCTTTAAAAAAGGTGAAAAATATAGTTCAAGATTGTTTTGTTGTTGTTTTTATAAAAATAGTTTAATGTCAGGAACTATGTATCATTGAGTTTCACGTTGCAGGCCTTTTGTGACAGACTAGGCAAATTGATATACCAGTTATGAAAAGTAACAGGGAAAATATTACAGTACATAGTTTCCAATGCAGTCTGCAGAGTGATCACAGAAGTTTTGATTTTGTTTCCTTTGCTAAATGTGGTGAAATTGTGCATTGTTGAGAGCCAGGAATTCATCGGGATAGTCCTTGACAACCAGCTTCCTCTTTGTGCTGGTTGCCTTAATGCTGATGGACACTTGCGCAGAAGAACCACAAGTATTGCAGAATAGATCTTGGTATTTAGCCCCAGATGTGTAACTAAGTGGCTAATAATGGAGGCCCATTCCCTATGGTATCTCTGGATAATTGTTGGATTTTATAACTACCTATAGGCCTTGAATCCTATAGATACATGAAGATAAAAATATATATGTCAAGGAGTCACTGCAAATGAGTCCCCTGCATGCTTCTTTAATAATCTAGAAAGAAAAGGTGTGATTATTTTTTTTAAATATGTATGGAAAATCAGCAAATTTGAGGACAGACAAATGAAGGGGACAGTAACTTCCTGGGATCCAGGCATGTAGAATGGCCTCCTTGTTGCCTTGAAAGACAGTTTGTACCATGAGGTACACTGCCTTCTTGCCCTCTACAATAGAGGCCAATTATTCTGTTGTATGAAAAATGAAGAGGGAAGAAATTAACACTTCAATTCTCTCTCTCTCTTTCTCTCTTTTTTTTTTTTTAATAGAGATTGTGTGTTCCTACCTATTGCAAATACAAATTTCACAATTTTCCAGCTCATCAGACTCATGGCCAAATCCATGGTACTCATGTCTACTTTAAGGATGTTAATGTATTTCTAACAGGAACAATGAAACCTGGGGAATTACAAAGGTATCTTAGAGGTCCACCTTTGGAGATTGAAGTTCATGATCGGGATAGAAAGATTGAAGACAACAAAAAAAAGCCACGTTTATTTGGGGAGGCTCAAGCTGATGAAAATCTAGGAGAGGTGAGGCCCCTTGCTTGCAAATCCACAGTATGTAAGTCTTCTACAGAGAATGAAACATGGCATCCGCATGGGGTAGCTAAAGTAAGTCTAACTGATCTATTGCTGGGTAAAAGGTACTTGACTATTAGTGCACCCATTTGTAGCTGTTCAACTCCAAATACATCTGCTTTCAATAAAGAGGATAAAAGTAAGAAGATAAGGAAGAAGCATCCACAGATTCTGTTACCTATGGGACATTATCTACAATCAGGCTCACTTTTGAAAGTGAGAGTGGAAATTGCAGTGCCATTGAGAACGCATACAGAAGTTGATGATGCTCAAGGGACAGATTGCCCATACAGTTGTATAATCTACATTTTTGACTACAGTAATTCATCTTTATTACGTGATTTGGTGGAAGAGATTACAGAAATCAATGCTAAAGCCCTTCAGCTGGACTGTTATCCTCCACACATAATCAGAAAGGCTCTTGATACATTAAAACTGAAAAGCACATTAGAGAAGGCTTCTGAGTTAGATGTTGTTACTGGCTTTCACTTACTGGATGGAGCTTCTCATCTCTTTGTCTTGGAGGGATTAAAAGACAAAGCCATCAAGAGACTCTGGGATAGACACTTCGAAAGGTAAGAGTGACATTTCTTATGAATTATTTCCATTGGCAGCTGAAAGTTGTAGCTTCTCAAAATGAATTCTGCTATTTTATTCATGTATAAATGGAAGAGAGGGTGAAGAGAAGGATTGATTGGAAAAAAAAAAGTTTTTAAAACTCTGTTTTTAAAATGAGACTATAATACTTCACATCTTGAGGATACATCAGCACAGTAAAGGCAGTATAGTTTAAAGAAACTTAAATGATGTGCAGAAAACATACCTGACTTCCAAAGCACAGGTTGTCTTAGCTTACTTGACATCACGTACACTGATGTGTAGCCCCATGCTATTTCTGTTGGCCAGATATCTGTCCTAATTTTCAGTGGGCCATACAAACATGCTGCCAGTTGAATTTGGCCATGGGACAGCCTGGCATGTGATCTGTCATGTGTGCCATTGTTTGCTAATACTTAGTGGGGTCTAAAAGCTGTGAGGAGGCTGGAACCCAAGCTGTATTTTTCCTTTATACTTAAGAGAAAATACGACAAATGCAAAACTAAAGTCTCCCTTAAATTTCATACTTAAAAAATAATCTTTCTTTTTTTCATTGCTATAATGTTGTTGAAGCTTTCATATTTTATTTTTTTGTGCAAGTTGCTTCATTGTGCTGGCTGAAATCATTTGTTACATGAGAAGTCATCTCTTGTTCGAGGTAACCTGCGGCTTCAATTGAAGCTTTGTTTTACTGCTGCAGTATGAATTTTTGTATGTTAGCAGAAATATTTAGAGAGAGCTCTTGAGTAGGGCCATTAAGCACATGGGTGAAACTGAGGTGAGCTTTTTTTGAGAAGACTGCAGTGTGGATTAAAATGAAAATCTGTTCAACTCATTCACAACATAAGGGTTTTGATATTTTCTTTCTTTGTCCACAATCACTTTTTCAGAACAGTGAAGTGAAGGCTGTGGAATAAGACATTCCATTTAAAGGACAGGAGGCAGTTGGTTTCATGAGAGGTAGTAATTGTGTGTCGGAACTGAGGAAACCTGAGATATGGGCTGATGGTTCTAACCTTGTCGTTGGCGTACTCTGTTACAGAACTTACAGACGTGAAGATGGACAACTGGAAATACTGTATAATTCACAGCTGTCTTTCAGTCAGCGCCTGTATACAGACCTGGAAGCAATCTTTTATCATTGCCACCTCCGTAAGCCCCTCTTCAGTATAGTGAAACAGCCTCTGCTTTATGTCAGAGGAGCAGTTCCTCGGGCATGTTTCCAAGCCTTGTCCAGGTATGACTCTTCTAGATTTGTAGTCAAGAAATAAAGAAATATTATGAAGGAGGGGTGAATATTTGATATCAAAAGTAATATTCTTTCATCTTTTCCATGATGAAAGCAGTCTGTGGGTGTGATGAGGGGTTCAGGTTTCAGATGACTTACAGGCGAGCATGTTTTCCTAACTACTGATGTAATGGTAACTGGATATTGGTGAGCTCAATTCTTCTGTGGGCAGAGATTCATACATGTTTATTTTAAAGAAGAGAACTGTATCAGTAGGATATTATATTGGAATGTGTCTGAATATAATACAAATAGAAGAAAGAGAATTCTGGTGTCAGAAGCATCAGCTAGGAAGGATTGATTTCTCTGCTCTGTTGTCTTGGAGAGAGAATTTAGAAGTGAGCAAAGGAGAAGGACTTGATAGAATCAGTAAGTCACTTCTGCTAAGTGGGAAATTTTATAAACAGTTTTCCTGAGGTAACTGTAATAAGGAAGGGCTCTGTGTGAGTTGGGGAGACACTGTTTCCTTTCCATAGCTGCTTCTCTTAAGTTCTGTTATGTGATTTATTGCTGAGTCTGTCAGTTTGCTCACTTTGTCTGCGTGCAGCTGCTGTTAGTCTTAAAGCATCTTGACAACTTCTGAGGGGGATTGAAAAAGAAGTGGATAAAGCTGCACGTGCATAAATTGTCTATATAACTTATACAGCCGTGAAAAATATTCTGTGCATATCTTTGTTTATTTGTCACAAGTACCAAATAGGATAAAAGTTGATCGAAACAAGAAGTAAAATAAAGGTGAAGCAGAGATGATTTTAGGAAGTTTGGCATAAATATGAGTCATGCACTAGAACCAACATGCATGAAGGAAGTTTGCATTATTGGCCCACCAGCCAGGGAATAGGAATTCATCAGTTAATAACTAATCTTATATCTAATTCTAATACCAATGACATTCCTAGATTATTCCTAACAGTTTTAATGAACTGCTATCCTTCTGTCTCACTGCCAAATGCTCACGTATCTGAGCTGACCTGAACTTGTTAATAAATAGATAGTTAAAGTTGTGTGGTCCTTTCCCCAGTAATTTTAGTGGTGATGCTTTGATTGCCGTAAAGTTTTTGTAAACTAATAAACTGTTGATGTCTGTTTGTAGGCTCAGTTACCTCTGTCACAGTAAGAGGTTGAGGGATGTTATTCAGGGAGATCTGCTGCCCTCAGCAGAAATGATCACAGCGCTGAGTCAAGAGTACGGAGCTCCATTAACTGATGAGGATCTCTTCACTCAGAAACCTCCTTTACTCTCATTTTCCTCTGACTATACACCACCAGGAAATGTTAGCAGAGAGAAAAAGGCAGGATATTCTTCATTAGATGACTACAGTGAACAATACGTGCAGTGGAAGAAGGAAATAGCAGACAAAAAGTCTTCTGAGAGAAACCATATTAGGGTGAGTTGTTGTTATGTGAAAGAGGCAAGCCTACTAGCTGTGTCACTTCATATCTTGATTAATGCCCCCTTCTCCTGAAACCTTAGAAAAGTTTTTAAGCCTGATGTATTTGTAGGTATTGTACGAACATTACTAAAGTGTAGGGTAGCTTTATTTTGCAGAGGCAACTGTTTCTTAAGGAGGAAAAAGCAATTTTGCTTGCAAGTAAATAGAGGAGATGCTGTGTGAGTGGAAAGGAAACTGATGGATTATTTAAAGGATTTGCCGATTTCTTCTTGGGGTTGGTTCCTATTTTTGTTCTTCTCCGTAGCACCCCCACATCAAGCAGTTACACAATCTTCATTGCTCTGTGGGGCCAGGCCAACCAAGCCCACATAAAATTTGTGCTGCTTTCTCTTGCCCTGCAAAATGCTTGTTTAGACAGCCAGGATGGTTAGCAAAATAAAACCAGCAGTTGAAGATGGATTTTTTTTTTTTTAACTTGAATAATTTTATTCTCTCTTCTGGTTTGTTACAGGCTGCCATCTGCCCCTTCTGTTGTCTCAGGGAAAACATTAGAATTGAAAACCTTTCTGTTAGCAGAGATATCACACGTGTTTCTTGGGAGTCTGAAGTGTTTTTTGAGTACATTTCTTAGCTGAGGATTCTCACCATCCCGTGGTTTGAACACAAAGAAGTTGTCCTTGATGTTAAAAGCTGTGTTCCTATATAGGGGTACTGCCTTGGAATTATTGAAAGCCGTTGGATTTCTAACTATTTCCATTCTCAGTTTTAGTTTGCTGCTAGAGAGGTGTTAGATGAGGCTAGAAAAGAAAACAATCTTAAGTAACATATTAAGTTCCTGGTAGTTGTTGTAACATAGAAGATGCAAGCAGCAGCAGTCTTTGGTCTAAACATTCTGCGTAGATTAAGTGTAGGGTCATTTTTTGTTTATTTGAAGTTTGCCATCTTCTGAGTCTACGTGCTTTAACCAGCTCCTATTTTATAAATGCTCTGAATCAAGAGGACAATAGAGAGGGACTGAAGTCCCTTGTAGATTAAAAAAAGAAAAATAATTATTTTTAAATAACAGGTTTGGTTAAAATAAATACACACCTTTTGAGTTGAAACACCTGAGTGTGTTAGGGAGTTTTAAACCTTATCAAAAGGAAGCATTATCCAAAATGCAGTGTTGCTCTTTTGCTACATTTACCTATTGTGGCATAGTCTGAATTCAAAGCCTTAATTTCCATAAGCGAAGTTTGATAGTGTTGGCAAATAAATTAAAAGCTGTGAGGGTTTAACAACACTGTGTCAGCAGAGAAATTTGAGGAGTCGTAATTAATATTGTTACTCACATGTGTAACTGCAGTTGCTGGGGTTTTAATGGAATGATGCAAATGAAAAAACGAATCTTACTTCAGTTGATGAAGACCAGCGTCAGCTCTCCAGAACAGTGATTTGTATCTGTAAGCAGAAATCATTCTCTGAGTCCCTGTCTCCAGAGCCTTTAGTCTCAGAGCCTCATTTGCTAGGACAAAGTGAGGAGCTAAGCTGTACCAAAAAAAATTGCTTTTTTTTTAATGCGGTCCTCTTCTGGGAAGTTTGATTAATGAAGAACTGTTGTGCACTTTGTATATAAATACTTATTTCTTTCTACTTGAGCATCTTCTAAAAGCTTTTTAATGTTTACAGTGTCACTTCCTTGTTTAAATACTTTTGTAGCGCTCTAAATTTCCAATTCAGATGGAATTCACACACAATCTCTCCCTGCAGGCTAACATTGATGCTGTGTGTCAGCTTAAAGGAAAAATGAAAAAGCTGAAGTTTGAAGCTTTCAGGGTTTCTCCTGCTGACGGCAAAACTGTTCATAATTATAGCTCTCAGAGCCTGAATTCTGCAGAACTTGCAAAGAAGCATCTTCGCCAGGAGATGGCAAAGGTAAACTGAGGCACGAAAATGGAAGGCCTTGGATTGCTATGTGTAGGGCTAAAAAAGAGAAGAAATTAATTAAATAGGTCCACAAGATGACTTCCATATTAGTACATTAGTTATATATTAGTATGCATATAGGATATATACGTACTATATATATGTGTGTGTATATGTATGTACTTCCAATCTTATTTTTTTATACACACACACACACACATATATATATAAAAAATAAGATTGGAAGTGCTCCTCCTTGCTGTGTAAAATTCTGTTCTCATCTTTGTCCATTGTGGCCAAGTTGTCTCTTCTTCATGACTTGGGCTCTGAGTTTGATTGTGGACTTTGGTAACCTAGAGGCCACAATTCTGAGTTCCAGATATCTGTAAACAGTGAAATTTGAGGGATTGCAATGCTGATGTGGTATAAAGTGATCTGAAGAAGGTGTTTGTGAACATTCTTGGAGAATCTCATTTATCTGCTGTTCTCAGAATTGCTGGCTTTGATCTAAATAACAAATGCTATTTTCCAATCCAGTGGAGGAGATGAGCTCTGTGAGAAGTGTTGATGATATACCCACAAACACAATATAACCTAAAGTTACCTTCTAAATAACCAAAAGGAAATAATTTAAAATATGTCTTCCATCCTTGGATCATAATGTAATGTGAAATGCAAACACAAGTTTTTTTGGTTGCTTAATGACAGTTCTTTTCTCTGTATAATTTTTATCTACAATTACTTCGAGCCTTAAGAAGTGTTCCTGCTTCTGTACTTTTGATTGTTTTCCTCTCTCAGCAAAGGGAACTTCAGATTACCGTTTGTTTGTTTTTGTAGGAGCCCAAAACAAGGTTCACTTATTGTCACAAGTACCTTTCAGCCATGTTTGACCCAGTTGATGTGGTTACAGCCAATAAGGAGTCCTTTGCAAAATCCAAGAGTATGTGGCTGTCGCCAGATGGATTTGCATTTCCTGGATTTAAGAGCAGTGTTGAAAGCAACCTGCACCCTCGGCTGCCTGATGAGGCACACGTGGAGGAGTTACAAGAGGTAACAGTACTCAAACGAGCCAAGAGAACAGGAGTATTTTAGGAGACTTAAAAGAGGATGGCTGCTCTAGCATGTGGAATTCTGCCTTGTGGGGCACAGCCCAGGCAGGCTGTTTGGGGATAGGTCTGTCTTTGCAATTGGTGTATATCAATATCAGAGCCCAGCTCAGCCAGGCAGTGCTTTGTTTGGATATGCAAACTGTGCTCTGAATGCATACAGAAAACCTGTTGGCCATAATTACCTACCAGTGGAGTGTTTTGTTTTACATATAAAAGTGAGGGTCCAGAATAAAAAAGATAATAATAAATAAAATTAATGTTGCATGGCACGGTGGATGGATTTCAGGCTGTTCTTCATCAGCTGCCAAGTTAATTGTAGTCTTCATTTATCTATCCAAATTCCCTCACCAGTTATTTTTCCTCCATCTTTTACTTGTGGTTTGTAGTTCCATTTTTATTAGAAGCTTTCTGATCAGTTTCTCTCAGTTTCTTGCTGCTCTGTGTCCTCCCCTTCTTCTATTTATTCTTTACTATTTAATTTCTTGTTTCTGCCTTTTTACTGGCTGTCAGCTTGACCAGCTTACTTTTATTTTTGAATATTCTTCAGCATTGTCACCTAAGCACATGTGGTCTACTATAAGGTCTACTATTAAATGATTTACATTGTTGGAATTGGCAAGGTAAGGAAATAAAGTGAATAGAAGTTTTCTTTTTTTGGACAGGATCATAAGTGTTGCAGAATGTATTGAACGCAGTCACAGCATAGAGTGGAACAGGCTGAATGCTTGGAGGGTTACCTTTCAAAAACTCTCTTTCAGGAATGTGGTACATGTTCAATTAATTTGCAGATTTTATTTAATTTTTTTCCTCTACAAATTAAGGTAGAAAGGTTAGAGTATAACTGAAGTGAAGTAGTGCAAACAAGGTGCTTTCTTCTAGTCCAGCATGTTGGAGAATGAACTTTGTCTAGAAGGGAGAGAAGACTAACTATTCAAGAGTAACAGAAGCAAGTTAGTGCAGTGTCATTTCTATTGCCTTTTGTTGGAGAGGAGGGCGGCTAAGCAGCACAGGATGAAGAACTGGACAAGCTGAAAAAGGAGCAGCAAAAGGGGCAGCAGGCTTCTTATAGGGGTTCAAATTTATTTTAGAAATGGCAGGAGAATGCTCTGCATGCTAACATGGAGCCGGTGCTGCCACGAGGCAGATGGAGCTGGGACAAACGGCGTGTTGACTTCGAGCTCTACAAGAAGCCACCTGAACCCCCCATGACAACAGCCTCACTGTCAGGTAAGATGTTGTTAATGAGCTACTAACAAAGCTTTTAACTTGGTGCTCTGATATACAGTCTTGAAGCTTGCTCAGTTCTGCTGTCAAGGGAAGGGAATGTAAATGTAAAGAGGTTTATGGAGGACATTAATGGACAGCAAAACTGTTCACACTTGAGCATACAAAGCATTAGAGGATGTAAGAAAGACCTTGACGGTACTCCAGTTCTACCCATCCACTTCCTTAACTACTTAGCTTTAGTTTCTTTGCGTGCAGTATGACAGGAAGTTATAGAGCCTTTTTGCCTTACTCTGTAAGCTAGTCCTGTTGGCTGCCTGCTGCTCTTTATATGGGTCGGTAATGATCAATCAGCTTTTGTTACTGCTGAGGTCAGACGAAGAGCTACATCTCAGACTGCAAGTAATACCAGTAACTGATTTCAGAGGGGTCCCAAAATGAGCTGGTTAAATCCATGTACTGCTATTGCAGCAGCCTGTAATGTGTGCCTTGGTGAGGTGGTCAGTGTGTATCCACATGTTCTCCCACAAACAGTGAAAGAAAAGGTTGCCTTTAATTATGATACAGTAAGTTGAAAAGTTTGCTGTGTGTTTCTCTTTGCTCAGAACCCAGCCAGACTCACTGGAATGTTTAAGAGCAGAAAATAATAGATGTCTCATGATTACTAAAATTGTTTGTCTTTACAACTTTTCTGCTGACACATTACCCTGTGAATTGTAAAACATGTGAGCAGTGCAGTTCTTCTCCATTGCTTCATACAGAAAAATGCTTCTGGAAATAGACAGGATTGACTAATTGATTCACAGAATCTACAGGACTATGAATTGTCTTTGCTGTGAGGCACCAGCCATTATTCTAGTACCAATATGATTTGTTCTTTGATTCCTTATGAAAAATGATGTTCACTGCAATAGCAGGCTTTTAATCACCCCTTTTCTAAGTCAAAAATTTCTTTCCCATCTACAAACATCTGCTGTTTGTGTCTCCTTTCAATCTGTTTTGACCACGTGAAGGTGCTACTCATTTTGTGCAAAATGCATTTGATACCAAGCTGAAGGTTCACCAGCGCTCCGCAGCAGCTGAGTTACGCACATGTGGGCCAGGAGCCAGTTCTCAGCTACAGAAGCTGCAAGGACTTCTGAAAGATGAGCCTCAGAAATTCTCGCCCAGGAAGCCAGGACGAATTTTGAAGGTAAAGGGTAACTACTGTCACTGGGTGCTGATCGCAGCACCTACCTTTGTACAGCAGCACCAGCCGTGTAGTTTGTGGCAGGCAGACACTTAACGGAGCAGAACACCTTCTGAAGTAAAAATGTGTTAAATTGGTGCTTAAACTTATGAAGGTCTTAAAAAATATTTTTTTTTTAAATTTTTAACAGCACAGAATTATTATTACTAGTAATTCGCTTTGGTGGTCAGAGATAATGGAGCATGGGGGAAGATTTCAGTTAACTTGCCTATGAGGGTGCAAAGGATGAGAAAGGAAGAATGATTTTCGGCCAGCTGGCTTAACAGCTTTAAAAGGGATTGTACTGTTCCCTAATGAAACTTGGGGGTTAAGGGACTTGTACTGGCTGCATGCCAAGTGTCTAACCTTGTGCTCCATTGCTGTAGTGCTCTATAGCCTTTCTGAGCATTGCATGTCGGCCTGTTGGTGCAAAGATCAGAAGCAGACAGCTCAGTTTTGGAAGACAAAAGGATCTATGCTCATTAATGTGAAAAGCTGCATGGGTGGCCTGCATCTAACTGTCCTTTTGTTGGCTGAAGCACAGTCAGTGCTTGCATGTAAGTGAATGACCCAAGCACAGCTTGCTTTGAAAGCTGATTTAGATCAAGGGGAATGAAATGCTCTGTTGGCTACGAATGCTCTAGAAAAACAAACACAGGAATTATGAAAATGCTAATAACAAAAGCAGAGCTGCAGCCTGTGAGTCTACACCCTTTCCCCACCCTCTCTGCCCTTTTAAAGGTAATATTCTAAATACCAGTTCCTGCATTAAGTGGATGTTTAGCAGCAAAACGCCTATCCTTAGTTTAATGTCAGACTTTGAAATGAATGCTGCTTTGTGCTCTGCCTTCTGTTTTGATTTGGCTCCTCAAACTACTAAAGTTACCCATCTTGGACTTGGCTTGTTTTCTGTACTTTTAATACACAGCTTTTTTTTTTTTTTGCTAGATTTCATGCAAGTGGTAGCATTATTTTATTATATAATTTATAGCTTGCACTTTGTGATGTTCTACTTGACTGTCAGACTTTACCTAACTTGGGCTACAATGGTCTGTTAAACATATTTCAAGGCTTCCTGCTGAAGCCCGTAGGAAGATATTTCTCTTCTGTCACACAATTTTTGCCTCATGTGTGAGTTTGCAGTACCTACCAGTAGTCTACTTTGTGAGAAACAAGCATGGAGGTAGAGGGCAGGAAGAAAGAGGAGAGAGGCTTTCCAGAACAAAGCGTGTTTTCTTGTCCTAGCCTATCCCAGCCCTGACAGTGTTGGACTCTCAGAACGGCTCAGATGTCCTGCCAAGAAAGAAGAGTGTTTGTAGTGGCTTTGTACCAGGCCTTCAAGACCACCACAGCCTGAAGTGGAATGAGAACATCATTATCCCCTGTCACAACAGAGAGCATAAGAAATTTGAGAAACTCAAAGGCGCAGATTTCAAGTAAGGTAACCTGATGGCTACAAATAGCTCCCAGAAGTATTTATATGGCGTATGTCAGGAGTTACAGTGTGCAGGCACTGTAATAATGAATTACTGGGCTGATGGGTTTTTTGAGTGTCTCCAAATGAAACCAGTTATGTAGGGGATGGGTCGTGGGGTTCTGGGAGGCTGTCTTTTCAATCCTTAACCCTAAAATTAAAGAACTGGGATTGCCACTGGTAACCATTTGCCCTGTGTCACTTTGTGTTACCAAGGTAGTCACAGAATTGGGTTCTCCACAGTACCCTTAGAGGCACTGGCACTTCAGCTGTGTTTCATGTCACGTCGAAGGATTTAGTCTGCTGCTTTTTTCTGATATAAGAAATACAAAAAATATTATTCTGCTACTGTAGAACAGTTTTACCTTTACAGTTTTAATTAGACTCCTAGAAATCTGAAGAAATTTCATGATGTTTGAACTTTCTAAATGACATCATGAGACAGCACATCTAGCATTAGCAAGAAACTTTTAGTTATTCTAAATATGTTTAGTTATTCTAAATATCTCACTTACAATATGGAATGTGATGTGGTTTAATAGATGTACCATTAACTTACTGTGGAGAACAATCTTTGTTCTTAATTTTACAGTCAAACACTAATGTTTCATTTCCTTGTTCAGTCCATGTAGAAGTGTAGTCTTCCAGAATGCCATACTTGTCCTAAGTCATGGCTGACGAGGTCGGGTTTCAGCCTTTTCAATTTGTGAAATGATTTATTAGTTGTTATGTCTAACCTGATATTCTGGTTAGTTGAACAGTCAACTTAAAAGCTGAGTAACAAGAATGAAGTCATGTGGTCACAGCAGTTGATATGTGGAGCAAGCTCATTTAACAGGTTCAGTAGCAGTTAGTAAGCCTCTTACTATAATGGTGTTGCAATTATTCTTTCAGAAACTTGTGGATCAAAGAGATGCAGCTTAATCTTAGAGTACTTTTTTTATTGTTCCAGTTTACTTGGCTCTAAACAATCAGTTTACAAGAGTGACCAAGCAGCAAGCAGACGCCCCACTACCTGTACACAACAGGGGGAGCCTCTCCAGAATGATACTCTGGATACAGGTGAGTACCAGAGAATGCTTCACAGAACAGAAGTGATGTGCTGAGCTGAGGGGTAACTCAATTTATATTTGGGGTTACCAAGAGAGTAAATGTGTAACTTGTCATCATATCTGAATAATATTCATGAAAATTCTGTTGTCTGTGACATCAGCATGCCTGGACAAGGCAACAACAGTTGTGGTTGGCCCTGCTGACCAAAATCAGCTCCTGAGGTCCTTTCCCAACTAAAGGGTCCTGATCCTTCAAGTCTTTCAGTGTTTCTTTCTCTAAAGGTGCATAAATAGTGGATTCAAGCTTAAAGAACCACATCCTTTTCCTCGGAAAGCATAACTCAGTCTGGATCTCAATTCATTTTTATTTGGCATTAAAGATAACAGACATCTCTAAAAAAAACTTGAAGATTACATTAATTTCTTTCTTTATCCTCTTTATATAAGGTTGGCTTTAGTCTTATTTTACACAGATACAGCTAATTACATTTTGTAAACTCATGAAACAGTTACTTTTAAGGTGTCAAATACTTGAACTGCAGGAAAATAGTTGCTGTTTGTGTTACATTCATCAATATTAACTGTCAATGAAGTAACTAGAATGTCCTGTCCAGTGGGTGTGAACAGATATAAGCTCTCTTTTCCAGTACCTGCTTTGCAGCCTTTTTAATGTAGTCATCCAGATTTTCATCTGCATCTATGGAAAAGCAAAAGGAAAGAGCTGTTCTACATTTCTTACGAAAAGGATTTCAGAATACAAATTTATGTATCTAAATATCAGTGGTAGGAAAAATCTAAAAAGATTCTGATTATGGCTGATCAAATCACTCACAAAGCAAATACCCAGTTGGTTAGTATTCAGATGAACAAGTCAAATACCCAATTGTTACTTAATATCTTCTTCACAGGAGTATTTAGTACTAATAAATCTTCACCACAGCTGAAAAAAGTTTGTTGCCATGCTGGATTCATCTATAAGAGCAGAGACTGTTCCATTCACCAGTTCTGTTGCTCATCCTACTTAAAGGCAGAGCAGAACTGTTCTACTGGTTATATCAAAAATACCTACTGAGTACAAAATGTATTTTATAGAGCTTACATTTTTGCAGTTGAGCCAAGGCATAATTATTCTTGAAGTATGCTTCACTGCAGAAGATATTTGTAAGAAGCACCTACAAAAAAGAGTATTAGTTGAGTAGTTTTTAAGTTTTAATTTCATAAACAAAACAATGCAGGAAAAATACATTAATTTAAGTTTCTGGATCTGTAGTTTGTGTCTTAAATAGATAAGGAGCCCTGCAAGAGTGATGTATGCTGCAAGCTCAGTTATTTATTTCCCACAGCTACTGCATCACAGTGTTGGGATGGCCCCTCACTGGATACTGACTAGAAGACATCTGTGCTACTGAGTTCAGAAGGATTTACACACAAGACCTGAAATCTCAGGACCACTGAAATTCATCAGTTTGGATTTGTCTCATAATTAACTGTAGCAAACTTAATTGTTACGCAACATAATTGTAACTATGAAACCTTACATGAGCTACACTATCATCGCCTATGTGTCAAGGTCTCTCATTTTACTGTCGAGACATTCAGTGAGGAAAAGGTTGTAATTAATAATTATTAATAGTTGATAATGTGGAAAGAACAGCATGATGTTAGAAGGGTTAAGAGAACAATGTAAAGTCCTAATTCATTCATAAATGTATGCATGTCCAAGTATTTTAAATACTTGGATAATACTGCAGTGTGTGTGCTCAGAAAACTGGAGAGGTGTGGTGCATGTATCAGTTGAGAAACAAATCGGTGCAGTTTCATTTACTTTATGGGAGTTTGCTGCAGTAGATACACATTCTGAACAAATGCAGAGTGTAGCTTTAGCATAGTGAAAACTATTTGTCACTGAAGTTTTACCCAGTGAGACACACAAGCATGCAATGTCTGATAACTCAGCATGCTTTTTAGAACTGCATCTCGCTTGTGAGGCAAAAAAAATGGAACAGCTGTATTTCAGAGGTGAGGGGAAAGTTGGCCAGTCAAGGACAAAGCAGCTTGTTAGAGACTTGTACAAGTTATCCAGGTTAACATCTCAAGGAGAGGTCTAATATAGCTTACTTATAAAACATGTAACTAGGCAGAATGATCCTAATTGCTGATTTGGTAGGGATGACACTCCCTAACAGATGTTAGATGGCTGTGACTGATACTGAAGTACACTTACATCATGGTCGTGGTTTCTTAGGCCAATGCTGATGGACCGGCTGGCTCTGGAAATAGCTGCTGTCATTGCATACAAATTAATAACTACATCCGCCACTCTCTTCAGAGCCAACTGCTCATCCACTATTGTCTAGAAGAACAAAAATGATAAGGTTATAGCCTTCACTCAGACTGTTTTTTTCCATACTTTGTATTTATGTTCATACTTACTTAGAGCATAGACAGGTAAGTTATTACACCGAGTTTCCACTCTTATGAAGTAGGTTTTGGATTAAATATGCTCCGCCTTTTCCAGACTTGCTGGCTACAGCCAGAAACTGCTTTGGTAAATGCTAAATTAGAGTGGTTTTTGACACTTGAATTTCTATCTACCCCCCCCAAAAAAAACCAAACAAACACATTTGTTAATGCTGAATGCTCCATGGTGTAGTCTAATAAGCATGCTCAGAACTCTCATAAATCTGGGGTAGCCAGAGCTCCTATTTTAGCTAAGCTGCTTTGCATGGTGCAGTTATGTATGTGTTTGCTGTATAATATGAATGAATAAGCATAACAGAAGGCATGCTGGTACAGCTCTTCATTTGGGAAACGGGTTCCAGTGCCTGCTTACAGCAACAAGCAGCATTTGTGCTTACAGGAATACAAGGACATATTAACCTAATCACAATGATTGCTTAAATAAGTGAAAGTTGTTTGTTACATCAAGTTAGTATAGAGGTGGAGTATGTTCTCTCAGTCAACGGCTCACAGTTATGCAAAAGAAATCCTGGCTCTAGCCATCCACCAACCACTCTAGATTGCAGTTCAAAGATAAAAGCTCGACGTGATACTGTTGTTACCTTGCCAAACCTCGTGAGTAGGCCTCTCACTGTAGTTCCAAAATAATAAACGTTTTCCTCAAGTTTCTTGCCACTCTCCTAAAAAATAAAACAGAAAAATACATACTTATATTAAGTACATTTAAACAATTTGACCATTCTCCAAAGGTAAATAAAAACCTACAGCAAAAAAAAATGGGATGTTTAGATAACCAACATGCTGGGATGTGTGCGCCACTTCTAGTCAATTAATAGAATTCCCTTTTAAGACTATCATTCAGCATTTTACATTGCCCTAGCTATAAAGGATAGACTTGGCCTGTGTAGCTAATGGGATTATAAATCAGAGTCTTTTCTGAGTGGAAAACCACTGCTTACTTGTATTCCTTTTATCTGTTAGCTTTTTCTCTTGCTCACTACTGTGTTCTTAATACTCAGTTAAAAGCCAGTTAAAGCACATTTCTTTAGCAATAAGATATGTGTTAAAAAGTTCTGATTCTACTTTTCTAACTTTTCAGTACAGTCTTCTTTATGCTTACACAAATAATAGTTCGAAAAGTTTCTATGCACCTGTGTCACATTTGGCTTTTATTAATTCTGGAATGCAATTGATAATTAGTTCTTGTAACATGAATGGCTGTGGTCTCTGTGTTTGAGTTATTAAAGGTGTTCCCATCCAGCACACAAGGTAGGTCAGCATTGCTGCTGCTAACACAACCCACCCACATACACTGGTGGCACTGCAGGACACACTGTATTTACCTGAGGTGAAAGCAGTGCCCTGTGCACAGCACAGGATTAGCAAATCCTCTTACATGTGTGCTTGACACAGCTGACCTAGGGCCACGTATGCGACAAAATGTGATTTCATCACACATCCTCAGATCATTACAAAACACCATAGTAGGAAAGAAAAAAATAAGATACTTTCTTCCTCACAACTTTAAAAACAAAACAAAAAAACACCTTAGCCCTCAGAATTATGTGAAGCGTGTTTTACCATAGCTCACCAAATTCAGTTACAACCACGTTACCATTAAACAGGAAAGTAACATGTTATATAGCAGAGCATATTATGCAGGGCAGTTTGTAGATATTACTTAAAATCGAAATAAACCTGGATTTGCTGTCAGCACAGAGTTGTAACATGGGAAATATTTTCAGCCCCTGAAATAATACACCTGCTTAGATTTTCTGTATCTCCCCCTTCTTAATCATACTTTGTTCTGCATAAACAGACACAAAGTTGTGACAAGCCTCCAAAGGAATCAAACACAGAAGAGCAGTGTCTGGCTCTTACCTGGAGGCTGGGATGCACCAATCCACCACGTTCTTCCATTATCCCATAATCCACTTTTCTGCCTGTTGAGTCCCTTACTTTGTTTACCAACTCCTGCAGTGCCAATCCTACGTTTCCTTTCTTGATTTCTCTAAAATGTGGAGTAAAAAACAGCTGCTGAGATACACTTGCTAGTTAGCAAGGGAAGTTTGAGGATAAATGCATTATCTGGTTATCTGCAGCATTTTAGTCTTTTGATCCATTTTACTATGAAGTGCATCCAGAGAACCACGCAGCCTTAAAAGCATTCAGCTTTGTGTCAATACAATATATTGCAGACACCAGTCTATGTATGCACTGTGTCTTACCAATAACACTTTGGTATAAAATCTTAAGACGTTTCAATTACTGGTCTTATAACTGTACACAAGCTGGAAATGTAAGGTAAGATACAGTCAGCAAAGATTCCTAAATATATAAAATAATGCCAACTAAAAAGAGAAAAAACAGACCCCTATACATTGAACTGCCCTTCAGACAGTTTATTAAGAAATGCAGCAGTTTTTTTCCAACCATTTCCCCCCTTAGATATAGTTAAAATTATCACTCCGTTTAGTTCATTAAAACTAGTAGCAATAAAGAAGAACATACTTAATTTTGTCAGTTAAGATCTTGCCTGCATGCTGCATACCCGTCAGAGCAATATACATTCGCAGAATTTCATTTGTTCCCTGCAAAATGAAAAATAGTAATATATCAGTAATATCAAATACAAAGTATTTTTAGTTTTCCAAAAATCTGGATATGCTGTGCTAATATTTTATGTATTTTTTCGTTTCAATACTACTTTCACTGTCTACATAACTTTTGTACTCTGCTTTTCCTGGGAATATTCTAACATGCATTACGTGGAAGGTATCATTATTCTGAGAGATCAGTAGCAGACAAAACATGACCATCACATGTAGGTAAATGGTTTTGCTTTTTGTAAGTACATGATTGGTTTTAAAGAGAGGTTCTTTTGTTAACTATTTACTCACATACATTTCACAATATAACATATTTCTAAGCAGGTCTTCCAGCTGATCTTCCCTTTCTAATGCTACGCTGCTTCAGTTTTAGAAGATTGCTCTTTACCCATCCGTGAATGTTTGCTGGCTTTAGCTCACTTAGTGATGAAATTCTGACCTCATCTGATTGTGAAGAAGTTGAGCTTCTCAGTATTAGCCATGCATATATAACAGAGCTAGAAAGAAACCAGGCTGAATGCACCTGGATGAAAAAATAACTTCTGTATTGTTCCAGTAAAGGGACACTTAAATATTCCTTTGTGTTCATTATGCCCATTTGGAAAGCAAAAGCAGATCAGGAAACGGAGATTATGAGCCTGTACAAACGTGACCTTCAGGAATCCACTGTAAGATTGATTGCCTTAACACAGAGAGTTGGAAGATAACTTCACTGAATTGTTAAAATCAGTGAGAAAATGAACTGAGTTACTGAAATGTGTTCTTGAACACAAGGCTTCCTACAGCAGTCCAAGGGAGGAGGATGTTACATGCTGGCAGTTTTTGCTCCTTGAGTCAGTACTGGAATTGACTCTTCCTAGTTATGTGAGATACCCACAAACAGCTGGGGGCAGGGCTCAAGCTCAAATCCTGTCTGAATGTTCTTGCTTCATTAACTTCCAGCCGAGATCTTTGCTGTCCTGACAACAGGAGACAAACACTGATTTCTACATGGTCTCCCCACAAAAAACTTGTGCAAATCAGACATACAGATGATAATCCCACTTGCAAACGGTGGAGAACAAACTTCACAACTAACATTTTGTTTTAAAACAACGTGCATCAACAAGGTGAAACTTCCAATTAATCCAAATTAAACTGTGAGCTTCCCTGCTTTGCTTCTAAGCAGCACACAGAGGAAAGGCTGCGCAGTCTCAGAATGGAGCAACTTATATGCAAGAATCAGAAAATCCTATTAGAGAAGTTGTGTAAAAATAATTAAGTTTTGCCTATGCCTCTTACCAAATCCTACTGCACATTAGATAAACGAGAATAAAAGCAGTGAAGGGTTTTCAAAATATGCCTGACAGAATGAGAACATCAGTTTGATTCTCTCTTGCTTAAGCATGCACTCTAATTTCAGCACAATTCACCATATGCCATCACTACGATTTGCTGAACGTAAACTGATTTTCACTTGTGAGCTAAAATAGTTTTGAACTTCTCTGTTAAACAGTGCTTTTAATATTTCAGAATTCCCCAACACATTCAAAATTACAACCACCCCAAAGCATGAGCTGGGACTGTATTCCCACGACGGGGTATCTGGAACAGGTACAGGCAGACACACGTTTTGTCCAGAACATCCAGAAAATGCCTCCACATTTCAGAGGAAACAAACAGTATATTACAGCACTGGGATACATGTTCCTTCCAAGGGCAAAGCTACTCAGTTCCTAGTGAGCCCACATTTTGTGGTTAATCTATAAAATCCAGAATCTCCAAATTTATTATAGGAAAAATACTACCTATGTCACCAAAGAAAACAAGGTAAGTTCTTCAGGCTTATTCCAACTATTACAGACTTCAGAGCTAACCAGACAAAGGCCTATTTAAACAAGTACTGCACTGTATTTGTTTCACCGCAGGCCTCCAAAAGGTGTGTGCGTTTTTGTCAGTTTCTGGTAAAACAAACAGTATATTCATACTTGCCTCAAAAATGAGCAGTATCCTGGAATCTCTGAGATAGCGTTCATAGGGGTAATCCTTCATATAGCCGAGGCCTCCAAGAATCTGCAGAGCTTCACTTACACAAGCCCACGCACCTTCAGAACTGAACACCTGCCATTAACAGCATTCAGTCACCATGGTTCACACAGTAAGAACAGATGTCATAGCTTTGTTACTACAAGTTAAAACAGGAAGTAACACAGGATTTGGAAGGATTCTATCTGTGCACTGTTACTGTAATATTCCGTAGTGCTTCTACAGCAGTCCTGTATAAAGTTTTCCTGAAATAATATTCTCGTGCCTCAGGGTGTCAAAGTGAAAAGTTACTTGAAAAGTGAACATCTCCTGTATTTGCAGTCCACATAAACTTCTCAATAAGACAATGTTTCCATGAGGGTCAGAGCCACAGGCTGGAAGAACAAACACAGCTGGTCTTTCTGAGTACTTTACGTTGGCCCACTTCACAGGCACACGTGTTCTGAAGTCTGCAAAAGACCAGCATGGGGGCTGAAATTTCTGACTTCTCTTCAAGGCTGCACTGCCAGCCAACAGCACCCACCTGTACTCTGCAGGAATGCTTTAAAAAGCCACACTCCTTCAGAGAGGGCCTGGCTCTCACTGTGTGAATTCTGCGTTCAAGCCAGGAGAGAAGCTCCCTAATCAGGTCTGTAGCTGGAAATAAAACTTAAGCACTTTTTTGTGTGTGGGAACTGCATAGAAAGAGAATTCAAGAGGGCCCCAGTATGCCAAATGTGCTATATGCAGTCTGTCCTGTGTGTGGGGATGCAAGCCTGAACATAAGGTAATCTGTAATGTATGGAAAACAAAAGTTTTTCCTAATTTTTAAATCTAGCTGAAGTTTTTGTATCATCATACATCTAAAGTAATACCCAAGCCTCCATGCAATTTGTAATGTAGACTGAAGATCAAGAAAAGTGTTGGTCTTTATTAGCTCAGCACTGTTGGCAAATCCTTCAGTAAGATTAGTTACCTTGACCATGGCTGCCTCCACTGAGCAGTCTGGGAGGCCTGGCCTGTCCATCATTCCTGCCGTGAGGTAAGCCATGCTCTCCATTACGTACGCTTTCACAGCCATAAAACAAAACTTCTCCTGACAGACAGGAATGAAAGGAGTCATACACTGATGCAGAACACCAAAGCCAAGCTTGCAACAATGCTGAAACTGAAGAGTATATTTTCCTATGCTTTAACATATAATCCAATAATATTTTATAGAAGTACTACTGCAAAGCTCTCATGAAAAATCTTAAAGTACTTGCTTTGCTTATTATTCACTTAAAATTACATAAAAGATCAATGTACAGAAGTTTGCACTGAATTTACACAAATGCAACACCTCTTGTTTTTTTAATCTGGTGCACTCGAAAGGATCTCGGTGCAGTCTGTGTCACAGCACCCGAGCAAAACAAAGCGCAGAGATGGAGGTTTTCTATTCTTTTTCATTACCTGAATTAATCCAAAGTCACTCAGTTTCTTATTGAATTGTTTCCTGGTACAAGCGTGCTCTGCTGTCAGTTCTTAAAAAAAACATCACAAAACAATAATCTCAGAATAGTACAACTATCATTGCTGTGATGCATCACTGCTGCTGTACGGGAACAGTGTTTTTCTACTGACTGATCAATCCCCACTGCTTCAGCAACAGCACACAGTGAAGAACACCCTCAGAATGACTGCATGATCAAGTCTGGGGATGCTGTGCCAAAGGCTTTTAAACAAGACCCACCCACCATACCAAATGTGCTCAGAGGAAGCACATTTTCATGCTAATTTCTTTTCTGAGAGATGCCCGTTAGCATTTTGGGTAACTAATGGTAGAAGCCAATTTTAGTACTTATTAGTGCATGTAAGCTTTGAACATGACTGAAATTTGAAAGGAGGCTGTACTGTCTAAAAGCAGTCAGATATCTTACTGTGTTAGTAAGAATTCATTACCTCAGAATAACTGTAACCGAGGCAGCATCTTCAGTTTTTACAAGTTTTTAATCAAAATTTTAAATAAAATTAGTGTTTTAAATACATCAAAATATGTTATGACTGACAATAGTAATGTTCTGATCAAGATTAATGTTACTGTATTGAATTAGCACCATTATATACCCCACACAGATCAGATTTTTTTTTCCCATGGCATGCAGTAATCTAGAACACCTAATTCACTCACCTATCAATTTTTTAATCACTCCAGCAGATGCACTGCCCATGCTGAATCTTCCACTGTTTAGGATATTCATGGCAACCTGTGAAAATAAAAAGGGCTTTTTTGTTTAAGGTGAAGAACTGCTGACTTTGTTTTTAGTGTTTTTCGGATTTCATTCATCACCACTTACACTGCTTACCTGCAGTACCAGTCCCTCAAACTGGGCAGTCAGTGCAGCACTGAGCATCTCACCAGAAATGCTTTAAAACCAGGCATTTCAGACAACCTAACACATCTTATTTCATACACAAAACAGTTTTCTGATACTGGTGATTCAGTTACTCATAATTCAGTCATTTCTGTACTGAAAAGTGGGCAAGAAAAGCTATTGGATTTCAGAGGGCTGATCTGAGAAAACAACCCAGAAAAAGCCCCCAGACTGAGAAATATCTGTTCTGTACTGCACAGGAAAAAGGCACACATGTTTATACTGGCACTGCAGCTTGTCTCTGCTCTTATAGAGGAGGAAGGCAGAAATTCTACTTAGAAGTACAAATATCCATTCAATTTTTCTTTGAAATTTTCACTATTTAGTAGTCTCATCTTAGTCTTACCCTTGGGCAGGCTGTAACACCCACCAAAAGCTGTTAAAATGTACTAATTCTTTTAAAGTGATCCTGGAGCAAAACAAAGGACCCCGTACCTACAGAAGGCAGATCTTTGGTGAAGTAAGATGCTCACTCAAAATACATTTTGGGAATACATGTCTGTCTCAAACAGAAATTAGCTTGTCAAAATTCTGCTGAGTCTTACAGCAACATACAAGAAAGGGGAACAAGATGAGAAGTGCAGAAATGAAATACAGACCCACACTGTGTAAAGATGTTGAAGTTCAGTACTATTGCTTTTTAAGGGAAACATAAGTGACTCAGTTCAAAGACAGACACTGTTAAGTTTAGCAAAAATCCACCATTCTTACCTTTTAAATTGTGATCGTTATCTGAAGAAAAAAAATTGTGAAACTTACCTTGTCTTATGTTACCTACACTGGAGGTGTAATTCCTATTTAGAATTTAGATCTGGAACTGAATGTTATTGGAGCAGTAAGAAAAGTCACAGGGCCCATTAAGAAGAGTTTTGCAAATCCACACATCAGACTCAAAGAAAGTGAGCAGTACTGTCCTTACAGGTACCACATTGCTTGGGTGCACCCTGCATCTTGTGCTATCTAAGTTGGTCCTGGGAAACTTCACCGCCATTCTCTGGTACCTTGGGTACTGTCTGGACAGACCTTCCTTGAACTATTTCCTGTTACACTCATTTCTGTCTTCCCCCTTCTACAATCCAATTCTAGCTGCAGAAAAAGATGACAGCTCAGTGCATAAGTTCTGTTAGAAGTTCCTCCCTCTCCAGAAGAGAACAGAATGTTTCCTATACTAAAAAACCAAACAAAAGCAGGACCTGGGCTAGGATTTTACGGATACCCAACTCAGAGCTTATGGCACGTTCATGGTGAGACCAATGAATAATACCAGGCACATCAGCTAAACTGAGAATTCTGTTCTTAGTTTGGGAGCGTTGATACTACCAGTAAAGAAACTGTAGTACAGTTTAACAAATAAGAATAAATCTTAAGACTTGAAAAAATTGTTATTGCTGGTTCCTGCTTACCTTAAATCCTCCTCCTCTTTCTCCAAGCACGTTCTCTACAGGCACTTTAGTGTTTTCAAAATGCACTTCACAGGCTGAAACACAGAGTTAGTTAATAACCGTTGAATCATAATGCAAAAATATTTAGAAGGTATCAGGAACACAACAGACTTTTGTAACAAAAAGTAAAGTTTTCCTAATGCACTGTGAATAAGAGATTATGAAGCTTTGCCAAAGGAGCTTGACTTTGTGAAATGATTGTAGCTGTCATCAATTGCTGATATAAAACACTCAAAATTAATGTACATAAACTACAGAACTATAGTTTTGGCTCTATTTTATGGAACTGATGCCACAATAAAGTCCAAATGATAGACTGTGAAAACGTGCAACCATCAGTAAGTTGAAGAAAAACCTATGAAAACTTACTTCTAGATTAAAGTTACTTGGTTACTGAATCTTCTGAGTTATTTCACTGCATGAAAGTGCAGCTTCAGGTGTGCAGAAAAGAATTGTACAATATGGATTTCTTATTTCAGAGCCTGCATGAGGAAGGACTCAAGAAAAGCTAGGTAAAGAAACATGAAACTTACACTGATACATGGAAAAGTTATTGATTTGCCTTTGAATTCAGATGATCTTAACAAACAGAAGTTTAAAACAATTTCTGTTAACAATTTTAAATGATTCTTACTATTGGAGCCTCGAATGCCTAACTTATCCTCAGGTTTCCCATGTGTGACTCCACCAAAATCTCGCTCTACGATGAAAGCAGTAATTTTGTCTTTTACTTGTCCATCCTTCTCAGCAATCTCTGTCCTAGCAAACACTGTGAAAATACTAGCAAGGCCGCCGTTTGATATCCAAACCTGTTTGGAGAGGGGAAAGAAATACATTCATTTTGAGTTTATTACCACTGTTCTTAATTATTTTGTCAGATGTCAGCAGTCAATGGAGCAAAACCAAATTTTTTCCTCCCACCTAATGAGTGCTCTGCTACTAATTTTGCCTTGTTAAACTGTTTCCAAGGATAGCTGATCAGTGTATGGTAAGTTTGGAGCAACTGTAAAAATAATTTGTAATAGAGTTGAATTAAACAGTGCATTTTCCCAAATGCTTGTGTAGCCTCTTATGTAAAGCATGTGAGGGGTGCAAGGACAATACAGACTTCAGACCCACTGCCAAAGACAATTTTACCCTTGATGAAAAATACTAAATATTAGGCCACATATTTATGACCTCCACAGGTGGTGTCGCATCACAAACATAACAAAAACTACAGATAAAAAGCATGAAATACTGTTGAATCCAGTATGCTGTGTATCTTTCAAGAGTATTTTGCCAGTTTTAGAATGGTCCAAGCAGTCCAATTTCTAATTCACTGTTGATTTTTTCTTTCAAAAATAACGACAAGATCTGGCATGACAAAGAATGAAAGAAAGGGAAAATAAGGTTTCAGATTTCTCTTCACCTATGGTGTCACAGGAGAGCTAATTAACCCACCCGACAAACCTAAACACTGATCTGGGGACAAGAGAGAAGGAACTTGATGGGAGGGAGGTCTGTATCTTTATCAGCAAGAGTTCCAAGTTATTCCCTGAATTGTGCACTTTTCTGTCTGGCCCGCAGTCATTCTTCACCAGTTTGGAAACCCTCAAAGTCCAATGCAGTTGCCCAGCTAGAATCTTACTTGGTAAAACAAATGATAATGCTGCAAAAGATGAGAGTGTTTTCTACAAACTTTTAACAAAAAACATATTTCCAGTCTGTGAGTGGATACCTTGGAGCCATTTAATAAGTAGTATTTCCCATCTTCACTGAGGGTTGCTCTTGTCTGGATGGATGCAGCATCACTTCCACTAAAAGCAAAACGAGTTGTTTGTTAATGATTGAAGACATAAACATGTTTTAGGAAACAGAACTACTTCCCCCTCCCCTCTTCCCATCTTTTAAAAAATGTGTTCATAATTGCATGCAATAGTAGTACATCAATTTTCTTCTGTAAATAAAAGGGAAACTTCCTAGATTCAAAAATACTGATGAATTCTACTTAAGTCACCCTGAGGGGGACATTTCTGCTGATTAACTTCTGTTATGCACCTTATCAGCTGACCCAAGCGCATTAGAATGCCACGTAAAGCACCTTTGTTGGGTTTCATTATCAGCTATTGGATCATATGCTGAATCTATTATCCTAAAACACAAACAAGTTTATAACACGTAAGTTATTTCTCAAGAGCTTATACCCTGCTTGGATATCCTAACAGAAAAAAGGTTCAGCAGAAATAAAAAACAGATGAATATGTGACAGGACTCCATCAACAAACGTTTGGACACATCACATTCTTTCTACACGAGTAAAATTGCAGGCAAATTACAACAAAGACACTGAGAATTGCTGTTCTGTCATTAAATGTTTAAGCACTCTCTTCAGTCATCACCTTATACTACAAAGGTGAGAAGCACATCATTTCCCCCTTGAAACAAATTTGAACACAATGTCTCACACTGGGCTTTCAGCTGTAGACAGTCAAGTTCCTGGAACACCAAGATCTCAGCTGATGCTTTAATAGGATCAGAGTGATCTTAAATTCAGCTGTAAAAATGATTGTTCCTGTGTGCTAGAACAGAAATACCAACAGAGACTGAAGGTGCACTTACCAGACTAGCAATTTTCAGAAATAATACAAGGCTAAATAAAGTTGTTAGAGGACTTTCAGAACACAGTCAGCCCTTGTTTTCTTCCTGTACGTTATTTCAAAGTCCCTTGCATGGATTACTTTGTTAAAAGCTTAAATGTTACTAGTGCATATTCTGCTTGCAAGCAGAACAATTTTTAGAGGGTCAAAGCTGGGCTTATGAGCTAGTAAGAGACAGCACTGCTAATGGGAAGAATTCTGTATCACGACAGCATGAAAATAAGCAGATGAATTACACAGTCACTGCAAGACGTATTGGCAGAGATTTCAGAAAAGACAGTTTGAAACTGCTTCATTGTACAGGCAGGCGAGATTCACCTTCAAATATTTGACTGCTCTGTCCCTCCATCAGTGCCTTCAGCCATCCCACAGCAAACCATCGGCCTGCATGATTTTAATAAAACCACCTTTTCTGCACTGACAGAACCTGCTGGTTTTATCAAAGAATCAGCTCAAATACAACCCTGGCTTCAAAAGGAAGTTGCTGCTACAAAGACACCTTGTCTAAACTCTAACAGTACACCAAAAATCCTTCTTATTGTTTTTGGTAGCATCTTCAATACTGGTGCACGCTTTTATAATTTTGAAAAAGAACTGAAAGTCACAGCACATTATTTTTAAAAGTAGATGAAGAGTTGAGCTGGGAACAACTGAGAGCACTAATGCAGCTAGCATCAAACACTGGTTAGTGATTTCCTAAAAGCTGCCATAAGCACAAGGGAAAAGAGGAATTATGTGGTTTTAAAAATGGATACTGACATACACAGGGATAACAGGCACAAAGTGGCAAAGATTTTATACAGTTACAAAGCAATCAGGCAGTAAAGAAAGTACCATTTTGGTGCTCTGGTGCTTTCTGAAGATTTTGTAGTTACAAAAACAGTACCTTCCAGGTTCAGTGAGACAAAAAGCTGCAATATGCTCCCCAGATGCCAGCTTAGGCAGGTACTTGGCTTTCTGCTCATCAGTGCCAATCATCAGGATTCCCTATAAAGAGAATTAGAAGAAAACTTTTCAGCATCAAACTATGTCAGCAGAACTGAAGCTGACAAACTGTACCAACTTCAGGGATCTTCATCTGCAAATCATATGGCATAAAAAGGCAATATTAAAAAAAAGTTTAATAAACAATGGACATTATTACTGATCTGACATTAAAAGATGCCGAAGTAACAGCTGTTCAGAGGCCCCCAGGGAGCACCTCATTGTTAAGGCTACCCTCTCAGGGAGGTTTCTGGATCCTTGTGCTCTAAGTGAAGATGAAATAGTTGCTCTGAGAGATACAGAGACCGGCCTCCCTTCATAACTTGTCATACCTTCATTACAATTTTATTTAAGTAAGTAAATAAAAAGCATCAATTCTAGAAGCTCCAAATCAGAGAACAGAACATAATTTACCTAGTTTCTGAATTATTTCACTACACTATCAAAAAGCATTAATTTTATTTTAATTGCTTCTTATTGTACAGAGTTGTATTCATTTTTTGTACGGGGGGTTCTTATGATTAAGCAGATAAGATATCAATACCCAACAAATGAGGAAGGATTAACATCAACTGATCCAAACTGGTCAAAGCAGGAGAAAGAGCAGCAGCATCTGACGCTGCACTGCTCACCAGACTGCTCTGCAGCCCAGGCAGCTCACTGCAGATGGAGACATTCTAAGGAAGGTGAGGAACACGCACTCATTTCTAATCTGCTCAAATCCTGGAACAATTTTTTATTATAAAGACCTCCGTGCTATTTCAAGCTTCAGAATACTACCACCCATCCATCATAAAAGCTGTTAGCGTTAGCTCCCTGAGGCTACAACACAGAAAATCAGTTTGAAATTCACGCTGGCCACAACACGCTGATCTCAGGTAGGTTTTCTCTGACTCACTTCCCACAGTACGCAGCCTTGTTCAACGAGAATTGAATTATCTGCACGACTGCGTCACCTTCCCATAACGTCAGCCCTGCTGATATTGCTTTCAGTATATTATTTTATTTTTTTACAAAGCTTGGGATTGTTTCACTCTGATTTGCTACTAGGGCACTCACAGCCCACACGTACACAAACGTCCTCTCACCTTTCCTATGCATGCCGCACAGAACTACTCGACATAGAAGAGCTTTACCTTCAGCCCAATAGCCTGGTGAGCTGCCAGAGTGACTGCGATGGATCCATCTAAGGAGATGATTTCTCCCAGCCGTGCATACATGGTGTTTGACAGCCCGAGACCACCTGCAACAAACACAGTGCTTTATTCCAAGCACATACCTTAGAATTTAACCCACCCCCGCCCACTCAAAAACTCCCTTTCAAATACAGAAATATTAAAATAACAGTTTGCTGAGAAACACCTTAGTACAGACTGCATCCACAAACAACTGCCATGTTGCTGCGCTTGTGACAGAAGAGCTCAGTTAAAAAAAAAGTTTTCTTTTTTATTTTTTAAATAAACCTGAGTTATGCTGACTGCAATTCTACTGGAAAAAGCAGATCTTCTATGCTCAGGAATGCACAGCAGACACAGCATAATCCACCAAATGGTAGGACAGGCCTGTTAAACACTCTCCATGTGAAAACAGATTTGGTATAGAAATGCCTCAATTCTAAATTTCTGTGCATCCAGGATAAAATTACTTTGTGACCTTACAGAAGCAGGCAAGGAAGCCTGGCAGAGCTGTGCAGCCACCCAGCAGGAGGAGCAGTGGTGCACAGGGCACACACACACACAGGGCATTCAGCTAGACTGTCCCAGCGTTGGTGGAAATGGCAGGAAGTGACGTGGAGCAGATCTCCAGTGAGACCTTCAAACGGGCACTGAAGGAGAACGAAATGCAACACTTCAAAAGATGCTTTTAATTAAAAAAAAAAGTGACAATTTCAAGAAAAACTCGACACCAGAGTCACCTTTTGGAGGCATTTTGTGATCTGCTGCTGAAAGTACAGAGGCTGCCGGTAAGGAGCACGGAAAGAACAGAGTAGGAGACGTCACAGATGCACCCGTCCAAGTGCACTGTTCAAGGACACGATGTTTTCAGCACCATTCGTCCCACTCCCCATAACTTAAGACTACTGTGTGTACTACTGAATAAACAATTTTATCTCATCAAGAGAGTCTTTTGCCCAGGTTTATGGGTTTATAATCCTTCACAAGAGACAGTGACAGAAGTCAGGATAACAAGCACCTTAATTTCAGCAGACGTCTCAATAGTGCTATTTTCTGTACATGAAATAAATGCCAGAACAAATCCCCTCGATGCCATTCATCCCCATCACTGCTCCTTACACCCTCTTCATTCACAGCACACTCAGATTCATTAGAAGTCAGAGTCCCATCCAGCCACAGTTCTTTCTTTTCCCCACCCTGAGAGGCACTGGGATGAGCACTCAGCTCAGAGACAACTGATGTGTGCACACTGACTGCAGTGATGACAAGACACAGGGAAAACTTCTACATGATGTGCATGAGCTCCATCTTCCCATTAAGTTCTGCATTTTAAATGCAAATACACCACTACTACCAACCATTACAAAAAATACCATGCAATGAATAAAGCACCAAATATGTAAGACCGAAGATTTTTCAAGTACAACAAGCACCTCTAGCAAAAGTATAGAAGGTTTAAACAACAAAAAATAGAAAATAACCTCATTATAAGTGTATTAGTTATGGTTCAGTGAAAAAAAGTAGCTTGTCTGTAGGAATCTGATTTTTATCCAGCATATATGAATACAAGACAGCAGGACTATGATTTTCTGCAAATACCATGAATGGACTGCAAGCTTTTAAAAAAACAAAACAGCCTCTGAAAAAAAGGAGCTGAGAGAGTATTATATAGCAAAAAAACAAAAAGTAATAATACTTTATTAAGGATTTTAAGTCGAATACTCATTTCTAATTAACAGTAAATTACACTTTCAATGCCACAATGCTTTCTTGTGATCTGCTCTGAGTTTTTCCTTTGTTCTCTGCTTGCAGCACCTCTCTTTCATTAGACATTCACTTCCTGCCTTCTCAGTATGTTTCTTAATTCCCAATTACCCCCTCTCCCCATGTGGGTTAAGGTCCAAGACATTATCCTGAAAATAAAATCTTGACAGAGCTTGCAGATCTCTTCTCTGTCCTATTGCCTCATCACCTTGCCACATTCTAAATACCCACTGAAAAACACTTTACAGGATTTCTAATGCATTCCAAAAGCATTAACAATTAAACAGAGATCACATAATGATACATTACGTGCAAGCTGTCCAGAATACTCTGATTTGTCTAAAATCTCTTTAAGGAACTGAAATCAGTAGAGCTCAGCAACACTAGTTGTATTAATACTATAGAACAACAACAAACAAAAACCACTATGAAAATGGGGTATTACCTCAAGAGCAAATAAACACTGAGGTACGTCTCCAGCTCTATACAGCATTCTTACAATATGCTGTTTCACACCGTTCTCTTCAAAAATCAGGTATCTTCCCCACTGGAACTAGTTTCTGCAGATTGTCAAACCCAATCCTATTATCTTCCTCTGAATTATTCTCTTCTTTTACACTAGAAAGCAGACAGTGCAAGCATCTCTTTCCTTATTTTATATCTTTCAAGTCATAAATCAGTTTCAATCCCATTTTCAAAATGCGTCAGAATATAATTGTAATTTTCTTGCCGTTGAAAGTTTAAGAGTTAACCCACTGAGTAACTAAGGTCTGATCCCAACTCACACTGTAACTCCCTTTAAGACATAAGCTTTGTGTTTGGCACTGTTTTTACACAAAAGCTACACTGTAGATCACTAGGCACTACACTTCTATAACTCTGTATAGTCAAACACACCCTATCTGTGAATGACAGCTCTGACAGATCCGTTCCATGAGACGCTGCTGTCTGTACCTGGTGTAATTTTAGAAATCATCAGCTGGTACTGCAAATCCCACAGAACATCAAGATACTCCACTACCACAAAAAAATCGAACAAAAAAAAAAATGCTATGCCAGGATAATGCACACCTTGTAAATCTAGTTACCCAACTCAGGTACCTCTAGGCCAGGAGAGTGCACAGCCCCCTGTGACACCCTTGGTGCCTACACCTCTCTGTTAACCAGACAGCCACAAAAATACATGGAGGGTATTACAGACACATTATGCAAGATCCAAACTACTTTACCACGGGTCACTGGGTGTTTCTTTTTGATCACCTACTCACCATATTCCTCTGGAATCTGCATGCCAAAGAGACCCAGATCCCCCAGTCCTTTCAAAGTTTCAGGTGGGATTTTTGCATCTTGATCAATCTTCTTGGAGTCCACTATAAATACAGAAGGTTTAATAATTTAAAACCTTGATTTTCAGCACAGAAAAAAAAAGCTAAGATCACAACGCTCTCAAATGAGAGCTAAGGTCACTGTGTCCATGAGTCACCAGCACTGTGCCCTCTAACCTAAATACCAGCTTGAAAAGAACTGAAATAGCCTGCAGAAAAAAGGGTTGCGAGAACAGCACGCCTCTCCCTGCTCTAATTACCCTACAGACGATTTCTGAAGCAGCTTACTAACATCGTGCTTGTTGCACCACATATTTACGTACACCTCATCCCTAAGGTCACAAGAGTTATTTTTTCTAGGTTTAGCCTGCTCTTATGAACCATTCCATTTGCCTCCAACCCCTCATGACTGGAAATCTCAAACCCTAAGCTGGCTCCTGTAAGATTAACAGTCTCAGCCTGCTGCCCCAACCAGTCCTCCTCCCAGCAGAGCAAAACACTTTTCAGTCTTGGAACCCAGACAGCACATCTAAGGCCTACACACTCCTGCCAGAAGTTTAACTCTGTTTCCAGAAAGCAAGCATTTCAAAAAGGTTTTGTCCTTCAGGAGACATGCTACAAATTAATGAGCAATCACTTTCCCAAAGGCTATTTCCTGGTTTTCAGGAATCACCAACTTTACTCATGAAATAGGTTCTTCTTAATGCTTTCGACTTAATCTGCCATGGAACCAACACTCCACCTGATCACCCCACCTTATTACATACACCATTAAAGCCAAACCACAGAACATACTGGAAGCTCCCAGAAAACCAATTATGACAATCAGATCATGACAGACCTGAGGAAAGGACTTGGAAGCGGGGAAAAAATCTCATTTTTGTTTCATTACCCCAGATGTGTACTTCAGTGGACTCAATGACTGGAATAAGTTAGGTATTTCTTCCTGAACTACACCATGGTCGTAATTTATTTATTTATTTTTTAAGTACTTAATCATGGAATCATAGAATGGCATATAATTGGGAAATGGGTTACACAACTCTTGTTCTTATGAGGCATTTAAATTCTTAGAAGATTACCACAGCAGTTCTGTACGGTGACAGGGAAAATACACCAGAATCACAGTAGGCAGCTGAGGAACGGTGTCAGCTACAGCAAAAGGAATGCAAGCCATCTTTCCAGAGAGCACTCAGGAAACTAACTCTGCAAAAGCAACAGTATGTTCCTAAAGGAACTTCCCATTCACCCTGGTTAAATGATTCCATAATTTCTATATGAAATATAATAGGGGTATGCAGCTAAGTATTCTGATCCTCTTCTGAAGGAAGTCATTCAGAAAGGAAAGACATTTTTCATGAGATTTTTCTCCCCACACAGTTTTAAGTTATGCTGTAGAAGATCCGTATGCCACTGGCTCTTCTGGGAAGAACAGTAGGGGGTTGTTCCTCCCCCGTTACACCCAGACCTCTGCACCACAGACTGCCAACCTTAAGAATGACGGCTGAACTGAACTTCTTTTGTTACCCAGTGCCAACCACACATATCAGGTTTCCAAGCACCTATGTCCTAATCATTAGAAACAAACAGCCATAAATGCCAACAATCAATTCCTACCTTTTGTTCAGGCTTTACAATCTGATAGTTTTATTTCTCCCTTTTCACTTTTTTACTCAACAAATGTTGTTGCCCAACAAAGCAAAGAATTAAAATGTGTAATCTGTATAAGTTAAGTTTAATGCTAAAATTACCTGCATCTCATAAATCATCACCTGTGACGTTACAGTTTCTTCAAACTCCCACAGCACCAGGCAATCCAGGCCTGCTACCTTTGTCAGCAGGAAATCTCAGGTGACACTACTTAACTATCTCAGACTTTGCTGTTTGGAAACAACAATTTTCTACAGCTGTTCAGGAACTGGCTCGTCTATTGCAGCAATAATAGAAGGAACACCTGCAACCCTATCTGGACTGCATACAGCTAACGCGACTTTTCCAAACAGAATTACTACTCCTATCCTGAAAATAGGAGCATACGTAAATGCTTTGATTTTTCATTGCTTTTCAAAAAGTTACCATTTATGAATATCTATAGTGAACTTGGCTGAGAATAGGTTTAGTCCAGTACAAGAAGTAAAACGTTTCACACAAAACTCACAATATATCAAGTGGTAAATGGCAATATGCAGACAAACTAAACACCATTTCAAATCTTATCTCTGAATCCTTTCAACTCCCCTGCTTCTTTTATTTTTTTTTTTTAAAGATTTATTTCTTCTCAACAGCGTCCAAACAGTCCTTTACAAAGAAGCCATAAATTAGCATGCCTGTATCATCAGCAGCACTGTACTTCTGGAAACACATGCACAAAGTAACTTATCTAGATAAATTTTAATTATCTTATTTAACTGCTACAGTTAAACTACTTCATAATCACTAAATCACACAAGTAAGAAAGCAATAATTATACCTTCTTCAGCAAAGAATTTCTCTACAGGTCCTACAAACTGGTTGATCTCCTGCAGTTCTTCATTGCTAATTTCTGGGTAAGGGAAAACTTCTTCCTAAAATAACAGATTTTTTTTTTTTTTAATTAAAAACAAACAAACAAAAAAAAAAACAAAACAAAAAAAGCCATCACTAATACAATTGAAAGAGAAACTCAAAAGCATAACTCCTTCAAATACCGGGCTCTAAAACCTGTGAAAATGAAGCACTGTGCTAAATGTTCAGAAATGTTATCCCATGCAACGAATGGGAGTTGACTAAACTTCTTACCAAAGCACGTCAGAGACACTGGGCTCTGGGCAAACAGATTTCAAGAATTCTAAGGATACAAAAATCCTTTGTTAATGGTGAGTTTTGTCAACTTAACCCCACTTTGGGATCAAAACCAGTCTCCATCTGTGTCAGAATCATCCTGGCATTACGATGCTGTACACGGCAGGTACACAGATTGAGGCTGTGCTGTTCCACCTGCTTGTCCCCCTCCCCTCAGCACGCCAGGTCCTCCGTGCAACCACTCTGACCGTAGGCTGGGAGTGGCACAACCCGGTAGGTCTGAATAAACAAAAGCTTCCGAGCAACCAAGGTACAGAATCGCTACAGGCAGGACGGACCCCACAGCCCCACCTCCGTGCCGGGGCCTCAGTAAAGCAATGCGAAGTAAAAAAGCTTCTTCCTTAAATGCAACCTGAGCCTCTCCTCCTTCGGGTCGGGAGCATTTCCCCTCGTCCTGCCTCACAGACCCCGCTAAGGAGCCCGTCCCCGTCCTTCCCTCAGCGGGGGTGGCGGGCTGCTGCGCCCCGCGCCGCACTCGGCTCCGGGACGCCTCACGGCGCCGCCGGTTACAGTCGGCCTAAGGAGAGCCGACGGCCCGGCACGCAGCGGCCCGGCCCTCGGCCTCGCCGGGCAACGGGGCGGGCATCCGCGGGACCACCGCGAGGTACGGCCGCCACGCTCACCTTGCGCAGGGCCCCCAGGAAGAGCTCCTTGGCGTAGGCGGGCCGCGGCGCGGAGGTTCGCAGGCGGCGGACGGCGGCGGGGCCGGGCAGCGCGGCGCGCAGGGCGCGCACCAGGAGCCCGCTCATGGCGACACGGACGGCCGCGGCGCGCGGCGCTGACGGCGCAGCAGGTCGGGCGGGCACGTGACGGGTCGGGCGGGCACGTGACGGGGCGGAGCCGGCCGTGCTCTCGCGGCCGCTCCTGGTTTCTGAGGGGCGGGGCGCGCGCCCCGCGGCGCTCCTGGTTTCCTTTACGCGGGAGTCGGGTACGTGTGAAAGCCCTGCTTTCAAGGCTGCCTTCGCGCCCGCCCTCGCCGCCGCCTCTCAGGCAGCGCGGGATCCGCTCCGAGCGGACTGGGATGAGAGCAATGCCTGCGGCTCCGCTGGGCGCAACCGCAAACACCGCGTGCTCGCGTGGCGGCAGCCTCGTGCCCGCCCAAGTCTGACGACTGCACCGACCACCGGTCTGTTCCCGACGCAAGGACGCCTTACGCAAGTGAGCACAGAGAAGAAATTGCTATTTCTGTAGCCTTCCCTAATTTTCTGTAGATAGAAAGAGACCCTGCGTCTCAGAAAGGCGGCAGTGCCGGCACGTGTTCATAGCTAGGAGCTCACAGGACGACCAAGTACCGAACCCGGGCTTCTAATGTCCGCCTGAACTTCTTTTAGTCGTAGGTGATGGAAAGAACGAGGCAGTGAGAGCGTGGGTGAGGAACACTGAGCTGACTTCAGCACTCGTGGTCGTTAGGGTGGAACAACACCACGGTAATGGATCTTGAGAGGTGGATCTTGAGAGGATAAACGAAGAGCGTAGGTGAGAATTGCCTGAAGAAGGTGATCCGAACAGTGACAACAAAGCTAAGCCACTGGCCAACAGCAGGAGAAAGAAGCCTCACTGGGAATTTCAAAAGACCTGAAATAACAGCATGCTGTGCATTTATTTACTGAGAATGAGACTGTGATCATATCCTACAAGAAGTACCTGTAAAGAATTTTCTTCCAATCACAGAACAAATCGTAGCGGAAAGCAGCAGATCCACGGCATGAAACTGCGAGCAGCCTGTCACCTGTGGGTGAAGAACTCTGTCTCAGTTCTGAGAATCTCAAGCCTACATCAGCAGTGTCTCACACCATTTATTTTGTCCCGTTCCTGCAGCTCTTCCTAATGCTCTGTATGTGACCACAACTGAAAGCACTCTTCTGGCAGCTCCAGTTCTCTGCAGCTCTCCATTAGACTTAATTCCTCTATTCTGACTTTTAGACACCTCCATTGCACAGAACTCTGCAATATGTTGCTAAAGCATCTTTTCCCCTTTCTGTTTTAGGGATGTCCCCGAACTTCTTTGCCCACTTTTGTTTAACACTCATCTCTGCTGCCTGCCACTCAGCTATGCACCCACATTTAATTCCAGCTTCCTCTGAAACTGCTAGGCTGCTCTTCTCTATACTGCCTTCCTCTAACACAGAGCCACCCAGCTGTTAGCTCTCCAGAACTCACATTTTCTGGTCAAACCAACTGCCACAGTGATGTCAATTCCAGCCTATTCCACACAGAACTGCTTTCAAAAGAAGGAATTAATAGAACATTTATTTGGATCAGTGAATGAGTATCATGAGATTACAGTTTTCTTTTCCTTTTTACTCTTATTTTTCAGTAACTGCTTAAAAACTGGTATTCAATAATATAACTCATTGAGGGATGTATAATTACTTACTGAAAGAGTACCACCTCAGGTCTAACTTGCTTTACAAAAATATTCATCAATCCTTGCAGTTCTTCCAGGAAAATACAGACAATTCCCTTTGTAGTTTCTACTCTCTTTATAAAACTGTTTTCACCTTTTCAGGCAGACAGATGCTAGGGAAGTTTTAGCACTTGCAGTTCCATACTATCTTCCCTTTGGGTAAGTGTTGCTGTATTCACATCATCGTTTCTCCTGACTCTAAATATTTTAAAGAAAGCTGGTTTACAAATTAAATCTGGAGAAAGGTGAGAGTAAAAACTGGTATTTCCACTTTTGTTCCCAGCCATGTGCTGTGGAAGTAATGTCACACTTGAAACACGGATGTTAATGGTGTCACTGTGTAATATGTTTGTCCAGGTTAGCTTGCATCCAGAATATTGAACTGTGGCTATCGTAAGAAGTATCTGAGAAAAAGAAATGAATACACATCATTAGTGAAGGGGATTTCCCACATCTTACAGTGGCACTTACAACTTACAGTGGCAAATCAGCAATTAACCCTGGCAATCTTCATTATAGAAGCACTAAATTATCTCAGCATTTTATTTTGTATAGTACTCTAATTCAAATAAGGAAGGTTTACAAAATTCTTAACTCAGTACACATTTTCCATTGGGCTAGTTATTACTCTTTAAGCTTTAATGACTTTAGTTTTAAAGCACAACAGAAGTACTCCAAACTACAGCCACTCTAACTTCTTGTTTGTTTGTTTTTCCATAACGGGGTAACATCAGAGCCAGAAGCAGAGCCAGAATTACCAGAAAGATGGAAAAAACAACAACTTATATGATGAATTAAGTAAAAGCATTTCACAAACTTTTCTTCTCTGTTGCTGGGGAGGAAATATTAGCCAGTAAAATGAAAGTAATAATCAATCAAGAGCATATAGTGAGCTTATGGAGGAGGCAGATGCTCACAGGACTCCTGTCAAGGTCAAGCACTCAGCAGAGGACACGCTCCTCTGCTTCTTTTCCTAACCCCCCAGTGCAGCATTCCTTTCCCACAGGCACAAATGGCATCATGCTCTCTCCTGCTCCCTTGCCTGACCTACAGCACAGCTGTGGGGACACTGTGAGGGACAGGGACTGCTGGTTTGTATGGCTCAAGGAAGTGACGTGTCAGTCCAGTGATCATGTGCATAGCAGAGGCTGCACGTATTCAGTACTGCTGGATCCAAATATGACGCAGCTCTATGTCTGAAAGTCAGATTGCTCCTCGTTAAAAACAAAGTCACAGTGCTAATTATGAAATTATTTCCAGCCGTGAGTTGCTGCGATACCATTGCTGATACCACTGCTGAATAGCATAACTTCTAACTCAGAGCACTTGCACAGCCCTTTCAATTTCCATTCCTCTTGGCGAAAAAGAAAAAGAAAAAGAGAAAAAGTCTCATTTCTTTGTCAAACACTTCTTAATCTATTTTTTGTAGCAGAAATGAGAAGTTGTAAAGACAAAGTATTTTCCACTATGCATGCATAACATTTAATTTCTGTCAGGAAGAATTTATCCCACTCATCTTATTAAAGGTATGATTTTTCCTTGCTCATTATACATATCTGTTTATATCTATTTTACTGCGAAGAAATAAATAGAAAGTGAAGCACTGTATGTCATTTTACAACCGAGCTGATGACTCGTATGCTTGTGTGATTTATTTGAGCTGCCTCTGCCTTGCCAACCATGATGCTATTTCACACCTCAGTTATTACAAACTGCTAAATAAAGAGGATGTTTTTCACAACATTTTATCACAGAAATATGCATTTATATGTAGGGTAAAAATAAGAAATCTAAACATCCTAACATTCAAGATCCATCTCTTCCTGAAGTTGATTGGTTTTACCACATAATACAGAATTGTCTTTAATTTTTAGAATAGTAGGAAACAAAAACTAAAAAAAAGTTATTAAAAATATACCTACAATAAAGCAATTTTTGCATCATACTATATTCTTCTCTTGAAATTTTATATCAACAAAATATAGCAGCAAAAATCACCAAGAGGCTAGTAAGCTAGCTAGAGATGCAAAATGCTTCCTGTTGAAAAAGGTGTATGTAATGCAGTCATAACACTACTACAGATTTATTCTTGCATGCTACTGTAAGTACAAATATGTTCTTCTACAAATATGTTTATCAGTACATATATAATTTATCACACAATCCTAACAGCATCATAATTCTGTCTGTTGCTTGAATACTTGCAGAAAAACTCATTACATCACTAGCAAGAAAATTCATTCAAGATGCGTACTGACATACGCACACCAACAGCTGAAGTAGACAAACACGAGGCAAATTTTAGGAAAAGTTTTCAAACCTTAGACTTCCGTGTTGTCTGGTTACAATTCATAACAGAAAACCTTGGCCTCTTCCTTAATATTAGAGTTAAATTGCTTATCCCCAGTATGAAGGCAAAAGCTTCTCTGAAGGCATTTTTCATTAGGTAGGCACATACAAGTTTTTATCAAAGATTTGAGGAATGCAATTCCAATAAGGTGTGCACCTTGAACAAACAAGGGTATTAAAATAGTTTTAAAAAATGAAGTAACTGAGCATTAGACTATCATATGCTTAACTTACATTTATTTTTTAATAAGTTGCTGAGCATTATTGCAGCTGGTGCAAATCTGTCAAGCAAATGGCAATCGACACTGACGTTTTCTTTGGCTGTTTATTTTTCTTCAGTAATGCCAGGATTATAAATGCTTTCATTATAGTCTTAGTTGAGGTAAGAAAGCATTTAGAAATGTTTTTTAGGCTCTACTTTTAAGATGGAACAATAAAAAATACAGATTATTAGTAATAGCAATATTTATTTCTGAATTCTCTTAAATTAGAGAATTCAGACTATTTGGCTTCTCCAAAGGCAGAGATATACCAAAGTTCTCAAAATCATAGTTTCTAAAATAGGAAAACAAGGACCAATGAAGAACAGCACTGTAAATTCTTCTATTTCCAGTAACAGACTGTGTGACAGTATCAGCTATACTCTAATGTGTCACACAGCTCCAAGGGTTAACACACTGGTACTATCTAGTGATAGATGTGTGATACCCATGAAAAAAAAATTGATCAAGAATGTACTTTCTGAAAAAACAGCCATTCAGAAATAGGTCCTAGTTGACTATTCCTTCAAAACAATTCAAGAATCTCCTAAGATTCATACAACAACAACAACAAAGTGAACTACACTTAAATTGACAGTTAACCATTAGTTTTAGCTGAGATGCTGGACGCACCGTAATTCATTTGAAGTATAGGAAATGAATAAAAACAATTGAACATGCCAGAGTTTATCATCCGAAGTATCTGCAGAAGTACAACATCATGTGAGTCAAATACGCCTGCTTAGTGGTGTAAGTGTCATGGTGTACATTAAGACACAGCAAACACAACAGGTACAAGTACAGGTATAATTAGATAGCACTTACCTCTTTACATCACTTACTGGAATATGATGCTCTCTGCCAACGGGTGCACAGAAGCAATGAATATTTGATCTCAAGAATGTAGATTACACTTAGGAAATGAAGGACATACCCCTGGGAAGGACAAACTTGAAACACAAATCAAGGGTAGACAATCATCTGAACATGGACTCCTATGGAAACGTGACAGCCAAAAGATTAATGGGATCAGCCCAACATGCTGGACAGCTCACGCTTAAGAAAATTCAAAATATGGTTACTATTTTTCAATGTTAAAATGCTTTCAAAAATACTACACAAGAACCTCTTCAGCGTTGCCTGCAGATCTAGGTGTTTTCTTTATTGCCCCTTACAGTACTTCAGAACTAAATATATTCACAGTACCACCAAACAAACCTCAGGCCTACTGAGAAGTGGCCACACTCTTCACAGTACTGGCCATTATTTCCAACAACTTATCTTTAATTTGAGATGAAGACAGAAACCACGACCCCTTTGGAAAGAGTTGCAGAATTCAAATCACCTCAGCAGGTCCAGGATAGCACCTGAATGAATTTCCTTCATTTCATGGCTGAATAATTGAAGCTCTTGGATTACACAAGATGAGAAACGAGGAGTTTTAAATGATTTATTTGATTTCTCCACATGATCACAGTTATAGTTTTACATCAATAGGGTCTGTTACTACTTACAAACAGAATGCATATTAAAATGAAAGCACTCCTTTCTTCCCCATAGTTACAAAAGGGGTCTCAAGCCTCCCCAGAACAGAAGCTTCTTGTAAGTGTAATGATTTTTGAAGTCTTTAACAGTCTGCATTCAACACCTAATTCTAACAGTTTAATACAACTCAAAGCTGATTTTAGTTCCTAGCAGGAGATAGGTATTGTAGGCAACCTCCAAGTGCCTGCAGACTTAGAGTAATACTAATTTACACACTATGTACAATTTAGAGAATTGTCTACTCCCCCTACTTGGTCCCATTTTCACCACCCCCTTTTCTGTTTTCCAAATTTAATCTTGTTATTGGTTCCTCTTTTCTTTTAAATATATACACAATAATCCATTTTGCAGGCAAGAAGTGCGATGGTATTTTACAACGGAACAGCAAAATGCATGCTTAACTGCAGAAAACACACAGCTTCATATGGAACAGCAAGTCAACATCTAGAGATTCATTTTTTTAAATATCTGCTGACTGTCTTTCAGCTCATTTTATCAAGAAACAAGAGGCTTCTGCTGCATGCAGTACATGATGGGAAAATCATTCTACACTGTTATGTTAGACTTTTTTCTTTTTAGCGATACAAGACGTACATTATATTAGGATGAACTCTGTTTTCTGTTTTTACATTGTTGCACATTTCCATTTTTAACTTAAAAGAAAATTAAAAACCCCAAATATATATTTAATTGTTGTCCCAGAAAAGATTTTTGTCGCCACACCTTCATTCTTTAGGCTTCTCTTTCATTTTTTCAAATCAGCAATATTACTTTGCCGCATTTTTTTTTATGGGAAAAGAGAAACATGGTCACTCTACACAGTTCTGTACCAGTTTTTATTTGGCAATGGCACTTGAGAAAAAAACCTCAATTTTATACCTGCCTGCAGGCTAAAAAACAAACAAAAAAAAAAAAACAAAAAAAAAACATTAGTCTTTTTAAACCGCACAGTGTTTAAAATACTGTCATTTTCCTGTTCTAGACATGACTCACACTGTTCTAAGCAACTGTTAACCAAGAATGGAATCTGAGAGGTTATACTAAAACCCTAAATACAGTTTAAAAAAAATAATCGAGTCCACTGTTTCTCCCTATTGTTTTGAAATGTTTACAGTTACTGTGCTCCTATATGACCATCTTGATTTTTTTAAACCAGTCTCAAAATAGTCTGTGATTTTACACATGCTGCTTATTGCACCTTACAAGGTAGGCACAAACTCTTTCTCCACGTGCAGATGAAATCACTGCAAATGTTTTTTGCATGCACAGTTGTGATTCTCCTGAACATTTAGTTGATTGCACATGGAAAATCAGTGATCAAGCACTAAAATGTGGCTTACAGTGTAAGTACAGAATATTTATATTTGACTAATTTAAATGAATGAAAGGGGTTTTGAAACAAAGCAAATGCAGATCTTGAGATTTAAGGTCTTCACTGTTAACTAAGTAACACAGCTTGAGTCACATTTTCCTCTCAGCTGTTACTGACCATTCTGCATTTACACAGCACATGGTGAATTTTACATTAAAACCCTGCATCTGAAACAAGTACAGTCACTACTACTCAATGAAGAGGAGCACTCTTACCTCCATTTCAATCAAAAGATGCAGTTTGTGAAAGATATTTGTAACCAAATGACTCTTTATCTTTTCTGGAACAACCTATAAATTACAATTAGACTCTACTATTGGTACAGATGTATGAAGAAAAGTCTACATATTGAAATATGTTATCACTTTACTTCAACTAATATCAACAGTTAACACTGATATATTTTGCAAATATACAATATGTAGAGTGTAGCCTCACACTAATAACATTAGATGACATGCAGACAGTTCTACTTTCCCCTATAAGAACAGTATATATTTCTTTTAAACTGCAAGGAACAGAGCCTCAGGGGACCTGTAGGAGCCCTCTTAAGGTTAGCCGCAGAATTTAGACTAGTATGAGTGATACTTAAAAATTATAATGCAATCATTTGTTTTCTTTTAATGAAGACAATTTAGAGAAGGAGCAAAATGGGAAAATACTGTACATGTGGGAAACAAATGTGGACAGCTTTAAACAAAAGGCTAAACTCTAGATTGCTGTATTTGCTCTCTGTGGAGGTTAACAAAGTGCTGAGTTCGCAGTTTTGCTGGTATTGTGATATCAATGGTATGAAAGGGAAAAAAAATTACACACACCCCAAATATTATAGATGCCATGAGCAAGCCAATATGAAGGTTACTCTCTTGTTCTCACTTCAGTCTCATTCTAACTTCTTTCCACTTTAACTGATTTCTTCGTTATTCCTGAAAAAATATTATTAAATATAAAATTGACTACTATTCTTACTTTTACCCATCTCACACTGGAATTTTTTGCTCGTCCTCTTCAAGGTTTGCTTTTAGGCTGGTACAGTTTTGCAGTTCTGATTCCTCTGCCTCTACAGTTTAGGTGTAAAGTTCTTGCAGTGGCTCAAATTGCTGAAACTACAAAGTAGGTGCCATGTGTAACTGTACAGGATTTAGGGATAAAATTTTATATCAATTTGCAAATGGTTTGATTACAACACATAAGCAACAACAGCACAGCCTGTTTTTATGTGATGTCTTGCAACTAACTGGACTATGAAAGTGAAGGTTTGAGCATAAACTCAGCCTGCTGAGTGCTGGTTACTTTCAAACTAACAAATGTGATGAGTAAAAATGGTGAAGCCACTTCATTGCTAGTGCATGGCTACATGGAATTACAGATTTTTTTTTCTTTAGTATATATAAAAACCTACACTAAAATCTAAAACAAACCTTCAAGTTTTAGAGCACTTCCACCTGGAAATGCTCTCAGACTAGAATTCAGCTTAACAGGGGGGTAAAAATAAGAAATTATGGTAAACAGGAAACAAAGTAGCTGAGAAAGATGGAAGTTTGCAATTTTCATGTTTGAGATGAATGTTTTTGCAGTGTATACATGCACCTGTTGTAACTCTTCATGTGTGTTCATTAAAACATATGCATACAAAAGAAATGTGGATCATGTAAATTCACAGTTATCACAGCCTTTAAAGTGTCTAAATTTGTGTGACCAATGCTTGAAGATGACCACTGGTAAAAGGTCATCCCTTACATTGCTACCATATAATTACTGCATCTTAACAAGTTTGCTTACCTGAAATAGAAGAGCAGTTATAATACTGATTACGTATGATATCATGTTAATAAAATAAGGATTTATACAAAGCAGTATTTGACTACAACAATTAAATGCTATGTTACTTGGCACATTTAATAATGATTGCTTAGAAATCTTAGCAAGTCCAGAGGACTGACTTCTAATGAAAATACTGAAATGTCTGAAATTTATTTCTAACATTTAGTGTTTTTGGTCTACTCTTTCATATGCTATTCATCTATAATACTGTCCTATCAAGTAAGTGGAATTCCTTGTAAAGTCTATATTGCTAGCTTTGTGGACTGAAAAAATTTATTTCCAAGCACAAATGTTAACTATACAGTATATATATATATTTATATGTATATATTTATATTATATAAAGTTTACTTACGTACTTTCATCAACCATATCAGGTCTACTTATTTTTTGCCCATTGACAATAAAAGAGCAAGAATGCAACACTTGGTTCTGTATCACTTTTTCTCCTTTTATCATAGACTATGTTTTTATTCTGCATGTAAAATTGTCAAGGGATTTGGTGTAAAAGGTAATTTTACTCATATTCAGCAAGCAGCATGTTTTCAAGGCAGTCTGGAAATAAGAACTAACCTGATGGTAAGCATCTATGGAGTAGATAAGTGAAACCAGTATTGATTGCACTAACTTGACTTATTTTTAGTATCAGCAAGCCTTTAAGCTCACACGACTCAGTTAAATTGTTTGTCTAGGTAAAAACTGACAATATTATTTGTTGCTTCCTGTAAGTGCTTTTGTAATTGTGTTTAAAACTACAGTTATTAAGAGGGTCTATACGTTCTAGACTATTGTGCTGATGCCGCTGTGTTTGGGCTTAGTGCTGGCTGAAGTGGACGGAGGTGGTGGCGGTCCATGGTGATGCTGAGTGTGTTGGGGATGAGAAGAGTGCCCTGGGTGTGGAGGGGGCAGTGGTGGATGAGGAGAGTGGGTATGCTGCGCGTGGGGGTGCTGCATGTAAGGAGTATGCTGGGAGTGTGCCGCATGCTGGGAATGGGGCACGTGTTGGTGATACTGATGTGGGTGCTGGATGTGCTGGGGAGGGTGATAGTGGTGGTGGTGGTGATAGGGTGGGGGGTTCTGCTGCATATGACAGTACTGCGAATGGTGAGAGTGTACTTGTGCCTGGGTCTGTCCCTCAGCTGGCCCTGCATGATGCATGGCGGAAGGATGCTGTGAGTGTTGCTGATGTGGGATTACTGGAGGATGTGGAGGTTGCTGTGATGAGCCAGATGGTGGATGGCCTTGGGAAGGTGGCTTTCCCCTTTTACTACCAAATAAGGAACCTAGGAGTGAGGAGGAGTTAGGCATAGTCTGGTGAGGGCGAGATGGACACTCTCTGGTTGATGTAGCTCTTCGGCGCATGTGAGGACTGCTAATGATGGACCCCTAAAAAGAAATTAATAGAAATAAAAATTAAAAAAAAATTTTTAAATGTTTAAAAGAAAAAGTTCACACTGACCCACAAACTCGTCCTTCAGTGCTCACATGGGTGGAATATGTTAAAGAGTTCTAGGAAAATTTTATTTCCAACTTCTCTACGTTGCCAACGAGGCAATCATGCCCTTCTAGGGACATGTGTAGGCATTAACACTTCAGCATAGAAAGCTATTGCTTTAGGTATGGAAAATGTCACGGAAAAGTAGCATGACAAAATACTTTGGAGCGTGTATTTAAATGAAAAATACATTTTAAAATACTTAAAAATTACCATACTTTTTTAAAAACAACAACAAAAAAAATGTTAATTCAACCTAAAAGGTTAAACACATAGCAGCAAACGTTACAATTCAGATTTCAAAAACAGTATTTAAACTTATAGTAGTATTTTACTACTATACACCATAATGCTGCTTTTCAAGCCTATCTCTAAATTATGTGTTAAATGGAACCACATCGCTTTTGTCACTGTTTTCTACGTGATTTTGTCTTTCTGAGCTGTGGTCCAATGTTTTCTATTATTTAGTTTGGAACAGTCTATTTAGTTTCTGGAAGTTTTGGGTTTGTATTTTGTAAAGAGAGATATGGGACACAACATTTACTATGCAAAGTGTGCTAGACTTAAACTGCAATCTATCTAAAGCAAACAAAAAAAAGAAAAAAGAAAAAAAGAAAAATCTGCAAGCTGAATTCAGACATGAACAGTATATATAAATGGTTTGAAGATGAATGAAATCTCATGAAATCCACATTGAATTAACCTGTCTTTTTTTTTTTCCTCCCATGCCCTATCTGTGCAATTCCATGGTGTCATGACTGCATACACTGAACTAGAAAATAAGCAATGGGAATGGTTGAGCATGAAAATCAATAGTTTTAGCTAAATATCAAACAGCAAGAACAGTGTACTTTGTAACAAAGAGCAAGTGGGCTTTTAAGCTGGGACTAGACTGAAATGGTGGCAAAAGGACACATCATATTCATTTAACCATGCTTGCAGGAACAAAGGGAACAAGGTTAGCTCAAACCAAAAATGGCATTGGTCTAAAACAAGCTGTCAGTGCTTTTTAAGCTGGAAGAATACAAAGTGAGTAGCCTAGGCATGCATTTTACTTGAGGCAGGCAGGTTATATGTTAGAAGAAAAAAGAGCAAAAAAATATGTATATAAAAGAAAGGTTTGAAATGCACATCATCACATCCAGCTAGACATCAGTAACTTCCTACTTACTTCCATATTGCTGTCTAGCGATCCTGCACTGCTGCGTCGCCCACGCTTGCCTGCCCAGGACATGCAACACCATAGATTAGAGACTGAGACAAGACCCAGGTGAAAAACAGCCGCTCTCCCTGAATGGCTAGAGGAGTCTCTAAATGCTACTAGGGGGGCTGCAGGGGAATTAACATTGCACTGGACTGGTACAACAGCTACTAAGGCAGAAACTTAGATTTTTAAGGCCGTTAGTTAATTTAAGTTTCTGTACCTGACTTTAACTTAGAAGGCATTTCTGCTGTGAATCAACTGTAAGTACTGGGGTTTGATACTGCAATTTGTACAAGTCCTGAAACATATATCTTAACATCTGTATTTAGCAGTACGGTCATGATGTAGACCAGCAACAATTCTAAGTTGTTCAGTTTTCTGGTATCTAATTATTTATGAAGTTTTCTTTAAAGACCTGTAGCACTGATATATGTTCATGGGGTGGTATTAGCTTAAATATATGATCTAATATTGGCATATTTTGAACTTCATTGTGGGGGAATGCCAGTGGCATCAGTTTCAGCATTTCAATTTCGAACCTCAGTGGATTTCATATAAACTGCTTTCATGATGTTTTAAAAGAAACTAAACTTAATTTTTGATTAATAAATAAAACTGGAATCTGTCTTGACATTATGGCTAGATTTTGTTTGTTTAGCTGTGCAGTGCTTTACATTTAAGTTTGATGGACCTGTTGTTTGCTTCAACACTCTCAGATTGCCCAAGTCATCTGCCTACAGCTACACATGAAATACCAGGCTGTCTGCCTAAAGAACCAGAATACCTCAATATATAGGACACAGGATCCCAGATTTATGTCTCATTTCAAAGGAGAGAGAATAGCCCATAGCTGCAGTGGAATTAGGCATTTTTGAAAAGATGTTTTGTTGAGAATTGCTTAGGAAAGTTTCACAATACTTTACTGGAAAGGTTTATAAACAATGCTAATCCCTGAAGAACAGCCAGGTTCTCAGAGCTGCTGTAAAATCTGTATCTTTTTAGATACATATATTCTCTCAGTACAGCCATTTTCCTGCAACTATCAGCGAATCTCCACTTCGCACTGGCAGGTTGCTGACTTCAGAATTTCCTATCCTTTTGGAGAGGAATGTGAGAATTTCAGAATCACTGACCCTATGAGCCACACATCCTCATCTTTAGAAGCCCCCAAACCCCATAATATCTGTTGTATATTGAAGATAGTTCAGGAGAAGAACTTGGCACTGGTTTGGTAGTGTTCCTGGGAGGTTTGCCTTTGCTTTTTGACAAGTGCTCGTCAGAGACAAGTTTAGAACTTCTGTAAGTCTCATGGATCAGTACGATCTAAGATGATAACCTAAGACTATTGGATCTATGAACACAACTTTGACGTATTTAGTCATGGGATGTAGCCCTGCAATACAACTTTCTCTTAAGAGCTACTGTTCTCTCTGGACTACAGCAACATTTAATCCTCTCATTATCACTGAGAATTACTCACAGGTACAACCTCCTGCACTGACAAATTCAGGGAAAAGTGTTTTGGTCATCTTGTATGTTTGTTGGAATTTTGAGCAACTCCCTCCAGACAGACTGCCATATGTCTCTTGCTGCAAGTTTTAATCTCATCAAAATCATAACTGACCCTCTCAGAGTTATGACAATACTTTACTTTCACTTCTAGTCAGACTTTGATCTTTTTCTGCTCTGCTAGTGGGATTAGTACTGATTAACATTCAAATAACTCTTGCTTGTTTACACAAAAACAGAGAAAGACAGCCACTTCTTAACTTAGCAGTGAATATTGCAAGTGAGACTGACACTTGCCATAAGTCATTAGGTATGGCCAAAAATAAAAGAAAACAAGAAAATCTAATGTATTTTGCATATTGTGGGAGTGAAAGTACTTAAATGAAATAACCATGAATACAGTATATATGGACAGAAAGAGACAGATGGATTTTTGCTTAGAATAACTTCAAGGCACAGAAGTACGAGCCAAGAACAAATGGAAAATCCTATTTTAAACGCCTGTAACTTCCCACAGACAGGCACTAACCCTACACAGAAAACTTTGTTTATTTTCTTGAAAACAAATTGAACCCAATTCCGCATTGGCCTACGGCACAATATGAAAGATATTAACTATATCCTCCAGAGCATTCTCCTGTCAGTCTATGTTTATACAAGACTGTACTCTGGCCTTTGAGATGACAAACCATCTAAAAATGTCTTTCTAAAGTAGCAGTTCAAATTGTATTTCAGGAAAAAGGTGACTCTGCTAGAATTGTGTGTAAGTATAACTGTACTAGCTTAATAGTTTAGTACTGTCATACAAAACAAGGAGGTGCTTATCAAATCTGAAGATCACTTTTGCTTAATATATTCTGTCCGACCTGAAATTTTTAAGAATGTTATTTAGTGTGGGTTTTAATTTATTTTAACAATAACTGATTCATTCATTCTTTTTCATAAAGCAAACCAATTTGGCAGCTCTTCTAACAATGAGTCATTACACTAACTGTACTACACAGGTTGTGAAATTGAGATGCACAGCAGCAGCAGAATCTGCAACCACCTAGCTACAGATATAATGGATGCTACGAACATAACTGGCTCAGAATTATCTAAACAATACACTCTAATGATAATCTAAAGAGACCACTTCTCAGAAAGAAATGTTTCTTTGCAACATTAATGTTTTCATCTTATTTTCTGTGTGAGGCAGCAACAATCCTGTGATCACAGATCAATTGTGAAAACAGTTGCTCGGTTTCTTCAAAAAGATTATTCTCAAAATACTGATTAAGTTCCAGACTGTGAGGATACAACATAATTACATGTGACCTTATTGACCTCCTTCACTGGAAAAGCAAATGACAGAAAAAATGGTTGATAGGAAGGTGGCCATACACAGTGTGAGGTGTTTTTATACATAATCTAGAGAATAATTTGATACTGACATGGACAGATCACAAAAAACCTTCATTCACAAAAATCTGTTTTATTAAAAATTATTAAATTATATAGTGTTCATTACTGTTTCTATTCCATTAAAGAAAAGGAAATTGAACAGTAGAAACAAGGGAAGATGAAGGGAAAACCTCTCCCTGCTCAGAAAAATGTTCTGGTAAGGAAGGAAAACACTGCTGGTATCCTATGTTCTATAAGATGCTGCAAAATCTGTAGGGGAGGAAGAAGATAACCGAGTAACCCTGCCTGCATCAGACGAGGAAAGAGCCAAGGAACTGCACCAGCTCGTCACAGATTGAGTCAACAGATTAGGGGATTCTGTAATTGCATGAAGCTGGAGTCCCTTTAAGGGGATTACAGTGCAGAAAAGTTTTACAATCTTTTTTTAATTACAATTTACAATAAACTATTCTGAAAATAAATAAATGAAACTGTACGTCTGTGGGGAGAGATGGAGAAACTTTTTCCCCTGAATGTAGGAAGAAATATTTTAAAAAGTTAATAGTCAACAAATGAGACTACATGGAGTATATAGATAGAATTATTTTAATGCTGGGACTACTTTACTGCAAATGCTTTTAAAAGTGATCTCTACTGGTCTGTGATTGTTTTGAGACTGCTCAGGAGATTATGAAACAAACTATTTATATTCACAGTGACCATTACACCACTCTGCACTTCTGTGCAGATTTCAGTACATTATAACTTTTTAACCAATGCAATAAATATTATCCCCGCCTTATAAATTGAGGGTGAGGGCCATAAAGCTTGATTTCCACTAGTGCTCATTGCTGTGAGCCCAATGTCAAAGAACTAGCTCCTCCAGGAACAGAAACACCACGGGCATTGAGACTGACTAGCCCAAAGTCATCCCAAATCAGAAACTCAAATAGCTTAATCCATGCTCTGCTTTGGCAAACAAATCAATCTTCCCATGTACTTAATGGCTACACTTTCCATATCTTCCTCTAAATCTGCTAATGAAATAACTGTATATTGTGTTAGTGGTGAAAAGGTAATCATTCTACCAGATTTTGCAAAATTCAGCTATGACTGCATTAGAATTTGTTTAGTGTTAATATTTTTATGTAAATTAACAATTCAAAATTACAGAACAAAATCTTAGTTCTTCCTCAACTACAGCTCAAGAACATGTAGTAAAAATAACTATTTTCTTTTCTTTTGAGAAAGAATAAAGCACAAGTGCTTCTGACACATTCACACCTTCGAGCAGTCGGTTGCCACATTATGCATTTTAGTCCTTGGAAGTAACTGTCAATCAATACTACACACAAAATCAGGACCTCATTCGTATCATTTTCACAACTATCATCTAAACTATCACAGCAAACGCACAGAAAGCCAACCTCAGAAAGTGGTTCCTGACATTCGCTTTCTGACAGAGAAATCTTGTTTTTCCTTACGATTTACAGCTTAAGGGTCAGAATCGTTATGGTATCGACATTTATTAGACCTAAGCTTATACATTCACACAGTTTTCCAAGACAGAAATGTAAAGTCCGTTTCTACAGCCACTGTTCACTACTGTGACATCTGGTTGAGAGTAATGGACTGCTTTGTTGTTTGGTTTTTTTTAAATATAGTTTTGTCATATACACCCAATCAAAATGCTGTTCAAATTCCCCTTTCCTTGAATCAATCTTTAAATGTTTTTATTTGCTTTTACAGTGTTCACTGGGTAGTTATCTGCCTTATTGCAAACATATGTAACCAGAGTGTTCCAACATTAATTAGACTTCTTTTTTACTAAGAAAGGACCCCTTTGAAAATTCACTTATATCCTACAGAAAGACACATATCCCAAATAGTCCCACTCCTCATTTCTCCTTGTCTTTTCTGTGTTCCATACCACAGAAAGAAGATCTGAGGCAACCTAACTCAGCATCTCTTTACAGAAGTACTCTCATATGATATCTCTGGGACACAGTAACTTGCTAACTGAAAGTGATGCATTTGTTATTCTGTGAATCATCTTTGCCATATCAAAACCAAGTCAGCCTCACATGTAAGCTAGTCACTGAAAAAGGTAGAAAATGTTGGTATAATCACAGTAAAATTATTATATGAAATAACAAAGCAAGTAACACATGCCATTTTTCAAGTCAGTTGCACTGCACAAGACCAAACAGAAACTCACCATAATTCTCAACTTGTTAAAATTAAGTTTAGTTGGGTTTAACAAACTCATTGATAAACCCTGCAGTCGGAATGATTTCTATATTTTATCATGGAAAAAAGTTATTTTCAGTAATAAGCATGCCAAATGAATGCATGCCCTGTTGAAATGTGATGTTTTCATGATTATGAATACTTGTTTATTGCATAACACCCAGAACATGAATTTAAATTTATGAAAACGTTTGAATGACTGGGATGAAAAATTCCTTTGAGATGAAAAAAACTGACCAAGAATTACACTTATGTGTAAACATACCTACTGAACTCACATATTTAACAATATGGCAGTTCTCATTCTAGTGAAATAAAAACAAAACAACAAAAAGGGATGATGAAAGTATCCTCAAATCTGAGATATAGTAGTGGTGAAGACGTAGTGACTTGATCTAAAATCCATCAAAGCCAATCAGGCAAAAATATTTAACTTCAACTTCATTGTGGATCAAGGCCCTAGGTCTTTCATATGAAGCAAATGTGCATGAGGATGAAAGTCTAAATGGAGAATAAAACAATTGAAAGAGCTTACTCTCTCTATACTTGTATGCACATACATAGACACACAAAACATTGGCTATAATTTTAGTTTACAGCAATTTTATTCATTGCAGCTATAATCAATTCTTCAGTTAAAAAGAAAAAGAGCATCTAAGACTGAAGACAGACACAGTACTGAAATTATGACTATACTGTAAACCATCACTGCAATTAAAAGAACAAATCAGATTAGGCAACACAGACTATGAACTAAAGAAAATAAAAAATATAGTTGCTACTGCTTCCAGAAGTACTTTCTGAATACTGGACATAGTGTTCAGATGTGACTTCTTGCAATGACAGGAATCACGTTTAACACTGAAACACAAGGTTACTACTACCTGTGGTAGCCTGTATTACCATGGGTATGGCAGTTGTGCACTACACACACAAATCACAAAATAATACATACTAAACTTTCCCCTGATTCTTCTTTAGCTACTAACTCCCACCACCACTCCTTTCCAGTCCTTAGCTATATTAATCAGCTAAAAAGTTTTAGAAACATGAGTGGCTTTGTGGGACATCAGTATTCTTTTCCAGAATGGTTTCTTTCATTATATTGGCAATAATATTTCACAATCACCTCTTTTACAAGAATTAGGAACTTTACCAATTTGCAATTCAAGATGAAATAGAACTGGGGACACTGTATAACTGAATTACATAGCTCTAAACAGAATTTAGTAGGGCTTCACTCAATTTCATTCATCAATGTGGTAACACAGGTACACTTGAGCACAAAATACACAGAAAGCAATTATTACACAGAGACCAGTTTCTTTTTTTCTAAGCCTACTTAATCAAGGGAAGAAGCAAAGCAGAAGAAAAAGGGAAAGGTAAACTAAGTGGGTTACTCTTAGAGCAAGTCAACCATTTCTTCTATAAAACACTTACAATTTTTCCACTGTCTTCACTCTCCTTTTAAAGTATATATAGCAATCTACAATGGTTTAAATGTTTTCAAATAATTGTGGCTCAACAGAACAAGGGTAAAAAAACAAACAGAAATTAAACACAAAGTATGACAGAGGAGCTATTAAAAATGCTTGTAGTTTCAGTGTTATTGTAAGTTACTCAAGTTTCAGTGTTCAGTTCTTAAAGCCTACTGTGAGCTGCGACTTATGCATAAATCACACATCTTTGCATGCTGTAGTCAGAGCAAGGAAATAAAGGCAGTGCTTACCTGCTTCAGACAGGTCTCTAAGGGAGCTGCTCAGTGCACTTCTTTTCAGCCCTTCCCCTGTAGCATAGCTGTCATCCAGGCAAGCTCTGTTCAGCGTCCCATTGCCAGAATCTTTTTTCAGACTGGAGCACTGAGACATGCTTGGACGCACCACCCCCTTCTGTTTCTCTAGTTCAGCTGAAACAAAAGAGAATAATTTTTCAATTCATAATTACTGGCTATAATGAAGTACACAGTAACATCACAATTTCTGTATGTGATCACATACATACTCTGGATAACAGCTAAGTGTTCATTTTGGCAGATGATGATAAATACAAGAGGAAATTTAGCTCCGCACCAACAGCTTTAAAGCACAACATACAGGATGAATGGCTATTGCTCTGCTGGAAAAATTGAAGATAAAATTCTATGATTAGACAGCCACATGAAATCCAGCAAAATATGTACGTATGATTTGTACGAAAGCTACCTAATCAAGAGAATACAGGAATATAAATGTCAAAGTGTAGAAAAAAAGAAGAATCACAGAATGGATTGGATTGGAGGGACCTTAAGGATCACCTAGTTCCAACTCCCTGCTTCCTTTAATTATTGAAAGGCCACAGGGTTTCCCTGGAGACTTCTCCAGGCTGAGCAACCTCAACTCTCTTCAGTCTCTCTTCATAGGAGAGGTGCTCCAGCCTTCTGGACATCCTTGAGGCCTTTTCTGGACCTGCTTCAACAGGTCCATGTTCTTCTTATGCTGGAGGGCCCCAAAACTGGGTGCACCACTGCAGGTAGTGTCTGACAAGAGCAAAGTAGAAGTGGAGAGTCACCTCCCTTGCAATGCTGGCCATGATACTTCTGATGCAGCCCAGGATATGGTTGGCTGCAAGTGCACACTTTTGACTCACATTGAGTTTTCCATAAACTGACATACCCAAGTCCTTCTCCTCAGGACTGCTCTCAAACTGTTCTCCACCCAGCCTGTGTTTGTGCAGAACATTGCACTTGGCCTTGTTGAATTTCCTGAGATTTACACGGGCCCACCTCTTTAATTTCTCAAGGTCCCTCTGGATGGCTTTTTTTCCCTTCAACATGCAGAAAAAATCAGTGAAAACAATCCGAAGGGCCATCATCAAAAACTTCAGTCACATAAATTACTCTTTAAATTTTTACTGTAATTTATACTAACAATTATACATCTGCTGCTATTGACAGCTTGTCCAGGCTAACTTTTCACTGCATCTATATCATACTAAATTACTGTAAAAGAACCTAGATGAAGCTTAAGGGATCATTGTTTTTTTCTTCTTTTAGGAATAAAAGCTATGGAAAAAGTTATTTTGAAGTTGTGAGGAGTTCTAATGGGCTATGCAGACATTAAAGACTTTCTTACTTTGATTAGTTTGAAAACGCTCTACTATATGTACCTTTGTACTTACACTCTATTCTGTGCTTTTCCATTTCTTGAACTTCTGCAACTGACTCCCTCAAATCATCTGTAAACTTCTTCCTGTCCTGAGGATTTGGTGCATTGAAATTTATTAGTACTTTGATATCTGCTCCTGGAACAGCTGATGTGAGCCGTATGCCATTGGGATAATCTAGAAGAAAGAGTGAAGAAAAATGTGAATATCAAAGCTTTGGTCATTTATCTAAATTAATACAGGGGACAAAATCAGGGAAGTAAAAGTCAAAGGGTACAGAAAAACAAAAATCTATGAGACATTATGAAACTGCTTAACTGTCGAGATACAGAATAAATATTGAAAGGCAATCTTTATGCAGCCGTTATCCTTAAAATATCATGTACAATGTAAAAGAAAAATCACAGAAAGAAAGAAAAATGTAGAGGGATTGATAATTCTTATTTCATGGAATAAATCCCCATTACCTAGCTTAATCAATTTAAGTTTGCTGAGTAAAGACTAGTCAAATATTTCTCAAATACTAGAAACTGACTCATCCTTTTAACTTAACATTTTTAGGAATACAGTCACACACTAGCATGTCATGTACTTTTTAATTTTCCCTAGTAAATTTGCATCCTGGGTACCCTACTTACTTGATTTTTTATTTTTTAATTTTAAATGACCTGTGAAATTACATATTGAGAAGTAAAACGGTCCATATTATGGGGACCACTGTATAAAAAGCAGAACTTTCAGAAAAACCCTCTTTGTCTCTTCCCTTGTACAAGGCTAGAAATTTTAACAGCTACTCAAAAATATTCTGTAATTGAGATAAAAGGTTCATTTCCAGAAAGACGGTAGGTAATGAAGATATGCTCAGCTACAGACAACAGAATCAGCCTTTTCTGGAATCACAGATCTCTAGAGACAGGATGTCAGAAAAATTTAAAATGCATATCCCAATTCACATTGTTTTCTTTAACTCACTGCTTGACTCAAATCTTTAGTTATGCATGCAATCTGAAGTCCAAGTAACCCTGTGTAGTAAAAAAAAAAATATCACTCGCTCAAGAACCATTTGATGATGTAAGGTAGTGTCTTCCCTCAAAGTTTCAACAATATATAGAGTTAAAATATTGAGTAGTAAGTGCAAGTACTGGTTCATTCTCATACTGTTCTCTCAGGTGAAGAAAAGCTGCCAAGTACCCCAAGCTTCAAGGGACACAGAGAAAAAGGAGGGAGGAAGAATTTAGTGCTTCTGCCAGGGTCTGATACTGGCATCTGTCACAAAAGCAATATCTATCTAGCTAATCTGCTTCTCCTAAACATATGACAATACCAGCTATCTTTCATCAAATAAGACAGCTGCCTTGAGTAGTCTGCAGCTGCTGTCATTCAGAATAGAGTCAAATGGCCAAGAATACAGTGGAGTCTGATGCTAAGTAAGGTTACAGAAATGGATCATATGATATAACACCATATATTGGCTTGAACCCTGAAACCAGATATCCAAAGAACAGGCTTAAAAAGTACACAAGTTGAAAAAAAGATGTTTTTGAAACTGAACAGGTAAAGAAACTTATTAACTCCAAACAGTCACATTAGCTCCTTCACAAAAGAATAAGTAAATTACAAAACTTCACATATTATACTAACAAAACATTTTATTTCCAAATGACACTTCCCTACAACACACTGATTAAGTATCAGGAAGCACTGACATAAGAATTAATGGGTTTTAAATATACTCTCTCTAAAAAGATTTACTTGTTCTCACTATTTTCAGTGATTTTGACTGAAAATGTAAAACATATTCCTGTGGTTTACTTATTTGCTAGTGACAGATGACATAATTTCTTTTATGGAACTCATCCACTTGTCAGCATAGCTGATTTCTATTATTAACCCAAATCATTTTGTTCAACCTCACTACTAGCCAAACCAGTATTTTTGTTGCTTCTCCTTTAATTACACTAAATTTTATTCACTTGAAGTCAGCTGATCCTGACAGCTGCTACATAGTTTTAATGAATGGCACAATGGCTCTGGCAAAGATACCCTAAAGCTTGACTGGAACAGGGAAAATGGAGATGATCAATTTTATGAATCAGACAAGAACAATACTTTTCTTTCCCAAGTGAAAAATCACCACATTCTACCCAAGAGACAGCAATATTAGAACTACAATCAGCTCACTTATTCATCATCTTCTAGAATGTCTTACCTGAGAAATCCAAATACATCTACTGAAGTGCCTCAGTGAAATGCCTACAGTTTGCTGGCAAGAATTAAATCCTTTTCTCCAGGTTGCACTATAGATATTTTTAAGTTTATGTGAATAAAGTGCTCCTACTTGGTATGCTTATGGTATTTTTCTTTTCTTTTTCTTTTTTTTTAACCAATATCAGTGGAAATAATTATTCTTCTACTTACAGTAGAATCCAGTACAGAAATATTTGCTGTTGCTCTCTAAAAATGAATTTTATATTATATAAAATATGCATGACAGAAAGAAAGAGAGAAAGAGAGAAAGAGAGAAAGAGAGAAAGAGAGAAAGA
>JAPSGF010000051.1:1995187-2039113 GCA_035772895.1 Perdix hodgsoniae
AGAAAGAGAGAAAGAGAGAAAGAGAGAAAGAGAGAAAGAGAGAAAGAAAGAAGTTTGCATAAAAATAATTCACAGGCTACATCACTGCTATGAGGTCTTCTCATTCAAAATCTCCAGATGCTTTGACTCATAAAAAACAGTAATTTCTTCTGAGTGAGATGAGCATGGGAGCTCATTTTCAAGGACAAATGAATACAAGAGCTTTTCACAAGAGAAAAGACTACTGAATGTCAACCTGAAATGTATCCAATTTATCACAAAAGTTGAGGTTTCATCAAACAGGCTGTCTCCCTAAGAATGATGCAGACAACTGTGCTTAGCCACATTATTACTGATAACTGCCTCTAGCTTTAAAATCTGCAGGAGCATAAGCAAAACACTGGATTTTTATTGGACTGTTGACTGCTAAGAATGAGAAAGCACCAGGGAATACTGGATTGATGCAGTTTACAGCTGACATAAACAAAAAGGTGTCAGAAAATACAAACTTTAATCCAGAATCCCTGCCTAATTCTGTCTAGATTTAAATTTGAGTATGTAGTAGACACAAAGGTAAGACCAAATCAGGAAAATATATGAAACAGTGGCTTCAATTGCAGAAAATACTATAGTAGTCGTTATTATCATATACTGAGTTCCACCTAATTGTACCATTAATTCAGCAACATTTACAATTTATTTGCTTCTTTACAACCATTCCATTATTTACAAGTGTTCACAAAACACATTTGGCTAGATCTGGCTTCTGACAACTATCAGTTGAACAGCAGTCTTTGTATGCTGACACCAGGCTGTAACCTTCAGGACTAAACTCAACTCACAGCAATTTTGTTCCTAAAATTAGAATCAAGTCCCGTCCAGCCCCTTGTTTCATACAATTTTTATTTATTTATTAATAAATAAAATCATCTAAAAAGAGAGAGAAGACTTACACTGGTTCTCAAAAAGAAGAACTTGCATGCCATAGAGGGAAAAGGACTGTCGAAAGCTGTATGTAACAGAGTTCTTCTTCTTTTGAAATATCTTGGTCACCTAAAAGTTATCAAATAAATAAAGTAAAATATCCCTTTTATCATGCATTTATAACCCTCCAGCAAAAATTAACTTGCTATTTCTTTCTTTGTTCATAATTCAACTTATGCATTTAATCTGCTGCTCCCCCAGAAACAAAAAACTAGCTTTGAAGTACTGGTCTCTCAGCCAGAAGGCTCAATATTTTATCCAGATGCAACGCCTATGTTTTCTGTACTCCAGGACTCTACTTTTCTACATTCAAGAAGAAAAAAGCCTGCATATTTATTGTACACTGTACATGCTGGGAAAAACATTTTTTTAAATCATCCTTCTAAAGAAATTAACTGTTACTGCACTTTCCTTCATGCTTTCTTCTTAGTTTGGCTGCAGCCAGCCCATTGGTATGGACTTCTCAACCCAAGTTTAATTCTTAGCCCTTCCTCTCACTTGCAGTGTGATCTTCCAAGCCTGTTCCACCTGTACACCTCCAAATATTGTCTCACACCATCTCATCCAATGAAGCCATTTTTCCCCTATCAGCCCCTATCTGAACAAAAGCTCCAAGGTCTGTGGAAACCTTTACTTTTTGCTACAACCCAACACAATCCTACTTACATCAGTTCTGAGGTTCTCCTAAGTAGTGAATGGAATACTCTCCAATATCAAGACATTTATTTTTAATAGTTCTTTCTAATTTTTGCTTTTTCCATAGCAGTTTACTAAAACTAACAAATCTCTTCTACATTACTTACAGAAAATTCTGATAAAATTACAGGCATCTAAGTAGATAATAAAAATGAACAAGAAGTTAGCAGCCTGAAGATAACAGCACTTTACCAATTTACATCCAAACTCACATTTACATATCCTATTCCTGTTTCAGTGAATAAACATGCTTGGCTCATACAGCATCCATGACAACCACAGAAATACATAATCTTGTTTTTCTGCAAGTAACTGGAATTCACTATTTATTGAAGGGAGACATTCCTTAGAGATATAGTTAAACTAGAGGTTATTTTTGTTCTTTATAATAAGAGTTATTGTAGTAAAGTATGTTCTCATGCTCAAGTGCAGTAATCAACAAAAGGCTTCTATTTAAAAATAATTTATATATAGTAAAAACTAAGAAAATTTAAATATTAATCATTCTGATATTGCTGGAGTTCAGAGTATAAGATATTTATTTCTAGGAATGTGCATGCACTTATTGTTGCCAACTTCACAGACAGAGGCAGTCCTGAATACCACACTAGAAGTCTTTTCAACCCCACAGGTAGTAAACGCATACACTGAAAAAGGGCAAAAAAAGTCATTTATCCCCCAGAGTATTCCAGAAAAAAAAAATCTGTTAGATTTTATAAGCAATAGATAAAAATGCTATGAACAACCTGGTGATAATTCAGTAAAGGCCTCCCACATCATAGTCCTTACTCCTACACAAAAGCATGATGAGAATTACAGGCAAAAGTTTGTTTCATTGTAAGCACATGAACAGAATAAGTCTTGTAACATAATCAGGTTTAACGCTGAGTAAAAAGGAAACACATCAGTCCTCTCTGAATCTCAGCATTAGCAAAGGTAATGTTACAAAACAAAAATGAAACAAGACCCCCTGAAACTGAAAATACATACCACAAGAAGGTCATTAAATAAAAATATTTCTCGCTGGTGCAACCCAAGCTTCTGAGGTTTATTCGGATCAGGAACTTCAAAGAGTCTACAGTAGCAAACAAGCCTCCGGTGGGGTAGGGAGAGGACCTATGGTAATACAAAAGTTCATGGTTACTCCAGCAATATTTAGCCAAAGAAGAGGGCCTTTCATACCTGGAGTCTTTTATGAATAATGCAAATATCTTTTACCTCTAAGCTCATTACACTTTTTCAATAAGAGAGAAACAACACCAAAAAAAGATTTCTATGCTACAAACTGCACGACATTCAAATTTCAACAACATTCTTGCATCAATTCTAACAGCCTCCATTTGGATGCCAGTGGAAGGCCTATTAGGGCTAGAACCTTACTTTGTGAAACAATCAAACCTTAACAGAACTCAAGATTAAGCTCATAGCAAATTATATTTGCTTTCCTGATCATTTTTACATATCAATATAAGAGACACCTTTAGCTTTTGTGAGATGACAAATTTAGTAACACTGTATATTACTTTTTGTCAGCCACTGAGTTAAGTCAGTTTTTTCATTCCCTGATACAAAGGGAAAGGTCACACTAGGATAGTAAATGCACTTTCAGGATGGCTTGTTTTAGCTCACGCCAGCAACAAAAGCAAGAATTATGTTCCGTTTTTTATTAGAAATGCCTGCTGTACCTATCTGCAAAACTGTATTTTTCAATCTAGTGAGACTTCATTTAAATGCAAAAGTTTATGCTTTGTTAACAATATTAAAAGTAACCCTTTAAACTTTCAAGTAGAGAATACTCTTCAGTAACTGGACATATTTCATTTGTATCTTATATTTACTTATAATTCCTGATTCTGCATAGGGACAATGACATTTACTAGGAAAACAAAAGCAGGCAGACTATTAATGCTGCTTCTTCCTCTGTGCGAACAGGAAAAAAGAGTAGAGTGGAAAAAAGCTTTGTGTTTTTTATCTGCCCTTATTCCTGATTGTTGTCACTTCATGTGGTGACACTTCAATTATCCCTCCCAAATAAAATGACAGCTGCTATTAACAGACAAAATTATAACAGCATTTAATTCATCTATGGCATTATGACTCATCCTCTCTGGACTTGCAAGGAAAAGGTATTTAAAAAGTATATCTGATTTTTTCTAAAGAAGCCAATGTTGTGAAGAATGCTGGAGAAATCAATCGTTTCTACTTTCAGACTGACTATTCTGGTAATTGAACAGTTCATGGGGGTTCTCAATGAAAAGAAGCAGAAATAAAAGTTGCATGTCCTCATTCTTCCCTGCCTCTAGGTACATGGCAGACTAACATTTGCTATTGCAACATAAAGGGTATCACCCAGTCTATGAACTTGCAAACAACTACAGTGAGCTTGGTATTGAAATTTAACTATAAAAATGTTTTCACTCATAGCAATGGATGATCCTGTAAGATTCCCTTCCACCGCACTTCACAAAGATAACATCTTTCAGTTGGTTTGTACAATTCAGTGATACTCTTAGACATGCAACCATGAAACAAAGACAGAATAGAAAGCTAACTCTGAATGCTTTTAATTACTAACATGGCAAAAAAAAAAGAAAAAAGTAAGAAATAGAAGACAAACAAATGGAATTTTAAAGTAACCTCCCTGGATTGTCCTGAGTGAAGACGTTAACAAGCAGCACATTATATTGATAAAATCATAATTGATTAAAAAAATCATTAGGATCAAGTTTGCATAAGACTATCAGATTTCAAAATACTACATTCACTCCTAGACTATTTTTTTCTCTTCATATGTTTGTTCTTTTAATTTAAAACTACTAATCTACTACCAATACTGCTATCGTGGAAAGAAAGTAAGCGAAATACCACGTTAGAAGAGTTTCAGGAATACTTTTTTATGCATTTATATATTTTAGTTTTGGAGATGTTATTGCACATGTCTATCTAGAATCAGTATCTCCTATGTCAATCTACCTCTCACAAGAGAACAGTTAACATAAATTGCAGTATCTTTCTAGAGCATCATACAATAATGAAATGGACAAGAAATAACAAATAATAAACACACTGGAAACCAGATGGAAAGCTGAGATACAGCTGTAAACTTGCTTGCTTGTTTACTTATTCTTTATTGGCTATTTAATGCCTATAGAGATAACAGCATTTGAAATACACACAATGAGTACTATAAACTGCAGGCAGTAAATTAAAGAGTGTAGCTGGTAAACATATTTGTAAGGAAATCTTCATACTCTGCAGAGTTATTACAACAACTGAAAAAAATTTGCTTGATAGAAACCCGATTTTTGAAAATGCTAAAATGAAACAAAGTGCATCATTACCACTTAAAACAACTACAAACTTTGAATAAGTACAAGAAAAATACCTACACAACCAAGTCCATGATGCAGAGATCCAATCTACAGTAGAAAGACATATACAAGTTCATTAAACTTCAGAGAAACACAGTATTGTATCATAGCAAGTAAATACGTCATGGTCTTACTACGACTAAATGCCTATAAAGTAAAAACAAATATTTCTATCAATAAAGACTACTGGCTATTTCCTATATTTTCTTTCACACAGTTAAAAAGAATCTCAGTAGAAGATCCTTGATCCTAGGACTCCATCATAGCATTGTTTTTCCCCACAACAAAGCACGAGGCACCGCAGGACACTCAAAACCAGCATTAGAGTTCCTTGGACCTGACTTCCAGGTAAATTCTCAGACAAAATGACATGATCTCCTCTTACAATTAGCAGCTCACTGAGCTAGCTGCAAAACTCAGAAAGGCGTGCATATGAAGTTCTCTGCCACCCTTTGTAAATTCTGGAGTCATAACTGATAGCATTAATGTTGAAATACGATTCTCCATAACATCACATTTTACTGAGAAAAAAAGTTGGAAAAAATAACTTAAATCGAGTTTACGATTTGGAATATCATCATTGACAAGTATCAGACTAAAACAGATTCATCTGCACTGAAAACTCCAAAATAAAAGACAATCTTGTAATAATTTATTATTTTTGCCATTTTCAACTTTCTGCTTTTTAATAAGCAATTTTTACATCTAAGCAACATAATTATGTGTTCTCCTATGCTGTGCATTGCCCTACATCTTCTCACTATGTAGTAATCTACATTCTGGGCAAAGACTTACAGGTTTTTTTCCTACTATGAGTTTTTCAACCTTCTGGACTTGGGATACATGATCCTCATTTGTCTTCAGTTCCCGCTTGCGGATCCGCTCATAAATCCCAATCAGCATTTCTCGTGGGATATCTTCACCGTCATCCACACCTACAGAATCCAACAGTTTTATGATCAGCTGGTTTTGATTCATAGCTGCTGGACATCTCCCGTGCTGTTCTTGGGCCCACCTCACCCAAGTGGCCCCAGTCATGTTACTGACTACTGAAGCACTGAATTTTGCCCATATGCTTGCTATCTCCATACAACAAGGCATCAAAATAAAACCACTGGGTTTATTTTTTTATTTTTAAATCATTACTTTAAAACTAATCCCTAAAAAGGCTAATTTCCAATGTAGATTATTTTCTTTTTTCTTTATGTTTCCTCTGCTTTCCTATTAAAGCTCTAATGAATAAAGTAACTCTTTAGATATTAAAATGTCCTTCTACCTCAGAACAGTATAGCCTCTGCCCCAGAATTACTCAACACTGCTCAGAGATTCATTTCTACAAGACAGCTTTATGAATAACCAGTAAAAATTAATTTAACCAGTATTTCCTGTATGATTTCAAAATTAATTAAGTTAGCCTGGAAAAAAAACAGATCAACAGAACGGCCTATTTACAACGTCACTGTTTAGCACTGTGTGACTGTCATCAGCATACCAGCATACAAGCATCCCAACAAATGCCTGGAAGTTGAAAGCTTGATCATGTGTTTTTAACAGCAGTGGAAAGAGTAAGTGACTGCAAGGTAGCATTTCTGGCACAGGGACATGCATTTTTTTTTTTTTTCACACTAGTTTTAAAGCAATAACCTGCTGCTTCCCAGTCAGAGGGCAAAATATAATACTTTGTCACCTGGTGAAAGAATTGCTGCCACAGAAAAATACTCTGATAAAATATGGTTTCTTTGCAATGAGGAAAAATGGCTTCTCTTTCACACCTGCAGATGTCCCACAGATCACCCTGGGAGATCATGGCATTTAAAGCTAGAAGTGAGAAAGTACGCAACGAAAGTACCTAGTATAATGAATTGCTGACATGTACGCTGGAGTTTAGAGAGAACATACTGCTTTCAATGCAAGAAATATGACTGTAGTACTACCCTATCAAATGAGTATCAGATGAATACCAGGTCAGTCTTAAATCTTTGTGAACTTCTGTTAAAATCTCAGTGCTAACTTAAATTTTGCTAAGCCAGTGCACCTGCTAAGAATAGATTGTTCATTACTATCTCACATAAATCTAAAGGAATAACATCACCAAACAGGACTTTATTTTCAAGATCTGAAACTTTGTAACATCACAAGTACTTTATTTTCACTAGCATTAAAATGATACTGGATGTGCAACGTGCACTCCTGAACACCAACTGCCATGTACCCGAGAGACACCAGTATATCTTTTCATGCAGAGCAACTTAGTTCCGTCTTTCTGTCATTTGGTCCAATCCTGGGTATCACTGAGAGAATGGCTGTTAAACAATACATCAACACTCACTGGTGCCCGCAATAGCTGGCCTGTTTCTATACAATGCTGTTGCATTCACTGTTGCTAAAAGAAGAGATGGGCATTAAGTTGTGCTTACTGTGTGCTTGAATGGGGAGGGAGAAGGAAGGCAGTGTTATAATGACTTGTGTTAAAATGCAGTTTTTCTGGCCTGCACAGAAACACATGGTAATGGAACTAAAATGAAAGCTTCTCTTTCCCTATGGACACAAACTACCTTAAAAAAAAAAACACCAAAAACAAAAAAAACCCAACATCTGAATTGCAATAAAGCAACTGTTGATAAAGTAAATGTTGTCTGAACAACCAGAAACTACAGGAGGTATCCTATCTCATGCATGATCTTCCTTAGTTATACTGTGACAATTTCCTTTTAGACAAAGCTGAGCTCGTACTACATAAAAATCTATTCTTTTTTTCACCAGGAAGTAAGGTATAAAGAGCTGAGATACAGACATGGAATAAAAAAATGTTTGGCAATGAAATTACAGCCATAGGCTGAAAAATAGTTTCATTATCAGAGAACATACTAGTGAAGACACTGAAGAAATTTATATGCTATTCACTGTGTACCTTTCAGGAAGGTTTTGAATTTGTGATTCAGAACAGAGACTAAATTTATTTATCTGTAAACATGCATGTGCATGTTCTTTGCAGAGTTTCTTCACTGCAACAGAATTTATTTACTTTCCTTCCTGTGCACAGAATGTGCTATCTTTATGAGTTGTCCTTGGACTTTGTAAAGGGTTTAAGCATGGCAAATTTCAATTGCATTTAAAAGTTTGAGGCACTGGATAGTTCTGAATACACGGTAACAGTCACTTTTCAGCTACTCTGACGGAACCGAGAATAAAAGGGCTGCCAATACATCTTCTCAAGAAAGACAAGATAAAAGTGACAAAATACTGTATATTTATTTTTCAGTATTGCAAAAATGTCTAAAACCCATGCACGTGATGGTGATTTTAAAAATCAGGAGAAATCAGCAGAAACAAGCCCCCTGCATTTTGCTTTTTCCCAGAAGATACATGGTATTCTTCCATTGACAGTTAAAGGAAAAAACAATGACCACCGTGCTTAGAGTTGGCTTACCCCTTAGGTTCTTGACAAAATCTTCTAGCTTCATTTTGCGTTCTGGTTTCACATTTGGGCTGTACATATCTGTGTTCAGCAGTATAATGGCAAAAGCTAGAATGAAGATGGTATCAGGATTCCTGAACTGTCTCACAACTCCTGGATTGCAGATGCAGTAACGCTGGCTATAAAAAAGGAGAAAGGAGAAAGCTTTCAGTACTATGAATGTTAGAATTTCACCACATAAACCAACTGCTATGTTCCAGAGGCTGTGTAATTATTCATGCTCTGTACATCCATTCTGTTTTCCATCCACATATTTTTATAGGCCTATCCTACAATAATGGAAGGCTTTTGGCTTTTACTGCCTTTTTAACAGACCCTGAGCTCCAGTAACTTCAACTTTTCCATTTTCAGTAATACTCACTGACACCAGTTTAGAACACAGCATTGATTTTAGCTTACTACTGATTTACATCTGCCCAGCATTAATAAATTAATGCTCTTTATTCTGCCATTGTTAAAATTATTAATGAAAGGTTAAAAGCACATATACTCTAAGAAGTAAATGGCTATGTAATTTCACTCAAAAAATGCAAATATTATAAGCAAATACATTGATAGAGATATTGAAAAATAGCTTAAATTTCTTTTCAACTGATGCATGAAAACTTTCAGTTGCAGAGCCTTCCTCATTAGTGCAAATAAGTTACATGTTTGTGTATAAGTTGTTTGTATAAGTTTGCACTGTCAAATAAAACTTCCTATTTTCATACTTACTGAAACCACCACAAACAACATGCTGTATTTGAGACTGTATGTGGCTCACAAGGACAGGGCAAATAAGCAGGAAAATAACTTAGACTCAATTTCCCCACTTCTCCAGTCTGACAGTTAGACAATAGCAAGTTCCTCGTGACTGAATAATTTATTTCAGTGTCATACCTAAAGGCTTCAATGAGTCGTTCTACTTTCTGGGCTTCTCCTTGAACACGGATATGAGCCTGAAATTTCCTGAGTGCTTCATCCAGTTCCATTGTTGAGAAGTCCATCTCATCCACAACACAACTAGGATAAAAACATATTGCCTCTGGGTCATTCCATTTCCAACACTACAGTACCAAAGGTAAGATTTTGAGATCAAAAAGTCCTTTCAAATTTCATGGAGTTTTTGAAACCCTCAGCAGCAACTGCAATAACTGTAGGTGAACTATGAAGGAAGGATTGCAAAGAACAAATCAATGAGAAAGTGTACCTAGGAGGCCTATTTGAGTTTGTTTTTTTTTCTTTTTTTTCCATTAAGTAGCAGAGTTGCTAGAATGGCAACTGTCTGACTAATCAAAGCAACATGTCGTTGTCAGGAATTATTGGATTTATGCTTCCTAGCCAATCACTTATTATTATTGTCTATAATAAAGAGTTTATATTTTTTGAAATATCAGATTTTGCAGCTAGCACAACCACCTGTACTAAATGCATATGTCTTCTTATATACTGAGAAAAAAATTAATCTTAATACACATCTACTATTGCTGTAATTCTTATCTCCCCATCATTTGCCATGTCTTTCAGGTAACAATTATGGAAAAATAATTAGTTTAAACTTTTTAAACTTCGTTTAAAGACTGCTTTAAAATCGCAGGCTTATGAATTTCCTTTGGTTAAACTTTGCTTTTAGTTTTTAAATAACCAGACATGAATCACTGCAAGTAACAGCACTGTAGCACAGAAACCACAGAAAGCAAGCACAATCTGGTTTTAAAAACCTTTTCTTAAATGCATAGCTATACAATGGCAAATTAGAATAGCTCACATTGTTTTTTCTAATAATATTGTAGCTACTGTAGATTAATACTGGAGCAATTTATTCACTTCACCTTGTATATTTGCTCTTTTATGCTGAAGAGCAGGGAAACAAACAAGTTTGGTGTTTCTCACGCCCTTTGCAATCCACACCTAAAAACCTATTATCAATTCTGCAATAATGTTCATATTCTTCCCACCAACTGTAAGACCACTAACACTTTCAAAAGCTCTTTTTTCCATCAAAGATGAATGGCAAATGCGCAGGCAAGCTGGAGTCCAACTGTAGTAATTAAAACAGTTAAGAACCTCTAGAAAAATGCTGGCCAGCAGCATAACAGGAAGGGGATTTAATCTTCATAACATGAACTGCAGAGACAGCAGGTACACCACTCTTAACTGGATTCTGCAAATATTTCAAAACAGCAAACAACACTTTTCTAGTGCCCATGTAATGACAAAAAAATAAAAGGGAGGGGGGAACAAATTATTTGGTTAGATCCACATCAAGTGAAACAGTAGAAGTAGTAAGACTAAGGACACTTGTCAAATCTGTTGAATTTTTGTTAACAATGTTTAACAAAATGATAATCCTTGATAACAATATCATCATAGTGGTGATGAAGAGAATATGATCAAAAGGACTTCAGACAATGCAGAACATCTTGGCTATGTAGGTATTCCAGGAAAGAATATGTGTTTTAAGTGAACACTCATCAAATAAGTCAACTTTTTTTTATTATTATTATTTTTGCTCTACTCTGTATATAAGGATAGGAAATTAATGACCAAACTGCTCAAGCTTAGTTTTCTGGTTCAGTTTTGTTTTGTTTTCCTACAACCCAAACAGATTTTGTTTATCTAATCTTTTGAAAAAGAACAGTTTGCACAGAACTTGTCAGCATATGCCTGTACACACTAAAATCCTTGTTTATCTAGCACTTAAGCCATTTGGCTGTAATAGTTATTTTCATGTTCTGTTACTGATGAGCCTTATGTAGCATACAGCATTATTTTGTTTTGTTCAGTAAATTATTATTATTATCATCACCATCATCATCACTATTATTATCATCTTGAGCAACCTGGCCTGGAGGGAGATGTCCCTGTCTATAGCAAGGGGTTGGAACAAGATGATCTTAGAGGTTCCTTCCAACCCAAATCATTCTATGATTAGATTGAGTAAGGAAAAAGACTTAGAAATAACATACTCTAGCACCAAATTAAAAGCAGAAATTTGGAGAAATGAAGGCAACTACTGAATATGTAAATCCTTGTAAATATCTTTCTGAATCTATAAAGGAAATAGTAACTTAGCTGCGGAGCAAAGAAATAAATATGTTTCTGTGCATATTTTCTTTTTTGATCCTTAGAGTCTGGTTTCCTTTTCTCTCCCTCAGAACAACATCCAGAGAGATGTGCAAAACATGCAGTGCAAAACCACCTCTATTCTGATGAAACACCTTACTGTAGACTAAAACATGCTTAGTCCTCCCTACATACAATACTCACTCTAATACATCTCGGTTGAACTGTTTTTGTCGATTTCCCAAAAACTCTCCAATCATTTGTCGGCTGAGACCTTTTCTTTGCAGGAGAAAGTGAGCAACACCAACGGGAGTGTCAGGCACGAAACCTCGCTCAATTAGGTACTGGACTCCTTTTTCAGGTTTTCTGAGGAGAAATGAAAAGGCAAATCAAAATACATGTATTGTTTTTCCATTGAAGGCATCTGACTAGAACTTTGTAGCTGCTTTCCTATCACTTCTGACTAACTTATTACTACGGGCTTGTATAGTTTCAGGGTACATGTAATCATGCCATAGAGCACATGGTTTGCTGTTAATTGCTTACTAGCTTTGAAACAGACCTTTGCATGCTTTTACACATTTCCTGTTCCATACCCTTTTCCAAAGAGAATCTTCGTACGTTAGCTTCAGGCATGAAAGTCATAGCACTTGTCAAAGCAAAAGACAAGCCCCAAAAAATCCAGAAAGTAACAGAAGAACACCACTGACAACCTTAAAACTTCTGCTCTCATAAGCTAAGTAAAGGAACGTCTTCACAGAAACAGTAATCCTATCACCATCTTTAGTTTGCAAGAAACTAGAATATAGTGCCCACCCTTAGAAATGAGTGACATGCACCACTTCTGCCTACTGAGAATGGAGAGAGATCCTTCTATATGGTCACTGCTAAGAGTTTTTCATGATTAGGAAAATTCCTAGTGATGACTTGTTGATTACACATACAGGGAAGATAAGAGTCTATAAATAGCAGTAGTGGAAACTGCATAAGCTGTGTAATTATTTTCAGATACATTAACTAATATAAAAAAAATCCTCTAAGCTAGCCCCTTACATAGCTGATGATACACGTATTTACAGGACTTTTCATATTTACAGGACTGTCACACTTCCAAAACCAAGCTAAAAATCCAACTCAAAAGAATATATCAATACAAATATAAGGAGAGGAAGAAAAAAAGAAACAACTAATACAAAAAGATGTGGAAAAGAAATATTTAATGAAGGTTTTCAGATGCTGCGTAAAAAGCTAAGGAATTCCCTAGAAACTGATTAATAATACCTTTAGGATGGTTTAAAGTGGCATTTAGGGAAAAATAATGGAAAAAAGTAATACAATTTTGAAAATAGTTGAACAAAAGAGTGCATGTTTAAAGGCATGCTTTTTAGAAAGCACTGATCATAATCACATCCAGTGCAAATAGTAACCTTCATGTGTTCCTGAAGACACGTTGGATCCCCAGCAATTGATGGAAATAGACACTTTTAAAGGAAAACACATTCCAGGAATGAAGACTGCAGAAAAATTAGACACAAATACAACAGTATAAAAAAGAAAAGGAAAAAAGATTATAAAAAAAAAAAGCAGTTCCCTTCTCCCTACACCAAGATTCCTGCACATCACTGCTGTTTCCTTTACTCCTGTAGTTACTAGAAGGAGATTACTTCTTTACTCACTCAGCAACTTGTACACGTAGTACTGAAAGTGTAACTTCAGGAGAAGCTCATATAGCTTGCTGATTTCCCTTTTGGCTAAGTCTTAGACACTTGTCTAAATCTGCTAAATCGGCAGCTTGTTGGGGGAGCAAAGATAGGTGTGCTTAAGAGTTTTGCTAATATAATTGATGAACAAAGCTTTTCTAAAAAGAATATAAGTATTTTATAGTACAGAGTAGAAGAAAAGATGAAACAATGGGGTAGTACTACCACTTGGTACATTCCCAGGAGAAATGTCACTTATCCAAGGTTCTAAGTGTGTAAGCGTGAAAAGTATTTTTCATTAGGCTCAAAATAACATGTATATAAGCAGCAGAGAATCTTTATAAACATACAGCATTCCTAATGTTTTTGTGCCATGAGCAATTCAGTTAAAAAGAACAACACTACATCCATCCTTCTAAATGTGTTGTTATTTTCTCAAATCCCTTTTCCTGGTCTGAGGAATCACTGATAGACAATGTTTGGACACTGTCATTACAATGATTTATCCCGCGGGGGAATTTCACCCACCGGTCAGCAAACTTAACCACCAAAAAGCTACTGCAGAAAAGTTGGACTGCCAGTGATAAAAGCCAACCCCTCAGCCCATGAATGACTACATAAGGACTGTCAAAATCATGTAAACACAGTCACTGGTTTGACATTTCCTCTGCTTGAATTCCGTTTTCAGAGGCGCTCAAGACATACCAGAGTTTAATAATACTGCTGCACAGTAGGTCATGAAAACACGTGAGGAACCAGGAAAGCCACCGTCAGGAACAGATTCCCTTCCCTCTAGGGAGGGCAGGAGAGCAATGTGGGATGGCTGACCCACTTCCAAGCTGGTGCAGCTGCCAACAGCTGTGCTCACACAACCCAGCAGGCAGCGTAGCAGCAGGGGCAGAGCACAGATTGCTGGTTAAGCCACAAAAGGATTCACAGTTAGAAATACACCAATTTATGCTGCTGCCATTGGACATAAAACGAGACAAGATTCAACAAGTTAGTGTTATTTGGAAAATGTGGCTTTGTGCTATCCAGATATTCAAAATGGTATCTTTCAAACTGTAGGAAATAATTAAAAACAAACAAACAAAAATGCAGTGAATCTGAAAAGTGAATTTGGTAAAAGAAAAGCTTTTAGCCAGGCTGCAGATGGTAAGGATCAGCACTAACTTACCATTTACTGTCAGCTACTAGACTTCGTGGTACAACCAGACTTGATGCAAAACAACTTGAACTTAAGGGCTGTGGTCTGGAGAGTCTTTCAATGGCAGTGCCTGTACCAGCATCTGTCTCTTCTCTCATTCCCATTGCTAGCTCAAGATAAATTGAACCAGGAGAGAAAGTGGTTTTTGTTTTTGCGTTTTTTTTTTAACCCAGACAAGAACTTCACCTAGCTGCACAAAGAGCTGTAACAAAAAGGCCAGAGCACAGCTGCAGGGTTACTGTTTCACTTGTCAGTAGAGGGGAACAGCAAACACAGTCTGAAAAACCAACTCAACAAAACCACCTGCAAAGGTGTACAAAGCCTTCCCTACTTTTGACTTGCTAAATACGTAAGCTTACAAGCATCTCAAACCATATTAAATCTTTTATTTCCTTTTAAATACTCAGACAGCAAAGCTGTAAAATGGAAGCATTAAGAAACAAATGAGCACAGAAAACAGCGTGCCCAAGTCTACCTAATATCTAGCAATGCCAAAAGTATCTTCTGAGGTAAACTAAAGCTTTATTCACACAATGGAAATATCCACATACTGTTCAGTCACTGTTCAATCTTTTCATGCTGCAGGGGGAGAATTTAATGCAGCTCCAATGCCAGTCCTCTGTTAGGAAAAGAAAAGAAAATCTTCTTGTCTTTAATACTAGAGACACTGTTCTGAAAATATTTACACTTCTCAAATACTAAGCATTAGCGTGTAACTAAAATCCAAGGATGGCTCTTTTAATGGAAAGAATCTAAGGCTTTTCTTGGTTACATTTAATAAATCAGTGTTTTTTAAAAATTGCAGCTGTGGGAATAACAAGCTGACTGAACATCCTCCTGTTTGGCAGGCAGCTACATTTTGCTCCCGTGGCCGTATTTCTTCACTTGTGTTGAATACAGCTGCTGCAGTGACTCTAAGAGAAGCACTAAGCCCATTTTACACCTTCTGAGAGAGAAGAAAACCTATATACTTCAAATACTACCAACATTAGTACCAAGACAAGTTGTCAAAGTTCACTAAACCATGCAGAAAGGCACGAATGAGATTGATAGGAAAAAAACCCAAGAGAAACGGATGGTGTCTTCCTCATGTTACACAACTGGCCAACGAAGAGAAAGAGGAATCAGATGTACACTGCATCTTCTGGTAATTTTTAAAAGAATCAGTAGGTCAAAAAGGAAATTCATAACTGTGCCTTTCTTATAGCTTCTCTTTTTTTTTTTCTTTTCTTTTTTTCTTCCACGAAATCAGAGACAGTTATCCACATTACTTGGGTAGAAGCCCTACAGGTTCTCCTGTATTCTTCCTCCCATCAAATTATAAAATACGACTTTTCTTAACCTCTCTCATTCAAGACCAAACCAAGAAACTACCACCAGACAGACAGAGATCCCAGCTTACTTGCAATTACACCAAATTACCTGGTTCATTCAGCGACAGTTAGTTTGTACTACTGACAATAACAAAATAACTTACTAGGAAGTGATCTCAGTGACCACTTGTATTTCATTTGGGAGCAAAATAAAGACAGGAAACTTAGTGAACATTTGCTTTCAGAAAGTAAGTAGCTAAACAATTCTACAATTACTTTCCACCTGATAGTTTCTTTATGTGACCATTTCCTAGTAAAGTGCTAGGAACCTAAACATTTCACATTATTACTTTTACTGAATGCTTAGGCTTGTCTGAAAATTATCACCTGAATTAGAATTGATTACAAATCTGTACTAAGTGTAGGGTCTACAAAAGTCAGCTGAAGCGTCCGAGCAGATTAAGTCTGGGTCATTCTAATGAAGGGAAAGACTAGAATTTAAAACCTGGAGAAACGTTTTTTTTTCTGCATGAGAAGCATCAGCCTTGAGGAGCAAAGCAGTCTGCACAGTGAAGAGAACCAAAGGCACATCCCAGGCAATTGCAGTGCAGTAGCTGGACAAGCCCTGGCTAGCAATAACAATCCTGAGTCATCACACTATAGCAGATTCTCTAGCTCTTCATTATTCTCTCTTTTGGCAGTGCCACTTTTTTGTTTTGTTTTGTTTTGCTTTTTTACTTCTACTTTCCTCACAAGAAGGAGGGAAATATTTTGGAGAAATGAAAGAACCAAAAACACCATACGAGGATTTTCTCACCATGTCTGACCCAACTGCATCTCTGCATTCCTCAAAGTGTAGGGAAAAGAGTTTCCAGCAGCCAGAACAAAACATACTCTGCTTTGAAAGAAGGCAGATGAAAAACCTGCTGGATCTCTCAAAACTCTGCCAGGATTGAGTATTGCTTTTGTGTTTATGCAACTGTGAAATGAGACATCAAGGAATGAGACATTACGATGACTACGTCCTTGAAATTGAGGAACAGCCCCTGCCTTAACGTTGCCAGTGTCCCTGCCCTAAATTCTCTTTCCGCACCCTCACACCCAGCTACGTGTAACAGAAGTACTTCAGCTTTGATTTTTGCAATTCTGCTGACTGCAAACACGAAACATTAAGTCACATTTATTTTTAAAAGGCTGCCTTTTAAACTGGCGAAGCAGAAATGCAGCTCAGAGACTTCTCAGATTTTTCATTTACAGATGCAAAGTGCAAATCAGAAGGCAGTTGTGCACTGTTAAAAAGGAGGCAGAGTTTGCCCTCTTCCATTTCTTACATCTCTTTCCAAAGGTTCCTATATGCAGTCTGCAATTCCAGCTGCCCTCTGTATGCCTCCGCAAGCAGCTGGATGCGTTTTTCATTCTCAAAATGTGGTCACTTGGGATTTGGGCGGAGGGAAGAACGAATTAAAATGCTGGCATGCAGAGTCACCTCAGACACTCAGCTGGGAGCAGCTCACCAATCAAGCTCCCTCAGGCACAGGGTCATTTTCTAATAGGGGGCGGTATCCCGAGCACGCAGGCAGGCATTGTGTTCCAGCAAACCGGTTAGCGATTCCTGGCACGTAGCAGCGGCAGGGAGATGTGTGCCCAGAATGTTTAAGGGCAGGCAGAGCTGGTGGAAGATGAGGTAATGGCTCTTTCACTGTTCCAGGGACATTTGCACAGTTACGGCTGCTCACAGCGTAGCGTTTCAAAAGACAGATTTGTTTTCAGCATTTGGTAAAGTTTACGCTCTCTTTTAATGGCAATAAATGGGAATTATCCTTATGCCCATATGTGAAATTGGTGTGCTTCAGTATACCATTGGTTTAATTCTTAGTTACACATTTCAGCTGGTTATTTTGGGCATGATGCTGTATGCTAATCAAAGCACCCATCGTGGAAGAAAAGGAGGGGGAAAAATAACCATCCTCGGGAGGAGAAGATAAATCACACAGAGAGCAAAACAACACAGCTTTTTTTTTCTTTGGGTGTTCCCACTTAGGGCTAAACATTTTTAGAAATAATGAGAGTCATTCTAAAAACATTCTTCTCTTCTTACTGAACCCTCAGCATGTTAGAGGACAAGCTACATGCAGCGCTTTGATTTTAGTTTTTGTTGGATTTGTTTGTGGCTGAATAATCTGCAGTCCAGATGTTGCAACAACAGGAAAGTCCCTTTCAGCATATACAAGAGGATGGCAAATAGCTCTGTTGCAAAATCCTAAACAATCCCCCCATCTCCATTTTCCTTTTTCTACTGAATCTTTCCAAAACAACTCACAGAAAAATAAATTTTGCATAGATGTTACAGGTCAGTTGGCAAAGTAATTCTAAGGAAAAAGAGAACAAAGTCAGTTTCATTTATGCCTTCTTCCTCCCACTCAATCTGCATTAACAAATTCTAACATCATTAAAAATGCTTCCAAGTAAGCTTACAACTTAAAATGCTAAGGGGGACAAGTCCAAAATTACTTGCTTTCAGATCAGACATTAGAAAGCGGAATGGTATCTTATGTGTAATTCATTAGATGTGCATTCCATACAAACAGATGAACAACAAATTAGTAGAGTTACTACAGTGCTTAAATTGATAGCTTACTGTGAGGCTTTTTATATTTTCCTCATAATGAAATCTGACATTTTTTTAAGGATTTCAAATGGAGAAAAGGTTTGCAGTACTTTCTGAATGTCACAGTACTTAAGATGCCAAAAAAAGCCCATTCCACCTCTACCTACACGTAAATGACACACAACTCTGTTCAACAGATAAAGATCCAGAGAAATGAATGACAATCGTGCCTCCTCACTAATACTGCATATTTGTACCTCTCAGATTTTCAGCAGGAATCTCTCCACAATCAGAATTTGCAATTTTTTGTGTGGTATAATGCTACCAACTCATAGCAAATTCCTCTCATACCTGCTTAGTAAAATAAACAAATACTTCGGTAAACATTCCAAGCAATCTAGATGTGCTTAAAAGAGACTGCTCATGGAATTAATAATCAAATCACATCCATAATGTTCTTTATTTTAAATAAAACCACTCCCATTAAGCAATAAACAAAGCCAGTAGGGCTGTCAAGGTTTACAGCTCCAAAGATGATCACTGGTGATACAAGCGCTCACGCCATTTCAGCTCCATCAGTAAATCCTCCAAAAGAACCAAGGAGGAGTGGCACCTTGACATTAGCGTGTTCCAAAGGAAGCCGCAGAAAACTTCAGAGCAGTAAACCGTGATGCACTGGAGGCACAAAGGGAGCAGTTTTCCATCTGTGGACACAGACAACTGGCAAGGAGCCAGGTACTGCCACTGTAATGGTGGCACAAGGGAAGAGAAGCTTCTAGCAATACACAGCTTCCTACACGTGCATGGCTCTGCACAATCTGCTGACTACTGACTGCTAAGCTGACCCAAGGGTAAGATGTGTTTCCTGATGCTGCTGAGGTTAAACCATGCTGCCCCATTTTAATCTCTTAGAACCATCAGCACAAGAGTAGCAGAACGGAACCCGAGTATCCGACCAGATTGGGCTGCAGTAACTGGCAAACCTGGTGTTCCCAGACTGCAGTCAAAACAAGCATGAGAATAGAATTGCAGCTTTTTTTTTTTTTTTAAGCCGCAGTCAAAAGCCTTCTTGAAGTCTTATTTATAAGCAAATCAGTCTCAAAGGCTGAATTTGCATAGGCAGGGTTTGGAGACTGCAAAATAAACCTTTCTAGGTAGTGTTTTCCTTCTGCCTACAAGTGAGGGATGTTTTCCAGCATAATTTTGCCCAGACTGCATCCCTTTCAGACTGTGCTGAAGAAAAGGCCTAATTCAACACAGCTGGCCTCACCAAGCCTCCCCAGAGCCCTTGCACTCTGAGCATGCACCTGCAATCCTTCCTTTAGGAACTCAGTGAATGGCAACACACAATTGGACTCTCTATTGACTGGGTCAAATCACTACTACCATTCAAAAATACCAGGATTTACAGAAGCTGCTTCCTAGTTGCAAATTCTTTGACAGAAATTGTTCTATTTTAGGGATACTATATATTCTAGTATAGCGAATGCCACAGACCATCTTTTAGATATGCATGTTTCCTTAACACTGAGGTTCCAAGTTGAGAGCCAAGTTCTTGCTTGAAACAAATTCTATGATCAAGTGATAGAACTCTCAAAATAAATGGTTTGAATCACCTACATTTCTTTTCTCCTCTGTCCCCGATTCTCCATTCTCCAAGGTCTCTGTGCCTCTAAGTTTTTGCATAAAATGTTGATCACGTGAACCAGTTGTGCTCAACTTTTACTCAATTGGCTCAATTACACAACTGGCTCTTCCAATAAAGAGTTAAAAACAGCACTGAGTTGTCTGAAAATTATTACTGTGATAGGAAAGCCAGAAAAATTACAAAGCATCTGTTAAAATTTCAACAGCAAGGAGAGTGACTTTTCATGGTCTTTAAATCTCCACTCTTACAACATTCCTAGTGAACAAAGCAGAACTATTTATTACAATTTAGGCACTTACAATTTCTAAATTTTTGGCATTTCAGTCTAGCAAGTACCAAAAAGAAACCACACAATTATTTGTTAACAAAGGTTTGGGAATCTTAATTTGCACAACCACCTTCAAGGATGCAAAAAAAAAAATTAACACAAACTTCTTGGAAAATAACTCCCCACAATTTCCTCTTGTAGATGCAGACGATTGGAAAAAAAACCTTGCCTCCTTGTACTGGGTGGCCTGGAAGCTGCTTTCAGTTCTGTGCACAGCCCTTCCGCCTGGGTGGAGCACACCCAGCACATCCTCTCAGCTGCTCACCACCGAGACTTGCACTCCTCCCTTGCTTCATAATCGTAAATGTGTCATGAATGAGGAACGATCAGAAGATATCTCTACGGTTATGCGGCACTGACGTGAGCACTGGAGAACATACTGAAAAAGGTACTCCACCGCATTGCAGGTGTGCATGTAGGCATGACGGCAACACAAGCAGTTGGCATCACAAGACAGTGTGTAGGCATGGCCCTTCTCACATGAGATGCTGGGCAGATGCCAAGTGCCTGAACACAATCTCTGTCCCTTTGATTTATCTCAAAATATGCAACTTGCAATTGCACTGATTCCTGAAAGTATCCTGCTGAGCATTTTCAAGAATAAAGCTTTGGAAGTTTCCCAGTTACCTTTTTAGAAGAGTTAAAGACTCGCTCTCCATCATACTCTATGATGGTTTAATACTTGACACTGGTCACTGGGAAAATAAGGCTATTAATGAAATGTCACAATCTCTGTGGACTTGAAGAGCCATAATCAAAAACAAGATGTGTGGGATATCTGGGACTGTCTGAGCTATCAACAGAATCAGTGACTCAGCATAAGGTAACAAGGCTCTTCAGTTTGTTATCAATACAAGAAACAACACAGTAAGGGAGTGCAACAACCACACAGCAAAATACCATGCACTGAGGTGCAGCCTGGAGTTCTGCACGTTGCTCTGTTTTAGAACTCACTTCTATGAATTTCAAGTCATCTCATAACCAGTCATTATTTATATATAAATATTTTCCTACTTTCTGTTCAAGTCTGTGCAGCAGAATCACTCAGCTCAAGAGGTATTTCAAAGAGTTTCTATTCTTCCCTATTCTTGACATTTATTTTCCACTTCCAGCCTCCTACTGATATGGTATGATATGTGACACCTGACAATTCCCAATGCTCTCATTCATCTCCACATGCTGCTTCAGCACTTTTTCCATTCACTTTTTTTTCCCCTATATCCTTTTGCAATTGACTCAAAAGACTACATTATCAAGTCTGCAGCTCACTGATCACTGACTACTTAAGGTTTAATTACTGTGCAAAAAAAAAAAGCAAACATCAAGTCTTTTAAAGGTCAGCCAGCCAGTTCTAGAACCTACATCACTATCCCACCTGCTGCCAAGAGCGTTCATGCTTTCAAATCTTGTGAAAAAGCCTACATAGTCTATTTCAAAAGCACGGAAAACTGCAAAGATCCTCTGACCACTTCCAAATTGTTCAGCCTGGAGAAGAGGAGGCTCAGGGGAGACCTTATAGCACTCTATAACTTCCTGAAGGGAGGTTGTGGTGAGCTAGGGGTCAGCCTTTTCTCTCGTGTACACAGTGATAGAACTAGAGGCAATGGTTTCAAACTGCGCCAGGGGAGATTCAGGCTGGACATTAGGAAATATTACTTCTCAGAAAGGGTGGTCAGGCATTGGAATGCACTGCCCAAGGAGGTGGTGGAGTCACCGAACATGGAGGTGTTCAAGAGACGTTTGGATGTTGTGTTGAGGGATAGGATTTAGCTGGGGAGTATTGGTGATGGTTGGACTGGATGATCTTTTAGGTCTTTTCCAACCTTGATGATTCTGTGATTCTGTGAAATGATTAAAAGCTCTTGTAAATAAAGGCCTATTAACTAAATATATATATACTATATACTTAGTTAATACAAGCCAAGCTTGACTTATCCACACTTAGCAATAACCTCTGGTGATGGCATCAAAAACTTAATTACATGCAATGTTGCAACATATTATTACACAATGAGCCAATGATCTATTAAATTGAGCAACACAAATCACAGCACTGCTAGCCACAAAGGAGGACTGAACTCGTTCAGGCTGTAGGAAACTGTGAAGCGTGGTCTATGGCAGCACACTGAAATACTTCCTACTTTTTCAGAAGCTACAATATTTTCATAGAGAAATCCTGAAGTACTCTGCAGAGAGCTTCAAAAGCTTCCACAAACAATACTGTGAGCTGTCAGCCACATTTTATGGAAAATAAGAACAAACACTGCCACTTAGCATCTTTCACCTAAGTTCTAAGGAACTTTATAAGCACTAGTACCAGGACATGTTTAAGTAAGCAAATTATGCCCACTTATGAATGGGAAATCAGCACACTAGGCACCATCTGAGCAGTGAGGGAGATGTAGGATTTCAAATGACAACCACTTAGCTGTTCTTATCTTCATAGTATGATAGTTCTAATGATATCTGTGTAGCTCCAGTAATAAGAATACAGAGTATATTTTCTGTTACCCTCTATCACAATATTCACGCTTTCTGCATACATAGGAGTAACCAAAGAAGAAAGCACTTCCAAAAGAAGAAACTTAAGCATGTTATTCTATAGGAGCCTAAACAACTCCTTAAGTGGGAAAATTAGCAGTCATAAATGGGAATAAACATTTTACAACAATGCTGTATTTCAAATATATATTTAGTGCAAAAATGAAGTTTTGATGAGATTTATTTATTACTGAATAATTTTCAACCTCTGCCAGTGATAAATATGAAATTAATCTTCTGCTGCTTGTTGTTTTTAATGCCCGTGACAATTTCAACTATACATGATTAGGGCAGGAGAAAATTTTGAATTTATTATACCTGCAAGCACAAAGAATGGATGAGAATTAAACAACCATATGCAATTTTACTACCGTATGTATTTCCCTCTGAAGATGTTTAACTACAAAGAGGTCAATTTGTAAGTACTCTAACACAAACAGCTAACATGAGCAGACAAATCAGTTATTTGAACTAGGTAGTCTGTTATAACAACTGCCTACTCTGATTTTTAGAGATATTATATATGTGTATGTATACAAAGTGTATTACCTCTTATAGCACCTCTATGAAAACACTGGGCTTATTTTTTTCCACTGAATAGCCAGTATCAGACTACATTCTTACTTATCTGATGCAAGTAAAACACTCCTTTTACCGCGGCCATGAAGAGGAAGAAACACTGCACTTACTTGTTAAAAAGGTTTAGTCCAATTCTATAATGCCGTTTCCTGATAATATCATTACTGAAGGCAGGGGAATCCCAGCTGTTACGAGTTTCTTTGTGGTATGTTTGTTTGCTTAAGGTTTGCTCCCTTAGGCTGTCTCTAGAAGAAGACTCCGAGCTGCAATTTATTGTATCATTAGAGTTGGAAGTGCTGTTGATGCTGTCATTGTCTCCATCTGAATAATCAGACTCTGATTTGCTTTGTCTGTTTGCTGTGCCATTAATGGCTAAATGACTATCTATAGGCCTAGGCCTATGTCTTGCCTCCTGCTCCTCTCGGGATATAATCTTGGCAGGAATATTGTGAGGGATATGTTTTGGGCTTCCTTGTTGACTAGTGATTCCACGATCATAAGCATTTTGTCTCTTTAATGAACCTCTCTCTGAGCGATCGCTCAAGTCCACTGAGCTGTCACTGGGTGGCTCTATAGTGAGCAGTGGTAGGTGATCCATCCTTATCCTCTGTTCCTGACATTCCAGTGAAGGGGTGCTCCTGCAGCTCGTATCAGTGTCTATCTTATCATCTTTGTGTGTCATGGACCAGTACTCTTGAGAAGAGTTCACTGACCGGAGCCTCAAATCAGATTCTGTGCTGGACGGTCTGTCCACTGACTGGGAAAGCGGAAGGGGTGGAGATAACTCCTCCTCATCGATATACAATGTAACATCACTATACGAAGCTGTCATCTCATCAAGCTTCCTGTGATCCACGTTGTGCATTGTTGGTTTAGTTTGAGCACAGCTATCCCTTTCCATTTCGCGACTTCTGACTTGATCAGGAGTCTGGACCTCATCCGAATGTAGGCTACGGCAGTTCAGTGCATCATCGATGGACTCGGCGAGGGATTTCACCTGCCTGGAAAAAGCATCCTCCAGCTCTGTTATAGCATCAGCAAAGTCAGTAGACGTTGCTGGAGACTTCATTGTAGCTGACTCTCCAAGGTCACTGCATTCAGACTGCACTAGGGATCCCAGCTTTGACCCATCATTTGTAACAGAAACTTGTTTTCCTTCAAAATAAGAGCTGTGGACTTTCTCAGGTCCTTCAAAGGAAAACTGCATTCTCATATTGGACAGTACAATGCGTCTTGACATACGATTTTCAGACATAGAACTTCTAAGGCGCTCAAAATTTTTGTTCATCTGATACTGGCGAAAAGCTGTCTGGATGGTCCGAGCAGCATGCCGAGTTATGAGACGGCCTCCATACTTCCGTTCTAACATTTCCACCTATGAAGGAGTTAACAGTTACTTTACTACTCCATGAGGGTTACAACAAGAAAGACAATTATGAATTTTAATTTTCAGCAACTTTGTCATAGAATATACTGTTCTGGAAAGTAAAAGCTCCAGACAAATTACTGCAAACATAGTGAATAGTCATTTGCAGAGACCACCATAAAAATACGCACAAAAATACAGTGGGAACTCTGCCATATAAAGCTGCTAGAAACTTGTGTGTGTTTTAAAGTTTGTTTCCACACATTTCCATTGCCCATATCAAAGACAAGACAGCCTAGAAATGCCACATAAAGCAATAGCTCTTTCTAGGCAGAGCTGTTATGAAAGTGAAATACAAGTAATGTTAAAAGGTAGCATATTTTAGTAGTAAATTCCAAAAATGGCTGTTGCTGTTCCAAGCATGCAACACCTTCTAAATGAATAAAAAGCAGCTAGCATCATTTCATTGAAGCCTGATACCAAAGCAAAACCAAGCCTCCTAGGCTGCACCCTTCCAGAGAGGTTGCTCTGAGAAAGCATCCCCATATATAGTCTTCCTCAAACCAAGAACATGCTCTCTAGACTTTCTAAAGACAGGCCTGTAGCTATTTTCATTCTTGTAATTACATTCAGCATTGCCAGTGTTTCCAGTTAACAGAATGAATATGCAAAATAAATACACTGTAAATCCTCTCAATTTAACCAGAAAATGACATCAGTAGTTTTGGAATACTCTTTAGATATTTTCAAATCTTTCCTTCCAAAACATTAAAAATATTCTGTATTTAAAGGTAACTGAATAAGATTAATATTCCATCTTTCCTGTTATTTCTGTTCTTCCTGTTAGCCTTTACTGGATCCACAGTAGTCACAAATAGAAAATGTTATTGACAAATCAGTATGTTTCATACTACCCACACAAAAACCAGTTTTCTGACAGTGCTTTCATGCAAGTGGATGCAATTTTCATACTACTTCAACGATTCAAAAGTCATTTCTCCTCTCTCACAAATCCAGGTACCCTTTTATCATTAGACATAACAGTTTAATTACTCATGTACATGCTTATGTACATGACAACACCTCTCCCTGCCTCACACGTTAGAGATCTCCCCAAGTAATTGTTAAGTTCAGATGTCAATGTGCAGAGAGGCATCATCCCCATATTGAAGAAGGAACTAAATGCTACTAGAAACATCCTCTCGTCAATTGTGTCTGCCATTGAGGAACAGCTGAAGAAGTATTTCTTTTGGTGCTAATGGCAGGTTCAGCAGTTCTGGATTCCTTGCCACATAAAGATGATCTTTTTGGCTAGGTTGTTTTTAATGCAAATCACTGACATTTTGGTTTGCTTTTAAATACAAACCACTGACATTTTTGTCTTGGTTTTCTTCTACATGCGAAAAAAACACTGTGCGTGGTTATTGGCATAACTGAGGAGGATATATGTGCTCAGGTCAGGAATACTGCTAAGGAACTGCTCTTCTGATTGTATTTAATTTTTTTTTTTAAACTAAATTCACAAAGCCGTGACTGATCTCTGAGACAGGATTCTGAACATCTCTCAAAATTTATCCCTATTTGCTTTTAAAATACATTTGGCCTTTCACCTAAAGAGAAAGTTATATTACTTGTTGCACATTCTGAGGCCGTGAAGTTACTTATACAGAGTTCTGAAAGCAAACATGACTACGACCTTCTATCACAACCCTGCCACTGCTGTCACACATTCATTACCATTTCTATCCATAGAATATACAAGGTCATGTGTGTTTAAATAAGTTCTAAGAAATTGTTTTCCTGGACTAATTGCAAGCAAATGATGGAAACTAATTTTCTATAAAATACATAATCTGGACTTCATTCTAGCAAATAGGCTGTTGTCATTCAGGTTTACATAGAAAATGGTATCAAAACTGATCATCATAAATCAGGGAGTTTTGGTGGGAATTTTAATTAGGAGTATCTTGGAACTTGCCTAGATGACTTACTGAACTTATGACTGATACTTCTAAAACATTTTACTTCATATTTAACACACCTGTCAAAGCATATTTAAATGCACACTGCCTTGAGGTAACACGTTGGGCATTTTCCTAAATAATTTAAGTATCCTCTGAGATTTCATTGAGAGGTTTTTAAGAGCATTTAACAGCTCTTAGGTATCAAGCTTTCTTTATGTACCACTGTCACTTTTTACTGCGTAGTAGTCCCTGAACAAATACAAAAAAACATCTGCAGTCCTCATTCTCTGTCAAACTGACATAAAAGGACACGCGGAATTAGCCTCTGTGGAATATCTGCAGTGCAGGACATCTCTTTAGTGAGCCTAGCACTCTATATCAACCTCTTATGCAACACCTATCAAAAAACTGCCGCAGGTAGAAAAGGAAGTAATGTTTCAGATCTCACAAGAAGGTCTGGTTTAATGGCAGACTTGTCATAAGGGAGATCAAGAAAGGGAAAAACTTGATATTCCCCCAATATTTATATAGTTTGGTGAGCATAAAACAGCATTAACGTATCTTTTAGATGTTTCTTCAGAGGATATAATATAAATTCAAAAAGAATCCAGAAACATTCACTTTGAACAAAGTTGATCGCAGGAAAAAAAATATTTTTAGCATCCTAACTGAAGTGATGTTCAAAAAATAATTTTTCCAGCTTACAGACATGTTGTCGTTGTCATAAATGAAGTCAGAAAGCTCAAATACCTGCTTATCCTGTAGGTCTGAAGAGAGTTCATAGCTCTCAGAAAGTGATCTTGACCTTTTAATAGCTTCTTCCTCTGCTTGTTTTCGCAGTATTGACGTGGAGTGCTGCAGCTTTGGCCTCCGAGTTCTTTGTTGTCCAGGGGAGACAGAATACAGCCCGTAAGCTGAATGATCGTAATGGTCCGGACTTATAGCTGAACTGTGTGTTATAGGTCCTTGATGGTAAGCAGATGGGCTGTCCAAAGATGTGCCAGTTTCACTACTTGGAGCTTCACCCTCAACACTAGAGAGACAATAAGACAGGAAAATCCTCTGGTGAGTATTGTGTACCAAAATCCTCAGTAACAAATAGCAATAACAATAAGCACAGTTTTGCTTCGTATAATTCTACAGCCATCCAGCACATTTAGTTCAAATTCAGGTGCAGATATTACAAGGTAAAATAGACATTATGTTAAATATGACAGTTTTCACCATAATCTAAACAAGTTCTATTTTGTTGTGAAGGTCACCTTTAGAAGGTGAGTCAGGCACGGGAATGGAGATTTCAAGCATTATTTAACTTCACAGAGTAATTATTCATAGCATACAAAGTAACTTAGCAATTGTAATGTAAATGAAAACTTCAATTCTTAGAAGATTTTGTTATGATCTTTTCCAAATTATTCTACTTCAAAATGACAGATGCTTATTTTTATCTCTTTGCTTGCTTTGACAAATAAAACCAATACTTTCTTACCAACACTTTCTGTAATAAGAATTCTGCATAAAAGGATTACTTTCACTTTACTCAAAGGAGATCTGACAGGATCTTTTGTACTATCATGTTTCTCAAAACTAAAGTTGGGAAAAAATATCTCCAGAAGAAATTTCATTTATCTCTCTGCTAGTGAAAGATTGCTCCCATGAGATACTTTTGGCATGCTTTCTATTAAAGCATCCCAAGGGATGGTGTTTGAGATAATAGAAGTAAAATATTTTCAGGTAGGGAACACAGAACAGGAGCTATAAAACGCTTTGTTTTCACATGAATGCTGTCACTGCCATGTGATAATGAAAACAAAACAAAACACCTCTGCACGAAAGATTTGCACAAAAGGAAACGTTTTAAAACTGAATCCTAGTCAGCTGTATCCTGATGCAATGATGACTTTCTAATGGTAATTTGGATTTGTTTGATATTCACATTAGGACATTCTCGCATTACAATAGCACGGGTACTTCCTCTCTTTCACAGTATCTGTTTTTCCCATTTCACATAAATATTTACTATTTGCCTCAGACAAAGTACAGAGAGTACTGATAGAACACGAAATTCTATTTACTGTTTTTTTAATCAGAGTCCCAGTAAACGCTCCTCACACACACAGACACGAGCATTTGCAGCACTTCCCCTACCTTTCGTTTTAGGAACAGGGACATCCAGCCTCTAAAGGAATACAACTCCACGTGCTCCCCCAGTATGCTCTAGTTCATATAGTGCTTTCATTCACATGTACGTGAACACAAAACAGAAAGCCCTTCTGTGGTGTCTTGCAATTGAAATGCTGTGATCCTCACTACACACACACACACCACAGCAGTCCCTGCCACAGTTCAAAGTACGGAGCGACTTCTGAAAGAACATCCTCCACCGGACTGCAGTGCCAGAAGAGATCAAGGTTAACACTGTCAAAACTCCCCTAGCTTGAACACTGTGTACTTTTCAAAGCGCAGGGAAAAACAAGTCCCTCAGATGTCTCAAAATGTTTCTATAAACACGCAGAACTGAAGTTTCTCTTTCTTTGCAAATCCTCTTCCTTTGCCCATCAAAATATGACTCTACCCAAAAGGTATTTTCAAACATACTTTACCCAAACTGGAAATATTTGCAGTCTACACACATCACTTTTTCCAAAAAGGAAGCTGACAGGAAACTAAATCCCCTTCCCTCAATGACACAGATGGCTTTCAACTTAAAAATGATAAATGATCCCGAGTTTTGCTAGTGACATTGAAACTGTGTAACCACCCATTAAAAGAAACAAGTTATTCTCCCTAAAGCAGCCTTTAAGTACATTTATACTACTCTAAAACTCTTCACATTCTCTCTTTCAGTACTACAACACAATTCTCTGTTCTGCTGAGCTAAGAGGCTATCAGAGGCTCCCAATTTAAATCTTATTTGTAAGTACTTTTCATACACATACAGTAAATTTGTTTAATGACTCAGTCAAAATAAACAAGAATTCAAGAATTATCACTATTTCCCCCTTCTTAGGTTCCACGGTATTTTTCCTTTTCTCTTCCCTTAATTCTTAACTATTTACAAACCCTTCCACGCCGATAACCATCTCATGTTGGCATCTTAATAATAATAACCCCAACAGATCACTTAATCTTTTCTCGACAGAAACATCACTGCCCTGCTAGGAAGAAACTGGAGGCGGATCTACCCAAGGCTCTGACTACAGCTTGAGGTTTCTTCCTTACTTGCAGTTTTTCTCTCGTACTTTTCCCCAACTCAAACACGAGCCCTGAATGAGATGGAAGGCTTGATCTCACTTTGCTCACAGGCCTAATTCCCTGCCACCACACGTCAGGCCTCTGAAGCAGGAAAGTAATTACCTTCTGCAACGTGCAGCTTCCTGCACAGCAGCGCCACATCCCTTAAAGCACCAGAGCGTGCACAACTAATACTGCGCATTTGAAAGCTCTCTCCCGTTCACTTCTTCCCCATCTGTTAATTGAAGAGGAGCTGAGGCTTCACACAAATTATTTCATAGAAATGAAAATTCCACTGACAAAAGCAGTCTGATTTCTTCTTATTACTACTTTATATACATTTGGAAATGAAAAATATTTCAATATATACAACTTGCATGAAGTTTTAATGACAACAAAAATGACTGCTGTGCTAAGTAAGAATCACACACAGCACTGTGCAGGAGTACACAAGTGAGGACGACCCTGTCCATGTCCGTTCTGAAAAGCCGTGTGCTCAGAATGGTGCCTTTGCTTCAGCCGGCCTCCGCAGGGTTAGAAGGTTCTTTCAGCTATCCTCTCACTACAAATGCCAACAGATAAAAAACGATGCGATGAAGCTTGCAGCAACAGCTACCAAAGTTCTCTATGACAACAGGGACAAGTGGGCACTTCGGGCATCACTTCCCTCAGTATTCACCTTGCACACGCCCTCTTATATAGATAAGAAATCAAGTACCTTGAGTGCACTGCAAAAACAGACAGCACTACATAATTCCAGGCAAAATCAGAAAGAAATTCCTAATTTAGGCCTCTGATATCTGCTACCTACCCACATCAAGTAGAATGACTACTAATTCCAGGACATAAACTCACAGATGAGGCTGGTTTATCTCCCTGCAATTTACCAGAGCATGTTACTTGGGAAAAGAGCGCTGCAACAAGCATTCCAATTCAGGAGAAGGCAGAACAGTTGAGACATGAACCTTTCATTTCTAGAACTTTAATTGTAGTATCACACTCCTGCCTCAGGAGTAAACAGAGATTCATAATCTGCCAAGACAGAAAACGAGAACAGTTGCTTGCCAGTATTTTCCTGGGGAGCAGAGAATGGAGCAGCTTAACAGCACTACGCAGAGAACGGAAATTAAACATTTAAAAATATTTAGTACTATTACCATGGGTTGCATGAATAGAACTTTAGAATAGAGCCATGGAAAATCTTTGCTTCTTTGAATATCTAAAATACTTTTCTGAAAGAGTGGGCAGCATTGACTGAATCAGCATTTTGTCAAAGAGAGTCACTGGAAGCTTCTTCCTGCACAGACCTCAGCTCGCACTGCTATTAAGAAACACACCATATCAAGGATCAAACGAGAATATGAAAAGCTTAGAGAAAAATGGAAAAACTAGAGTATGGGACTTTTGACATGGCAGCAGGTATGTGAAACCACTGGCGAAAAAAATCAGATGAACTCTGCTTCTTCCAACCAATACGAACCAGTGCAATACCAAAGATAGACAGACTTAGGCATTTTCTTCTCTTTTCTTTGTTTGGCTCTAGCATTCCTGCAAAAGCTAAACGATGCACTCTGCAAACATTTTTAACTTAAAATACATCAGCCAAAGTGACATTTGTGCACACAAGCAGGACCTGCTCTTTCCATCAGCAGGGCAGCGAGCTTAGGGTCAACCCGCAGTGCAGCTAACCCTGCCTTCACCACTGTGTGCACTGAGCTCCAGCAGCAGCAGAAACAAAGCCCACTGCTCTCTCCGAATGAAAGACACAGCAACGTGCAGGCAGTGGCTGCCAAGGAGCTGCCTTTCTAACTCATTCACCTAGATGTCAAATCTGAATAGCATGGGGCATAGCTGTATCTTTGGAATGAGGTAAGCACACAATAGATCCGAGCTGACAAAATACAAAGCACAGGCTGCTGCTAACTAGGACAAGGTCTGTTGGATTTTTTTTCCTTTTTATGCACTCACTTCCCACCGTTCAGGTGACAGGCTCACCTCTGGAATTACCTAATAAGAAAAAGCTCTGTCATCCTCCTTCCCTCCATCCGTAGCCAAACGCAGTGACGTGCTTAGCCACAAGGGAGGCTAACCGCTCCTCTCTGGGCATTCTAGTCACATGAACATGGCACATCTTTTCTTCCCCGTATCTCCTTTTACATCAGAATCTCATCATTCACATCAGAAATTAGTATTTGTGATCACACAGGCTGTAATTAGTTGATGAGTACACTAAATGCACTACCATCTTTTATAACAACATATTAATTGGGAGTTTTGAATATCTATTTCATTCTTTGGTGTTTTTTTTCCCCACTTCTGAAAGACCTGTGGGGCTCTTACATTCATAACTTCCTCTTCCTTCAAACCGTACCAACTTCAGTCTTAGCAAAAGCAAATATAAGACAATAAGGGGGGGGGGGGGGGGGGGGAATGAAAAATAAGAAAGCATCAACATTTGAGCTTAAAACAGAAACTGGAAAGAGTCCCAAAGACCTGAATTACAGTGAAGAGCAAACTGCAGGCTTTTCCACGAGTACAAATTTGCTCACTGCACTTATAATAATGGCAAAACGATTGGTTTGGATGACAGAGAATAACCAGAAAAAGGAGAACTTCACTTTCTTCTGAGGCCCACTACCTTATCTTTAAAACTGCACAAAGTGAATGAACGAGCTCACTAATACCAGACGCAAGGAACCATTTAGTACTCCCATTTGCCCCAGAAACCTCACAGTCTGCAGCTCGCAAAGTGTCCCAGAACACTTGTAGGACTGTAAAACAAAGATGATGTGAATATATGCCTACAGAAAACTTCCAAATGCTGAAGTCAATACGTTGTAGCCTTTGTTTGGAAGCAAAAGCAACAAGGAAATTCAACATGCTTCCAAGTAACGTAAGTGCCAAACCAAAACTGCACGCAGTATTTTAAAATAGAACTAAAAAGCCCTATGAGTAAATATTTTAAAAGTGACTTTACCAATGAACATCCTCTGAAATCACTAGCAATTTCCATCATTCATTTACAATGGGCTTTCAACAGCGCAATATAAAGACATGAAATTGAAAACAGGCCCCCACACTGGATGGTACACTCACAGGAACCAATTTGTGTTACACCCATTCTGTAAAAGAAAGTTTGGACATAAAAATAAGTACGAGAATATAATGCGTTTGTGCTGTTACAGCTTAGATTTTTCCGTAGTATTTTAGTATTCCATACTGTTTTATATTACTAAAAGAATAAATACTAACTCAAAGGTACACACAATAAATCAATTTTCATCTGAATTGTGGAATTCATACAAGTACTATAAATACTCTGAAAATCGCTGCCAACTTCTCATCCTGGGTAGCCCCAGAGGATAAAGCCAGCACTCAGCCTTGCTTTGCTCTTTAGGAAGCAGGTGATTTCTGAAGCATGGCTGCTGTAGAGTATGGCAGGCCAGAAATGGCAGCCTGCGTAACCTGACCGAGCTTAATGCAGTATTTGTACGTTTCTTTGCTGCAGTGGGGGAGCTTTTGCATGGTAGTTTTTCACGAAATTCTTCAATCAAATTTGTCCTTCCTCTAACTTGCTTGTTCCCTGAATCCATGTCATTTACCTTTACATTGTATCTACACAGAATAATTCAGCAAGATATTTTCTTCTTCTTCGTTTTTTTTTTTTTTACCCAGGTAGCGACAATTGAAGTATTGAGACACCTAGGGACTCAAACATGCTGCGTATGGGATGGATTTAAACACACACACAGACAAAAAAAGACCGAAGCTTTTTACATGAAAAGTTCATTTCATAAATACAACGCCCAGTGAATCTCCTATTCCATTCAAAAACACGTCCTATATAAATAGCCCCAATGCTCAGGAAGAAAGAAGTGCTTACACATCTGTTTTACACCAACTATCTCCTTTTAAAAGTTAGAGGTTAAAAAGTCAAACTCTGATCATAACTCCTAATTATAAATACCCACTTGAAACCGATCCAAATTCTCTACCTTGCTCAAAGAATGCAGACCACAAGTCGCCTGTGGAACTGCGTAACAGAGAGCAGCTCCACGGCAGCTGCTAGAGCAGCTGCTATGACCACACATTTCCATCATGAATGCTGAAAAAAAACCCCTACATTTAAATGGCAAAAACGTTTAGGTCAAACCTAGGCATCCCACATACAAACAAATCTATATGATAGTTACTTTCTTGCATAAGGCTTCATCTTCACAACCAAGTCCTAACTTAAATGTGAAATTTAAAACTGCAATGAGAAACAAAGCACAGCACACAAACTATGACTCTCTACAGGCAACCCAATCTGAGTATAATGATTCATTTGACACAAGGGTGCACCCCACTTCTTCAAAGCTGGCTTGCATTTCTGTACCTGCAGTGCTTTCTACCATCAACTTGGAGGTGTACTTAATTAAGGCTCTGATGTATGCACTGCATTATCTCAAATTACTCTTTGCAAAAATTCCTTAATGTAATCTCAGAAAATGCAAAACTAGCCATATGTAATTCATACAAGCTAGTTTTTTTTAAAGATTTTTCTTTTCTTTTCCCCTCCACAATACAATATTCCCCAGTGGGGTGAGAACATTTGAACAGAGTATATTATTAGTACAATTTGGAACAGATGAGAATCTAGTTCTTCCCATTTCTGTTTTGTACTCCTCCAGTACTCAGAAGTCAATTTTATGAAGAACTTGCACAAATCCCCAAATTCAATAAATGCAATAACATTAACAAACCAATCTACCATCAAATACACACTGTCAAAAGTTCAAAGCCATTATGACGGACAGCAGTATTCACAGGCATTGACAAAAGCTTTGATCCAGGAAAGAAATATCGACCAACTTGTTTTACTTAGAATGCACTCTCACCAATTCAGCTGTTTTTGTTAAAAACAAACGAAACCTTTCAATGTACATCAAAGTAATGTCCCAGGTAATTCGTCTTACTGAAATTATATGTCACTGCAAGAAAAATCCAGACAAAATTTGCATGTTCTTAGAAGTGAACACTAACGACTAATAACCCAACCACTCTGCTCTGTAACGTCCTGTGTAACAGACTGCCAACAGCAGCCAGTTAAAACACAGTTTGAGGACCATTGACAGCCTGACCAGATCTGCAGACAAAACACCACTGTGTGCCTTGCAAACTTCCATTTGCTTTCTAGTCCAAGCCCCCTGTTCAAACTTAGAGAAATCCCCATCATCTGTTCACTTGGACACTTCTGAACTTTAATTCCCACTGAATGAACTCATGAAAGGCATTTAAAAAACAATCTTTATTTTTAAGGCTCTTTAACCCACAACCTTACGTGCTGCTAACAACAGCAGGGAAAGATGACATCATATTCTCTTCTAAGAGAAGAAAGCAGAAATTAGGAATTAATGTACTTGTTCTTCTGAAGCAGAGACGAACACATGAAAGTTCAAAAGAGAACCAAACAGAAATCTACCCTACTTTATTTAAGGGAACAACCTCTATAATAGATTTATAATAGATTTAAGAACTAAGAATGTGTGTTTGAGAAGAGCTTACTTGAGATTATCTTCAGCTTCCAAGGAGGAGAAGGAAGGTTAAACGCCCCATGTATCACCTTTGGCTATGTTAAACAGGGCAACGTGTTGCCTAGCAGAAAGTTCCTGCTACGAAAGGGTTAAAATCAACAAAAAGCAACCCTCCCACAGCACTCGTTCAATGCCTGATGAAGCTGCTCTGCTAAAAGCAAAGCTGTGCTTTATTTTCATTATTTAGCAGCTGAAAAGTAACAAAAGAGACTGACAGCATCAACAGAACTTAAGCACAGCTTGCTTACAGAAGTTACCTTCTACCTCAGGTAAAGAAAGTACGTCATTCTCTGCTTATCTGTGTTAATCATCACCCGACATGTGAGCATCATTTAGCAGTGACCATATTCTATCCTTCACACTGTTTTTATTAAGTGGACAAAATAACACTGAAATAAGGCTATAGAATAATTTGAGGCTTGTGGCTAGAAGAGTTCTCAAAATTATCAGCCCGATTTCAGAGGCTTGTTTTTAAGGTCAGCTCCTCTCCGCATGCCAACATAAAACACACTCATATCAGAACATTCTTCAAAAGGATGTTTACTCTCTTTAAGTGAACTAGAGCTAAATATCCTCAAGTTTAACAGTGCCACCTGACATTAACAGCATGTGTGAAGGTCTCTACTACCACTACAGACTGTGCCCTGTTCTTCTTAAATGAACTCACAAAATCAGAAGCGTTATAAATCTGTACAGCTCCTCAGTGTAAGTATATAGCCTCAGCTATTAGTTATCTATTCAGATATAACATTCAGCGCCCCAAATCCTCTTATTTACCAGATGTATGCTACATATGACATGTATTTTAGACAGTGAGATACTAAAACATTCTACCATTTATAACACCATGACATGACCTTTATTCAATGCTAATTTTAAAAAGGAAGATTTAGTTTCTGCATCTGAGAAAAAAAAATCATTTGCATGCACAGCTGAAGCAGCATTTGATATAATGCAAAAATCCTTGGCATCGTATCCCAGCTATCGTCGTATTTCACCTCTGTTGTGGCTTCAGCTGTTGTGTCAAGGCAGCCAGAGGTGATGCTGAGTGACACTGCTGAGAAATCATCCTGCGGGCAATGAAGTTCTGTAAGAAACTATCTACTGGTTTGCTCTGCCCGTTCAGGTCTTGGTGGATAACACTGATCTTTCATCTCTTATGGACTGCGTTTATCACACGTGTGAATCAGTTTGAAGAGCCTTAAGGAAATTCTGTTCTCACAGTAATAAAAAGTTTCAGGCATTTAGATTTCATACCTGGAACAAAATCATATCATTTTAGATCTCATGTATTTGATAAAGTCTATTATTTGACCAATTTTCAAGTTTTATCCCTTTCCTAGTTGAAATGATTACCAATAAAGTACAGTATACACAACTTTCAGTGGTTGGTTGACTTCTTTGAGTGCCAGATAGACCTGATGAGGCTCTAAGAGCAATGCAGTTACAAAAGCCAATCCAAATCCAAAATCAGTATGGATTGCTAACAGCCAGATCAGAAAAAAAAAAAAAAAAAAAAGAACTTTTCACAGCCTGAATCTAATACACAAAATGCTGTCACTCAGTTTTAAACACTGCTTAAACCCTGCCTTGACTGCCAGTTACCTTGTGCTGGGTCTGAAACAAATGAAAACAACCAAGAAAAGACAAAAAGCCTTTACTGGTTTTCTCTAAGGGAAAACAGTGTAATTTCAACACACATAAATGCATACAGGAATGAGAACCTCTCACCAGCTAGGAGAAAAAGACACTAACTGAGAACAGAAGCCTCCTTCCTGATTTCAGTGAAGTTCAGAGTTTTGCTCCAGCTCCAGTGAGAACAGGGACCAGCCCTGAGCATTCTGCACACATGGAAGAAGTCTGTGTAGTCACTTACTGGAAGAGAACCCCTGCAAACCAATCTTTAATCACAGACCCATAAGCGTGAGATTTTTATCCTGTGCAACACAGCCTAGTTTAAAGTAAGGCGCAGAAAACAACATTCAGGGAAACAAAATGGTAAGAGAGCTTTTGTTTGAGGCACAGAGTTCAGCAGAAAATAAACTGGTTTAGGTATTACTTAGATTCAAGGCAATGTGTCCAAGACAGAAGGCACTTGCAGACACAGACACACTGAGTCGTACGACGTGTGGATCTTAACTCTGAGGACAAACGAGACATCAGAAGATTACCTACTGTCCCTAATCAACTGAAAAGCTGACATGCTTTTTTCTCATTCACAAACTTCCTTCCTTTTACATTTCCTCTCCATTATGCTGAGCTCATACATCTTATCATTTGTTTTCTGTTAGCGAGGAATTAAATGTAGGCTTGCAGTAGGACTTCTGACCCATATCGCTGACGACAATTAACATGGGTCTTGGGAATCTAATGGTGCTATTTCAAAGCTTTCTATAAGAACGTTACTCTACAAAGACTACCCAATGTTATACTTTAAAATTTGCTTTATGTTCTAACTATTTGTTACCTTGAATCAATACTGACAAACAGGGAGCTGCGGTACGCACACAGCACAGGAGCAGCTGCCTGGCCACAAGGCAGCGTGCAGCAGCTCTGTTCAGATGCAGCACACTCACAGCCGGAGCAGCTCTGCAACTCAGACTTCTGGGAGCATCAGAATCTGCACTGACTTCTGCTGATACGATGTGCCTTAGCAGGGCACGTGAGGCTGCTCAACCACAAAAGAATGTACGGTCTAAAGCACAGAACCTGGACCATTCTTAGAATTTACAGGCTATTTTTCATGACTTAATCCACAGATCTTTCCTCAATGGAAAATGGTCTTTGGGATGAGGGCAGAAGCCCAGTTCCTGAAAACAAGGTCACTTTTTGGTGAATCAAAAATCAAATGTTTACAACAAGCTCTTTGCCAAAACAGACGCAGAAAATGTCAAGACTGTCAGAAAAGATCTCGTGCAAATGTTGAACTACGGCAGTCCAGGAAAACTCTACTACTGTTCTTCTAGGCTGACTGAGACGTTTTTGATTCAGTTAAGTTTTAAGAATGAGAGAATCCAAAACTGCAACAGTTTGTTACCATTTGAGCCAATCTCCAATAAATACTGGGCAAACCCCTCTGTCTCACGGGATGCCCACTGGCACTAACAGGAATACTCACTACAAAGTCCCACCCTGCCCAACTTGAAGCATTAGAATCAGCTCCTTCTTGAAAGCAGTCTGTAATCAATACTTCACAGCACTGATTATCTCCTAAACAACTTTCACGGAATAAAGAATATATGAACAGCAATAACGAACTGCCTTTTGAGAATCTAAGAACAGATGAAAACATTATCTAACATTCAACACCCTGTGAAATGTCGTTAACTTCAAAGCATGTGAATCATCCCAGACACCTCTATAATGGAAACAAAGCAGCTGTTTACCCACACGTTACAATAAAGCAGAACCATGCAAGAACAATAAAGATAATTTTTATTCCCAGTTGAGAGTGCAGAGAGAAAAGCTATAATTAAATGGAAACACAACCAGAACGTTGACGCAGGCCTGGCCTGTCAGAAGAACTGTTAGACCTCTCAGAACAGCAGCTGGATCAGGAACGCTGCCGTCCACCTCGTTTGAACGACGACCTCCTCATCACAGCCTCCCAAAAGCAGAGGGGACACACTTGCTTTGGTGTTTCTCCCTAAAGATTTACCCGTTTCTCCCTAAAGATTTACCCACAGAGTTCAGTGCAAGTGCTGACACAGTCTGCCCGTCTCAACTCATGGAACTGAGGGATCACAGCTATCAGTGTTATGGCTGTAGGCTACGCTACAAAGAACCAGCTCTGAACTCAAGTTACACGCAGCCCAACATACAGATGTCTGAGCTTCAGCACCCGCGGCCACTGCTCTATGTAACGCTCCACGTGATCTGAGATCAAGTCTGGTCTGCTCTACCATGAAGGTTGGGAGTGAAAAATAAATGAAAGTAAAATCGTGAGCTTTGTGTAGCACAGATGTAGGAATAGCAGCAAATACACCCTGTGACAAAAAATACATCGGGTCTGAATCCACATCACATAAAGGTGACCTGAGGGATCACGTACAATATCAACAAACAGAAGGAAGTCAGCTCCCTTTTTCTCACCTCTTACCACAGCATTTCCTGACACGTCCATCCTTGTTAATCTAAAAGATCTCTAAGGGGAAACTGAAATTTTTTGGATCAAAGAATGGAAGTACCCCTCAAAACATTCACTGACAGGCTTTGGATTCTTTGTCTATTTCCCCACCTTGTATGTAGTCGCTATGTGAATGGAAACCAAGTCAGAAATGCTGTGTTTGGTTTCTATTTGCACAATACAAACCAAAAGGGAATTGAGTGCTTTGTTTTTAAGCACAAGTTCAACTCAAATGACACTGAACTACTGAAAGAATCTGATTACCAGATATCCTACATCAATTTCCTGAACTAATGGCTCCCACAGCCATCATTTCAATATTCCACTTCTCCCACAAAGAAAAAATAGTTTGATTTTTTTTCATGCCAAAACTTGGCCTTTTTTTTTTTTACTTTATTTTTATTAATGGCAATTTAAAATATTATAATTTAAAATTATTCATGATAATTTTATGAAAATGCCTTTGTCTAGGGTAAAGAAGGAAAAGAAGATTTATTTAGCTAAATTTGCAGCCCTCTTTAACGTAATACTAGGGCTTTGTGCTACAGTGGATTAAAGCAGCATCTGTTCTTCTCTGGAAACCTGGAGTCAAATCACAGCAGCACAGCACACTTGCCATCTCTGTCTCTACCCTAATTACAATTGTCCTTACCCAAAAGAAAATTCAATTCCTGCAAGAAGGTTTGTATTTATGTAACAAAAATGCTTTTGGTTACTAAGTGTTACTAAAAGCCCATGGTTGGTATTTTCTGGAAAATAAAGATGCATATATTAAACAAAGTCTATATTTACATAAGTGCTGGTGTAAAATAGCAATATACAAGATGCTAAAAAAAAAAAAATGAACTTGAGAGTTCAGGGCTCGATTCTGTTCTTGCAACACAACAGTCTTGTTAGACAACAGAAAAATAAAGTGGAAGAGGGAATGTGAATTTGGCTTGTGCCTGTACTCTGCTTAAATATAAATGAAAGCTAAACAAAGCACTTACCAAACACACTGCACTAACACGCCTCCCCTCACACCCTGCTCATACACTTGAGTGTTCTGTTGATCAGACAGCACGCAGGTTAAGGGCACATCCTCATACATTTAAGGTAACAACTAGGGCAATCAGGGCTCCATCTTGAGTACAGTTTCTGAGACCTCCTGCAGTTCTGTTATTAAATAAACATAAAAAGCTATAATTGATTGACAGCTACTGTGATTAAAATATGCATAGCTTTGAAATTAACGATAAAATTCCCATTGATTTGACAAAAACAACCACATGAATGTTGAAAGATTAAGAAAGTTGCATCCTTACTGCATCCTTCCTAAATGACAGTGAACCCCTGCAATGAAGAGGCACAGCCCAGTTATTCTACATCCACGTATCGTGATGCTCAAAGCAACTAACTTCTTTTTTCTCATCGTATTCTGGTGCTCCATATTTTTTTGAACACAAGCACAGCTACCGTGTAGCTTTTATCATTCCTCTGCATCTGTCAGAAGTGGGCAGAAACTGGGAGCTGTGTGGGTTCACAACAAAGGGCACCTTAGTCTGAATCCTATGGAAGCATGGCGGATAAATTCTAGGATAGCTCTATGACATTAATATTGCCAAGATAAAAACACCCTGAGAGCAGGCTAAATACAGTGTTACTCACTGAGAGAAGCACAGCTGAAGCCATCAAGTTAGGGCAATACAGTGCCTTGAATACCAAGTGGAACACCACACAGTGTGCAAGAGGACTCATTTCACTAGTAAAACAGCATCCCACTTCTAGCACACGTTTCCCAGTGGTCTGCTAGATGCCTGATGTCCAGGTTGGAGGGATGTTAAAAATCAAGAAGCACAGGTGAAATAAGCAAGGAAATATTAAATGCCACAGCCAGAAAACTGCTGGTTTGGGTCCAGAATGACACCCTGCAGCCACCATCAAGGCTGGGCTACCACAGGCTAGCCTTTGTCATTCACAGCTACTGCTTCTTGCTGTTCAGGGCAAATAGAGTTTTCAAAGATAAATAAGCATTCAAAATCAACTATGTAATTACGAGATCTCCCTCTCTATTCAGAAAGTTTGATCCCTGAATTGCCATCTTTTTACCTAGAAGAAAACGTGATCAATATAAAGAAAAACTCTATTTTGAAATTGTTGCACCCGAAATCCTAGCAGCTAAGCTCCAGATTTCCACAGGTATGAAACAATTCCAAGCTGGAAGTGACGGAAGACTACTCTCACAATGCCAAATACTTGAAGGAATACTTTCTACAGCCATACAAACACGAACGTATTTCTCTTCAGCAAATTTTAACTTTGCAATTTTGCAACATGGTCACGAGGTGAAAAGTACTACGTAATGCTGTCCATTTCTTCCTTGCGAAGAAGCCACGTCCCAGTTCTCAAGAGAAGCACCCTGCCCAGTGCCAGCAAACACACCTCCTCCAGCAGGGAGCCACAGCTCACTGCCTGGGCTCCTAGCAACCTACCCATACACACTTCCAAGCAGAGCAACAAACCAGTTACTGTTCTGCTTGGTATGTGCACTTTTCAGGTGTAAAATGGAACACTTCGAGCTTCCTTACCTGTACTCCAAGTATTGAATTACAGGTATTTAAAGGATTGAAACTACAAATTGTTTTTAACTGTGGCAGGATTCCAGGAGAGCATCTAAAGGGGTGAAGAAACAACTAAAAGCTGTTGATATAGCGAGTGCTCTAACTTCTCCTGGTTGGTTCCATCTCACGTATTAGAATTGGTATCTTTGACTACATCAAATTAGTTGAAATAGGGGAAAAAAAAAGAAAAAAAAAAGATGCTAGCTGACTTCACACATGAAACCTCAACACAGACTAGGCCATCTCTTTAACTAACTGAAAAAGGAGACTAGAATACTATGTGGCACTACCCCTAACAGCTGCAATGTCAGAACTATAACAGGAGAGCAAAACAACAAAGCAAACCTGATATAAAAGTAGATGCAAAATGAGAAATGAGTCCTTTTATTCAGCAGGGCTTGAGTTCCCTGAAAGCGCTGTAGAGATGCAATGAATTCTGATTATACACGGGTATCTGTCACAAGAACAGAAACGGTTAAACACAACCACCCAAACTAAGTACTCAGCAATTCCTCTTTCAACACATCAGGCAGAATAATCAAGTTTAACTGAAAGGAAGTGCCTATATAGCAATGTGCAAACATAGGAAAAAAACACTGAAACAATGACTGAACGGCAAAATATTACTGTGTGAATGCAGGCAATGAGGGAACGTTTAGGAACTGTTATGAGCGAGCCGTGCAAACAGAATGTGCTGTATGCAAATATTGCCAACTGCACAGAGGAAGCTTAGCAGCTCAACTTTACTGTGATCCTTAAGGAGAAAAACAGACTCAAAAGCACGACTTTAAACTGCGCTACCAAACATGTTTCTCGCCAAAAAAGCCCTTTTTCTCTCCTTTACAGGACAGGCACTGCAGCAAGTCACAAGCAGTTACACTGAATCGGCTCACTTCCTCCTATGCATCCCCACACCGGCGCACACCCCATGTAAGGCACGGCCCGTCTCTCCAGCCGCGGGTCTCCCCAACAGCCCATCAGTCATCAGCTCATCTCTTGGAATCCTGCAGAACATCCCGCCTTGGAACGGACCTCACCGAACCCGACTCCTGGCTCGGCGCGGACCACCCAAAAACCAGACGGATGCCGGCGGAGCGCGGTGTCCAGACGGCGATTTGCGCTTCGTTTTGTCATTCCGACACGCCGCCCGGCGAGCGGCAGCAGCACGGAGAGCCGCGCGTTAAGGCGGCCAGCCCAGCGCCAGCCTTACCGCCCGGCGCAGCCCTTCGAGCCGCGGGTCCCGGCGCTGCCCGACGGCCGCGCCATCGACCGCAGCGAGGGCGCTCAGCCGGCGGCTCGGAACGCCGCGGGCGGAGCGCCGCCCCAACCCGGAGCCGGCCCGCTTTCCTCGCTCCGGGAGCGGCCACGGAGGACGGGGAGGCCGGGCGGCGAGAGGAGCCCTTTGTGCGACGGGACGGCGCTCCGCCGAGCGGCGCGGCTTACCAGCTGTCGAGCTCCAGCTCCAGCAGCGACTGGGTCCTCTCGGAGCTGCAGTGCAGGCACCACATGGCCGGGCCGGAGTCTCGGGCGCGCGGCTCCGCGCCGCCACCATAGCCGCCCCTCGGCGCCCCGCCCCCGCCCGC